>CM076570.1:469753256-470220808 GCA_034641835.2 Pinus albicaulis | reverse complement strand
ATTTCCACGATTAGCCCCACGCGTTGTATGTTGCGTTGGGCATAGCTGGGGTGTCACGAGGGGCGAAGCAGTCCCCACCGTTGGGGTCCGGGGCAGCGCGCCAGCCAATTTTTTTTTTGTGCGGACCCACTCATAGGCGGATCCGCCCATGGTTTTGTGCATGGTTTTGCACATAGTTTTGGGGTTCGATGGTTTTCGGCCCCTTGTATTTTGTAGATCCGGTCAAGGGAACTACGGTTATGTTCTAATCCAGGGTTAATGGATTGGGGTTTATGTATGCTTCAGCATGTATATATATGTGGTGTAACACTAAAAGGAATATAATGAAAAATCAAGCTGGTCGTCCCAATTTGGGATCCAGGGGAAAATCTCTGTGTTTATCTGTTTTATGTTTTATGCTCTTGCTATTGTTTATTTTTTGTTATAAGAATCGTGTGTAGATATTTCTGTTCAGGGTTAAAACCTACATTTGGTATCAGAGCTGTTTCGGCTTCAAGGGGATGCCTTTGTTGTTGAGGGTTTTTTGCTCGGGCCTGTGGTAGACCCTGTGCAGTGGGAGATCTGCGGGATCGATTCTTGCGATGAAAGAATATGGCGAGCGGCGGAAAGATAGAGATCGAGAAATTTAATGGTCAGAGTTTTGAGTTGTGGAAGCTCAAGATGGAGGATCTGCTGGTGGATAAAGATCAGTGGATCGTGGTAGATCCGGGTACTAAACCAACGGCAATGTCAGATGAAGACTGGAAGAAACTGGATCGAAAGGCTAAGAGCACAATACGGTTGTGTGTCTCAGATTCAGTATTGTTGAATGTATCTGGGGAAGCTACGACGAAGACCTTGTGGGAAAAACTTGGGACTTTGTACCAATCTAAGTCTCTGGTGAATAAGTTGTTCCTGCGGAAAAAGCTGTATAACCTGAGGATGAAGGATGGAGACTCGGTGACAGAGCATCTGAACGCCTTCAATACTGTGGTAAGTCAGCTGTCGTCTGTTGATATTAAAATCTCAGATGAAGATAAGTGCATCGGTTTGTTGTGCTCTCTACCAGACTCGTGGGACAGTCTGGTTATTGCAATAGGTAGCAATACAACTACCTTGAATTTTGATGACATTGTCTCAGCCTTGCTGTCGGAGGAAATGAGACGGAGAAATATGGAGGGTCAGAATGGAGATGCCTTATCTGTACGAGGAAGGTCCCAGAACAGAAACAAGAATAAGGTTTCTAGTGGGAGATCTAAATCTAGAGGGAGATCTAAATCTCCTGGAAAGTTTGTAAAGGTGTGCTGGAAATGCGGAAAGGAAGGGCACTACAAAAAGGAATGCAGATCTAAAGCTCCTGAGAAAGGAAAGGGATCTGATGAAGGTCCTTTTGCAGAGGAAAAAACCACCTCGGATGAAGGTGGGGATGTGTATTTGGCTTCTTCTTCAAATACACATGTAGATCATGAGTCATGGTTGATTGACTCAGGTGCATCCTTTCACTTCATTCCCCATAGGGAGTGGTTCTGCGAGTATGAGAAATATGATGGTGGTGATGTCTTCCTAGGGGATGATAGGAAGGCCAGAATCATTGGACGTGGAAAGGTCAAGCTGAAGCTGCAAGGTGGAAGGATTAGAACACTTCCTGGTGTTCTGCATATTCCTACATTGGCTAGAAATCTGATTTCTGTAAGCAACATGGATGATGCAGGTGTAAAAATGGTGTTCGAGAAAGATGCCTGCAAGATGGTTCGGGGAGCACTGGTATTAATGCGGGGAGTTCGGACTGGAACTCTGTACAAGCTACAAGGTAGCACTGTTATTGATGGGTGTAACAATTCTGTGGTTCCTGAAAGTGGGACGGAAAGTCTAGCTATCTCTGGAGAAAAGACCATGCTATGGCATCAAAGGCTTGGACATATTGGAGAGAAGGGCCTTCGGATACTACATAGAGATGGTATGGTAGAAGGTATGTATAATTGTTCTCTGGATTTCGATTTCTGTGAACATTGTGTATATGGGAAGCAGAATCGGGTGAGTTTTCCTTCTGGTGCTAAGAGGGTGAACAAAATATTAGAACTTGTGCACAGTGATGTGTTTGGACCTGTGTCAGTTCCATCACTGGGAAAGTCTGTTTACTATGTTTCATTCATAGATGACTTCTCAAGGAATACATGGATATATTTCTTGAGGAAGAAATCTGAAGTCTTTGACAAATTTAAAGAATTTAAGGCTCTGGTGGAAAACCAGACAGAGAAGAAGATAAAGGCGCTGAGGACAGATAATGGTGGGGAGTTCTGCAAGAAGGAATTTGAAGAGTTCTGTAAGAAGTGTGGCATAGCACGGTAGAAGACTACTCCATACACACCTCAGCAAAATGGAGTTGCAGAAAGAATGAACAGAACACTGATGGAAAAGGCAAGAAGCATGCTCAGTGGTACCGGGTTAGGACAAGAATTCTGGGCAGAGGCAGTGGAGACTGCATGTTACTTAGTTAATAGATCACCTTCATCGGCGTTGGAGGATAAGACTCCACATGAGGTATGGACTGGTAAGAAACCCTCTCTTTCACATCTAAGGGTATTTGGATGTGATGCATATGTACATGTTCCAAAGGAGAAAAGGACCAAGTTGGATAATAAATCTGAAAGGGGCATCTTTATTGGGTATAAGGATGGTTTAAAGGGTTACAAGCTTTGGAACCCAGAAACAAGGAAGGTTGTGTACAGCCGAGATGTGGTGTTTAGAGAGGTGAAACATGTTGTTAAACATGAAATCATACCCAAGGAACCTGAGAAGATAGAGTTTGAGCTAAAAAGGAGGATGAATCGAGACTTAACAACGGAAAGACTCGAAGATGAAGAAACCACAAACTCCGGCTTTTGAGAAGATCGATTCGGGAAAGAGCAACCGAGAAGGGTATAGTCCATACGCTACCCATTGGAGTTTTATATGCTTATGGTGATGATGAACCCGGAGGCGTCGGGGAGGCGATGGGTCGAGAGGATGAAACTTCTGGAAGGCCATGGTTGATGAGAGTGGCATCCTTGCACAAAAATGATGCATGGGATGTGGTGGAGTTGCCGGATGGAAGGAAGCCCATTGGGAGAAAATGGGTGTTTAAGAAGAAGATGAATGTAGAAGGCAAGGTGGAGAAATACAAAGCTCGGTTGGTAGCGAAAGGTTATTCCCAGGTGCAGGGAATTGATTTTGGTGATATTTTTTCTCCTGTTGCCAAAGTTACTTCTATTAGATTACTTTTATCTGTTGCTGCTGCATTTGATTTTGAGATAGAACAGATGGATGTGAAGACATCATTTCTTCATGGGGATCTAGAAGAAGAGATCTACATGAAGCAACCTGAAGGCTTTATGGTGAAGGGTAAGAAAGAACTGGTATGCAGGTTGAAGAAGTCTCTGTATGGGTTAAAACAGTCACCAAGGATGTGGTATTAGAAATTTGATACCTATATACGGGGACTTGGCTTCACCAGAAGCAAGGAGGATCCTTGTGTTTATTTTAAATTAATTGGTGACCGTGTTATTTATTTGGTCTTGTATGTGGATGATATGTTGTTGATTGGAAATGACAAAGAAATTATCCAAGATTTGAAGACCCAACTGTTCTCCAAATTCGACATAAAGGATCTTGGTGCTGCAAACTATATTTTGGGCATGGAAATTAAGAGAGATCGGGCAAAGAGGAAGCTCTGGTTAAACCAGAGGAAGTATGTCGAGACTATATTGCAGAGGTTCAATATGCAGGATAGTAAACCGGTGAGTTCTCCTATTCCTGTAGGTGCAAAGGCTGTTCTTTGAACGAGGTGTCCCAAGACACAAGAAGAAGAGGAGTATATGTCCAAGTGTTCCATATACGAAGTGCGGTGGGTAGCCTGATGTATGCAATGGTCTGTACTAGACCAGACATTGCACATGCAGTGGGAGTATTGAGCAGGTTTATGTCAAACCCAGGGAAGGAGCATTGGACAACGGTGAAGCGGGTTTTCAGATATTTACATGGCACTAGTGATTATGGCTTGTGCTACCAGGGAAGACCAGGATTGGAAAGAATGTTGGACATTCGTGGTTTTGTTGATTCAGACTGGGCTAGAGATCTGGACCAAAGAAGATCTACAAGTGGGTATGTGTTTAGCTTATTTGGAGGCGCAGTCAGTTGGATGAGTAAAAGACAGTCTGTAGTGGCTCTTTCAACTACAGAGGCAGAATACATAGCGGCCACTCATGCAAGCAAGGAAGCAATTTGGTTGCAGAGATTGTGTTCAAGTATGGGGTTGGTACAACAAGCTATAAGGATAGACTGTGATAGCCAAAGTGCAATTTTCTTGGCTAAGAACCCTGCTTATCATTAAAAGACAAAGCACATTGATGTTCAATATCACTTTGTTAGAGATATGGTTGAGGCTAAAAGGGTGTTGCTGGTAAAGGTGGACACTTTGAAGAATGTTGTAGATGCATTAACGAAGTCTGTGAGCACTCAGAAGTTCTCTTGGTGTAGAGAAACAATGGGTGTTGAAGAATTGGGCCAATGACTAAGCTCTCCTGTGGCCCCCTGTGGAAAGAAAACAACAAGTGGGAGAATGTTGGGTATGTGTTATATTCTTTCCACGATTGGCCCCATGCGTTGTATGTTGCGTCGGGCCTATGTGTCAAGATTTATAATACAAGCAGAAGCAAAATCATATTTTTCTAATAATGAATTTACATTTTGGGCCTTATAATATTCTGAGAGAATAAAGAAGAAAATAATCATTTTAATATAAAAAGGAAAATAGACCACTAAACTGACAGTAAAAAATAGAACCTCCTTTAAAAGACGGAAATTCTGGTACATGTTTTTTTCATGATACTTTCTCATCTTCTTGCTAGAAAAATTCTTCATCTAATGAAACCCTGCCCAGTGGAGTCACCAAGTGAATAATAAACAACCAAACTTCAAATCTGAATCTTGTTCACCAACAAGAAGAAAGGATTATGAAACCTTCAATTGCAAGGTATGTGACCTCGCGTTTGGCTTTGTGAAAATGAGAATTCTGTAAAGAGTAAACACAGCCAAAAAATTCCTCCTCACTGAACAACTAGAGGAAGTAGAAAGAAAACCTAGGGAAATGAACTTTGCTTCTTTGGTCCCCGGCAATGGCGCCAATTAATGTTGTACCTTAAGAAACAATTCCTTGGCTGTGAAAGGAATCCGTGCTTAAGACATTCTTATAATTAAGTCACAGAAATATTGATCCATGTTTAATCACCTCCAGAGCTCAATCATTGAATCTTCAAAATAAAATTCTATAAACATCCCACAATGCTATTATCTGCTGATATAGAATGAAATGTTCAGAAGAAAAATGAAAGGAAAAAATCCAAAACGATATGCTGTTGTACAGAATCTATCATCTAAAGCTCTAGAAGAATTAAAAGAAAAGAATAGTTAAAATGAAGGAGCGCCTATTAAGGGTTTTAACTCTTATTTACACATGTAAAAAGAGACTTGCTACTTTGATACTTCATTTTATTCAAGGACTGAAAATACATTATGTAAACTAGGAGACGTATCAATATCAACAAATGCTAGAAGTTTGATTTTCATTCATTAATCACTTGAAATCTCAATACAAAGATCACTGTCTGGAGGTCTAAAAACTGGAACCCCTACTCCTCTTCTTCCCTCTGCTTTTATGTCTGCCATCTAATGAAACTTCCTAACTGCTAAGATCAGTTTTAAAACTGATTCTTGGAAGTTTTGAAATTAATTAGATTTTACAATATGCCTGTTTTAATATAATATATAATATAAAACCCAAAAATAGGATCCTACTCTATGGCACGTAAAAATAACGATTGGTACATATTGGGTCCACCATTACACCTGTATGTATTAACAACAAAATCACCCATGGTTTTTAGAAAACCAATAACTACCTACGGAGGCGCTGATGGCGGTTTCTTGAGAAAAGGCTAAGAGATGTCGTAATGCATCATAGTCATAGATTTTGTAAATAGTGGTTTAAATCAAACCATTTGCGGGGGCACCATCTCTCAGAAATTTTGTTTAATTTGCACGAACATTGGATCTGTTTCTGAAAGTGGTTTAGACTCTTCTGGCGTAAGATGAGATTGAACTTTACCGCAGTCTTTGAATTTGTAATCCATTCTATGAATCCACAATCTCTTTTGCGAATAGAATTGTCAAACACAAGTTGTCATTCATCGGTCAACATGACAACATGCTATAAAGCCACCACCAATCATCGGATATATTCTTGACCTAACAGTTTAAATATATTTCCTTCATGTTAGATTATTCAAGGAAATATAGCCCGAGCACCCTCTAACCTGAGGAATTGCATATGATTATTTTACAGGATTTCCTCGTCATTTTCCAGATGTATTGGAAATATGAACAGTATGATTTCTAGAGAAAATTGTAGAACTAGGACCTGGCACAATTTGATTGCACTGAATGCAAAGAATCTTAGGCTTGAAAATGGCATGAATTGAATTATTGACCAGTTATCCCAGCCGCTTCCTTGTACTATTTCTGTACCGCCTTTTTGAACTCTTCTTGATTGTTCCATATTGCTGCCACATGGCTATTAAGAGAAGATTTGTTATTTGGTTCCCCAAAAGACTCTAAATATATAGTAGAACAATTCGAAACCCCATATGCAGATGACCATTTATCGCGCCAACCCAAGAGAACATGTTATCTGACTCTAGGAAAGCTGAAATTCCAGGATCATCACTCATCATCAACGCTACCATCAGCTCGAACTGCAACCTTCGCGATACAGCACGGCGATTCATAGTTTTTGATATCGATTAATTCTGCTTAGTATTTGACATTATAGGTGTGTTGGTCTGATTCTTTGGGTCGATTTGCGGAGAGGGGATGTTTGAGCTATAAGCTCTGTCCTCTGCTATTTTTTTTCATGAGCTTCTTCCTCAGCCAACTCAGCAGTGGATACAGCGAGATCAGGATCCCAAGAAGTCAGTTCTAATGCAGGGCCTCGAGGAGAATCCATAGCCTTAAAATACTGAGGATAACTATTCCACATTTTAGTTTTGAAGTCATTGGGAAGGTCGAGGTCTGTCTTGAGATGCCTAATTCTGTCCAAGGGGACCCTTTTATCAATAGACATCATTACTATTTTTCGCAACTTATTTACCAAAAGAGTCTCCATATTCTGCCTTATATCCAACTCCTCCATATATATTTTGTTTGCTTCTGGGGTCAGTCTGAAATAAAGGCAATACACATCTTCTTGCAGTATTTCAAACACTCCAGGATATCTCTTTAATAAGGCAATTACTCTTCGTTTTTTTATTGAGTCCAAGATCTCTACTGTACTTACCAAGCTCTCTAAGAGACGTCGTCCTATTGGGCTGTTAGAAAAGAATGTCTCGAATATTAGACACTAGTTTCAGCTTCTTTTGGCGCTGTATAACATCATCAAATGGAGTTTCCTTTCTCCTTTTCATGATTGCAACTATTAGAGGATGACCCCGAGGAGATTTTTGACAAAAACCCATTTCAAATGCATTGAAAAAAAAATTTCTATTGTTTCCCAGGAAGGAGTGCTTGGTTTGTTTCAGAGGAATGCAAGTTTTGCTTGATGTCGCTGTTGGTTTTCTCAATGAAAGAGAAAAGAAGTGACAATAGCTTCTTGATACAGATGAAGTCACAATAGGAGTTGAGACCCAGTTTAACTGAGTAGGAACAGATTTAAACGTTTTAAGCTCCATTACCACTGTCCCAAATTTCAACTGAAACTCCGTTTGAATATCCACAAAAACTACCATTTGGCAGATGTGGATTCTGTCCGACTCCTAAGGGTAGTCACTTATAAAATTTTTAAAAAACACCCAGTAACAGTCTCTGAGATTATTAACACATATTTTCCAGTATCACATAATCCAGCACTCCAAGGTTCATGGAACTAATGCCTGGAGATCGGCATTCCACTTTCATGTATTGAATGTGTAATCTTCTTAGAAATAAGAAAGCCAGAAGTCCGAAAACATTTTTTTTATCTCCTAGAACTTGTTCCACTTATATAATTGTTCCTCAGCAACCTTAAATTTCCCAGAGCTTCTCCCGAATTTTTGGTGAGTAAAATTATGCTACAACAGGTACAATCCACGAAATGTGAAAAGGGATCTGGTCAATGGTGACTATCTTTTCATTGTGAGGAAAGGACATCTTGTGGTGAACTACAGATGGGACACCAGACATCACATAAGTGTAGCTATGACCTAATATAATGTTGTAATCTTAGGGGGCATCAATTATTTCTACGTCAATGCAAACAGTTTTTCCTGCAAGAGTAATAGGACAATTGTGAAATAGGCGAATGGGCTGGGAAGAGTCGCCATCCCATGCTCGGAGGGTGATAGTGGAAGGAGCAAAATTAGAAGATCCGAGTTGCTTCCAAACCGAATCGGACATCACGCAAGTGGATGACCCCTTATCAATGATACAATGGGAGACGTTGGCATTCCGGATCTTGACGGAGATTTGGAAGGTGACGGAAGCAGGTAGGGGGGGATGTTTTGACTGGTCAACATCGAAGACAATAAAATGATCATATGAAGGATCTACAATGCCCATGGCAATTATTAGAGCTTTTCATTGTGAAGGGCATGACTAGAGGAGTTCCAGGTTTGAGATGGTAGTAGGAGGTTGTGCCAAATCATCTACTATATTATACAAATGGCCAACTTTGCCAGAAGTAGCGTTTTGACGTAATGGTCCCTTGGGGATCTTGGTATGAACCTCTGCCATAGGCTAAGGGATCTGTAAAGCACCATTGGTTGTCAAAAGAGGCTCTGTCGAACCTGAAGAAGGGGGCTCGGGGGTAGATGTAGCGGGAGGCTTATTGTACTGACGGGACTGAGTCTTAAGGTTGAGGTCAACGGTAATGGGTTGGTCAGAGTTCATCATGAGAATCTGGTAATCGGAGGTACCATATGGAGGATGTTGAGTGGCCGTCTGACCTTCAGGTGGTTGGGTAGCCATAAATCCTTACTGAGGGAAAGGATTGGTAAACACAGCTGGCTGGCTGGGTGCAACATTGTGAGGAATCGAAGGGGAGGCTTGTTGACCTCGTGATGTTGCTTGAGTCTCCCACATATGACACATCTTAGGTAAAAGAGGACAATCGTGGGTGTAATAACCATAGACACCGCAACAGGAATAAGTCTTATTCGTGCGAACAAGCCTATCCTGCTTGGGTTGAGTGTCCTATTTCTAGTTAGCAGTGTTAGGTGAATTCCCTTGGGGATTAGGTCCTGGATTACTGGGGTAGATTGATTTTGGGTGCTTTTTGTATTCATTTTGGAAGTAGGAGGATTATTCGTGCCTTGCCGTGCATACACCTGCCCCTGGGGGGTGGTGACTGTTGTTGTAGGGGTTGAGAAGGAAAGGGAGGCGAGGGTGCTAATGCTAGAGGAGATGGAGCACCAGCATGTGGATACAGATAATAAGGAGGTTGGGTAACATTGTGGTAAATAGGTTGGGAAAAAGGAGGAGGCATGCCGTATCCTAGATACATGCTACTGAGAGGGGGAAAAGTGCTAGAGGAGCTAGCCCCATCCTGAGGGAAACCATAACCCATGGCAGGATGAGTGTAGAGATGAGAAAAGGCTCCAATGATACCGTCAACGACATGGGATGCCCCAGGTGCATTGGCACCACAGGGTCTAGGGAGATAAGATAAGATGGTATAAACATAACTGGATTGTGCATTCATATTTTAATGCAATTTGGAAAGCAACTTCCTCGGTCTTAGGGAAATGAGATGCGAAATCTTTTCCGATAACAGGTAGAAGGGATCTAAGGAACCAGTCCAAGTATACATGGTCTTCAAAGGTAAGGGCTTGAAATAGGCTCTTTCTTCTCCAACATTCCTGGACATGATTAGATAGGCGGGTCGTAGACGATTGACGTAAAGAGGTCAAAAGTTTGGTACAAGTGTCATAACTAAGGGGAAGCTGGAAGTAAGACAGAAAATCCTGGGAAAGGGTCACAAAAATAGTATGAGAGGAGGAGGCCTGGTCAACATACCACTTAAAGGCTTCTCCAGTAAGCATACCTTAGAACAACCAAAGATGGATAGAGTCATCGGTGACGGAGTTAGACGAACGCCACATGTGGAAAGATCGAACATGGTTTTTAGGATCTTCTCCAGCAAGACCTTCAAACTTGGGGATGTCAGAAGGGAGCATGGTTGGCATAGCAGGCCAACCAGGGTCATGGTGTATGGGGTCATTGATCAATTGGTTAAAATTGGGAAGACTGAGGCCTGCCATATAAGGGAGCAAGGGAGCAGCCGGGATAGTTCCTTTTGCGGTCCCATTATTAGTATTCCTAGCATTAGGGCCAGGGCTACCACCAGCGTTAGGTCCTGAACCAGACATTGTGAAGGTGACAGGAGAAGAACCGCGGATGGAACCATAAGGGGAACCCAATGAACTAGAAGCGGAGTTAGAATGGGGACTCGGTGGAGAACTAACTCGAACCATACGCAGAGGAGTAAGTATTCCTAACGGAAATTGAGGATGAAGGCCAAGAAGTCTCTGGGATAAACGCCTTGGGGGCGTAATGATGGAAGAACAAACACGGATCACATAATTAAGAGAGATGAACAAGGGCAAGGAGGTGCAGGATCAAATTATTACAATTTCGAAACAAGGGCAGGGAGGTGTAGGATCAATTGATTACAATGTTATAGTCTTTTCCTGGCAGTGTTAACTAGGTGCTCTTCACTTAGGGTGTGTGTGTTAAGTGTGTTAATTTTAATTTTTAAAACTAGTTGTTTGTAGAAAAAAACAAAAAGTGTGTTGTATAACTGTAATAAATCTACAAATAACAGTAAATTAAATTGAACATAACATAAAATAAACAGCTAAATATGCATTAGTCTAAACCGAAGGAGGTGGGCTTTTCAACAACTAGTCTATGGGTGGGAAAAAAATCTAGTCAAAACACACCAAAACAGCCAATGGATCTGATGTCAGGAGGGAAAATGATCTAAAGGTTAGATCTATTGGAAATAGGTGTAGAAAACAAAAAAGAATCAAAGGAAAAAGTGTTGCAAATGAGGTCACGAAAGGCTACAACTGGAAGGGAAACAGAGGGAACCCTAGAGGAGGACCAAAGAAAACTGAAAAGAGGTGTTTTGGATGGATAAGTAGCCAATTTGAAATGGATCTGAAGGTACAATATCAGATCTGAAAAATAGTTGAACACACTAAAATTTCAGACCTCCTGCTTTAGTTGAACTCCTCCTCGAAAGTTGGAAGCATATTAAAGCCCTAGGGGGCTAGGTTCCCACTTCAATGAGTAAAATAGAGAAATTACAGGTTGAAAAAAGGCAAAGATGGAGGTCAGACAACCCTGAACAGTGGCCTAGAAAACCCAGAAAAATCTTAGAAAAAGTCCCACAAAAAGTTCAGGTCGCAGTTTCTAACTTGATTTTTGCAGAGGTTGCATGTTTGGGGATGTTTTCTACATCCTGCAGGTTCAAGTCACAGGTTTTGGCCCAAAAAGTGCGACTTGCACTTCCAGCACTCTCAGGAGTAGGTTTTAGAAAAAATTATCGTCTCAGCTGCGATTGATACCTGTTGCCTGCGCAATACGTCCAAAAATACACAGAAGTTAGAATTTTTACTAGTCACGTTTAATCCCAAGGATACAAATAAATTTGCAAGTTCCTCAGTAGACTGTACTATAAAGGTGGGAGGTAGTGCTCTTTGGTAAATCCCAAGTTTATAGATAAGCTTTACTCTGGCATAAATTATCCACCTAGGAATCTCCTATTTTTTCCTCTTAGTGAACACTCAAATTTGTTACTTCTCTTATATAGTGGAAATTAGAATTTAGATATCCTAAAATGTTAAAGCCTTGTATAATTTTTTCCATATTGATTTATTTTAACTTGAATGCATCAATCAGATCTGGAATTTGGACTGGAAAGAACCATATTTTACTTTTGATGCCCACTTAAAGGGTGTAAAATTTTTTGATTACTTCATAGGAGGTGATAGACAATATCTTATTACTCATTTAGATGATCACACATAAAAGGTGCTCAAACATATAGATTCTCTAGAGATGTAATTTATTTACCCCTAGTACTTGTCTTAATCATTAAAAAAATTGGCCTACCATTATATTTCTTGGTGTGTTGTCATCAGGTTTGGGACTACCAGACAAAAAGTTGTGTCTGAACTTTGGAACGACACACACATAATGCATCTGAAGTATGTTTTCACCCTAAACTTCCTACCGTCATCACTGGTTCAGAAGATGGCATTGTTCGTATTTGGCATGCAACAACATACATGCAAGGTTAGTTGGATTGTTTTAAACATAGGTTATAAACTTATGAACCTGATAGATATTCTAACAGTTAATGGAATTCACTCTCTTAGCACTAGTGGTGACCCATGTTTAACCTTCTTGGTCTCATACAAGCAAGTGATTCTTCTATAAAGACCATAATGGTTTGCAAATAGTTTCATTATTCAGTCTAATTTTGGTATATTGTATATAGTAATTTAGCATTTTATTGTTTGTAAGAGAAGGAAAACAATTATTTTAAGGGGAGTTTTAAATATTTATTACTTGATGTATTTGGATGGGAAAAAGCTATGCTTCATGGAATAACTGCATTGGTTTTAGTTGGAACTTCTATTAACAAACTCCATAGTGAAACAGGGCTTTCGAAAATTCTTAAAATATTGTGAATTTGTTATCTTTGTGATTTTAAGGGGGTTCAAGATGAAAAACACTCTCTTAAAATGTACTGTGTACACCCACATTAGATCTAAAAATATATGGATGGGAGAAAGTGTTGCTGCATGGAATAACTGCATTGGTTTTAGTTGGAACTTGTGTTCATGAACTCCATAGTGAAACAGGGCTTTGGAAAATTCCTAAAACATTTTGAATTTGTAATCTTTGTGATACTAAGAGGTTTGAAGATGAAACACACTCTAGAATGTCCTGCATACACCCATATTAGGTCACAATTTCAAAATACAACCTTCCTAACATTTTCTTAGATTTTTGGTAAAATCAATGGAACAACAAATATTCTTGATGTTATTTCTCTTCTAGGTTGAAGCCTACTTGTAGTATTTTTTTTGGAATTAGCACTTTTTTATGGGCTTTACGAGGCTAAAATGGTGCCCATCATTTTTAAATGTTTGTTGGGATAGTTTTCTAGATATTAATATTGACACTACTTCTTTATGAGGTCTATGTGCTATATGGTGATTACAACATTTCCACTCTGAAAATATTTTTAATTATGTCGTGTTTCAATTATTTATGGACATTCCAAGATGTTCAAGGAAAGTTATTGGAAAATATACTAGGAACTTGTGCAGCTAGGTACTTTCCCTTGATGCTGAAATATGAATTGAACATTGTAGTATCAATTCAACAATGTTTCAAGTTTAATGAATTGGACATATATGTTAGAAATTTCATGTTATCCTGCTGTGTTAGCTGCCTTGAAAAGAATGAAGATTTATTGCTTGTATTGGGGCATGTTGAAATGAGAGAATTGAGGCGCAATATACAACATAGGTGGGGATGGAGTTGACCCATTGACTTTGTGTGTTCCTGTGTCTAACAATACTTTTAATCTACATGGTGCATTGAATATAGACCTGTATCTGATATGAACGTGTCATTCATGTTGAATATCTCTAAATTGAAGTTTGAATCATGCATTGAGGCTATAAAAAAAAAATTGAGTTTGACTCTTGGGAGTCGCAACAAAGGCTAGATTCTTTGGTTGTTGGATATTATTAGAAGATTAACTATGTTTTTGAGGGGATACAATAGAGGACTGATGGTAGTGAGAAGAAGAAAGCGTAATGTAGTCCTAGATGTGTTGGTACAATTGTTAAGGATGTTACAAAATATCCCTTATAGTGAGCAATGCCAAGATGGGGTGGTTACATGGAGACATTGACTAAAGGTGAAAGAGACATACAAAGCAAGGGGAGCCTAAATCATACCCTAACTTCACTTGCTTAAATTAGGAGATAGGCCAACCAAGGTCTTCTTCACAGACCTCAACTACAATGTAGTGGAACACATCAAGGCTTAAAACAACAAAACTAAAAATAATTGATCAGGAAAATATAGAGAAATAGTTTTTAAGTGACTATAAAATAGTTTTTCAATCTCAAGGATATCATGGAGAAAAGAAAGGTAGTCATGCAAACTTTTATTGATGCAATTCCTAGAAAATAGATGCAATAACAATAAGTTGCATGTGACTAAAAATCAACATTAGATGAGTTGACACTAACCCTTAGGGAAATGGTCAATGATAAGTCCCTTGACTAGGATGGTTATTTATGCAAATTTTACAAAGCCACTTGGGGCTTTCTTGGGAAATTTTTTTCTTCAAGTGTATAAATTATTTGTATGGACACATACGCAAGGTAACGACATCAACAAGTTGTTGATCAAGTTCATATTGAAGGCGGGAGACCCATTGTTAATCACAAGCTAGTACCGATAACTTTACTTAATCTACCTTATAAAATTATAGCCAAAGAGCTTGCTTTGTAGCTAAAACATATCTTGTCAAAAATCATTGTAGCAAAATAGAGCAGGTTTATTATAAGAAGATACATTTCTAATAATGTGATCGTTGTTTGGGAAGGCATTGAATGAGTTAGAAGTCAAGGCCTCGAGGCCCTCTTCATTAAGGTAAACTTCAAAAGCCTTTGGTAGAGTGGAATGGTTGTTCAATATCTCCATGCTGAAGGTTCTTGAATTTGATACCTTTTTTTGTTAATGTAGTTGGAACTTTATTTTCATGGGCTGCAACTTTCCTTTGCATCAATTAGGCCAAATTTTAAGAGATATAGTACTTTTAATCTATCTGCAAATGGTGTTTGTTGACCTCGATCCTCTATCCCATTCAAAGAAGAATTGGATAGGGCCTAATCAAAGATACACCCCTTCCTATTCCTAGTGGTGATCAACTACTGAATAGACACTTCGTAGATTTTTCTTTCCTAACCATCATTGAAGAGAATCAAACTCTGGAACACACTATGAATTTCCTACAATTTTAATGTGAAACCCTCAGGTAAAAATTTCAAATTGACATAACTCAATGTTATTGATAAAGGAGTTCCTTGATTGGTTGGTAGGCAAAGAATGGGCTTGATTACATCTTAGGGGTTGAAATTCCTTGAAATCCCTTTGAATTTGAAGCCTTAATGAGTATCTTTTAGTAGCTCTCCCACTTTGAGTTGTATATCTATTACAATTTTGATGGAGTTTGTTATCCTTATTTAGAATGCTCCACTATGAAGACAGTTAGTGTGTGGAGCCCTTTGGGATGGTCAACATGCATATTTTTTAGGACTTCTAAGGAGATGAGAAACCATGGAAGAAAAGGACCCATCGGCACATTCTCCCATGCCAAAGAGAACCCTAGGTTGAGGGACATCCTTAATTTTAGGAGAATGGTTTTATAACTTAATAGTAATAGCCTACACTGTGGTTCTACATGTATTTCTCAAGACTATGGAAGCCTGGTATCTATGGTTTATCCTTACAAAAATCATGCCCAACTTCTCTGAATTATTATAGCATTCCTAATCTACTGAATTTAGGTTCTCCATGTACAGGGGTATCACTAGAGATAATTACCAAAAGAAATGATTTGAGTATAAGTGCCTTTTCCATTGTAGATTTGGTAGCCTATAAGGTATATCTTTGTGTAAAAATGCCCAGATTTCTCCAAAATTTATATTGTTGATTTCCTTTGCTCTGAGATTATATTATCATTCAATGTTCAGTAATTCTTATTTGGTACAAATGAGTTGGAATAGTGTAAGGGCTGAAGTTGCTCCAATGGCTTTCAAAATCATATGCAGTTGATTCTTAGCTAAAGACAACAATCGCACCAAGATATAATTCAAGTGCTTTTGCTCGATGACAATCTCGTCATGCTCTCAAAGTAGTATTGGTTCTATGTTCCTTTTCCAAAGTGCTCCCAATTATCATTTCTTCTAACATGAAAACCGATTAATACCCTTAAATAGAAGTAGGTGATCCATACTGAAGGTCTCAATACTTCTTTATGTTCCATACTCATGAATATAACAAAGGGGATACCTTTACAAATAGCTTCACCTCCAGGATGTCCTCTGCTACCACGAGAAGTGCTCAGAATGGCCACTTTTCTAATGTATCAAACCTCTATGACAACTGTCACAAACTTCTTAGGGAAAATTTGCTCAAAATAAGTTATCAACATCCAAAAAGAGTGGATCCCCATGAAATGTGTGCAAGAAATTAAAATATTGTCTAGAATAGAATATTATAAAATGGGTCTAAAGTGAGGACAAGTGGAATTTGCAAGGTATCTCTCTCCTGAACTCTCTTACCAGCTAGTTGTAGATAATTTCCACTTAACCTATGGTTGTGGACAAGCCATGTATGTAACTATTGTAGTCTAGGGCTATAAAGATGAAAAAATGTTGTTGCCAAGACCAGGGTATCCACATTATGAAGCATTGCTAGCATACAATGGCATTGAAGCCATGAAATATAATTTTATTTACAGAAAGGAATTAGGAAGTTAATTTAGAACACCTTTAAATAGTAGCTAAGAAGAAAAAAATAGTAATGGTTCTTGTCAATACTAATAATCATGGGAGTGTTGCTTTTAGCCATAATCATTTAGCCAAGGTTTTAGAGATGGAAAACAAGTTAGGCTTGCCAATAATTTATGAGGGAGTATATGAACTTAAAATTTGCCCACTGGCTGGTACCTCCCCCCCATGCAGCTTTGAAATAGAAATTATGGCTATGCCTAGTGGTTGGTACCTTCCCCCAATGCATATTTGAAATATAAATTATGGTTTTCCTTTGGAAACATCACATCCAACACCACAAATTGCCAGAATTTATGGGAAATTTATGGCTCATACATTTCATAGTAGATGATAATATTTCTTGGCAATAGAGGTGTCTCCTTTATAATGAAAAATTTCTTTTATTCCTCTTCCAAAATGGCTTAAATCGGTTTCTTAGCTTTAGCTTGTTATCTTTGTTTACGTATTGCTATGCTTCTCAGTTTCCACAATCATCTCTTATCCTTCCTTTTATGTAGTGTTATTGTCTGGCAATTAGTTTTGAATTTTCTATCCAAATTTTATTAGAAGTGCCATGCAAGTGTTCCTAAAGGGATGAATAGAAGCTTGATCTCTTGATATATCATATACATGCCCTTTTTAATGGACTTGTAATGATCTACTAGTTTCCCTGACATAGACTCTGCCACATAAACTACTTGTCCTTCTTGAATGTTATTTTTGGCCTGCTATAACATGCATCATGTCTTACCATTTTACTAAACACTTGTCAAGATATTTGGCACAACTATAGATAATATAACCTATTCATCCCAAAGTAAATATAGAATAGTAGAATTGGAAAAATGGTTCACGTTCAAGTGTTTCACTTGTATAGCTTTGTTTTTGAACAATACTTGGACTTAAAGATTGCATCATTATTTCCAAGATGGAAACAAAATTTATTTCTTCATGAGTAGCAACACCAGAGCAAAAAATATTCACCTTTTTAGCTAAATTTTCCCCAATCCTGATGCTAAATATTGAATTATCATACTTGCAAATAAATTTTTGACTATTCCATCCAATGGATGATCAGGAAAATTGACTCAAAAATAGAAATTTATGATTGTTCATACATATTTCCATGCCTTACAAATATAGTGATTTGTACATATGAAAAGATGATAGCAAAGAAATTGTATGGATGATTGAATTTTAGTTGAAGTGTCCCTATCTGCCTCTAGGGAATGCATATTTTTAGGTTCTAAGAGGAGACTCTCCTTAGACAGGCTATTAGCTTTCTCATTCAGCTTTGGGAAGACATGAGCTATAGTGAACGTCACGAAAATAGAGGTGATCTCCTTCGGGTGATTTTTATTTTCCAACAAGTCGATATGTTACGTCTTAGGAATGTTGCGAACATTTCAATACCAATGAAGAATCTCCAAAGACCTGAAGTTCTCTTATCCCTTTATCAAACGTTTTTCTTAGTTGATATTTTTATGCCAAAAAGTCTACAAGATTGTTAGTCCCCCTTCTTGAGTTCCCTTTGAAAAATGATATGGTGGCTCACGGTTTGATTGATCTTGTCAAATTTTTAACTCATTATCAAATCTAAAGAGCAGGAAACCTCCTTCAATTTTCATTAGATATTTCTACTACAGGGTTGCAACCTAGACCCTCACTAGGATAGATCACAAGAAGGGAATATTGGTTTTATCATATATCCCCTATTCCTCATGCTAACCATTGAAAGTTTCTCTATATTCATAAATAATTTTGTGAGTTGTCATGCTTAATACATTTTTGATTGGTCTAGTCTCTTTTGAGCCTATTGATCTGCTTAAATGTTTATGTTATTCCTATACCCATTCTTTAGTATTCTATGGGTTTCATATTTTTTATTTTTATTTTAGCGTTTTATATCTATTTAGGTTTATTTATTTCATCTTGTTTCCACCCAAGATATTTTAACTTCTTTTAAGTTTGGGAAGTGACAAATGATAACAATGTTTACATACACAACTCATACTTGGGTACACCATCTTACTTAGAAATTTATACCACCATATTACTTAGAAATAGATGACTGAACACCATCTTAATTAAAAATTTATACCACCAACATTCCTATGTACCCGAAGAACTCCAAATGCCTCATAACAGAACACATATGATAACAAAGAGTATCCAAGTATCCCCATTAGGCCTATATATTCATAGGTCTACTTATTTGTTCATCTCTTGATGTGGTCTTCCAAGTCCATTACCTTATTCATCTCATGGTGCGCTCTCACAATTCTACTTCCATGGGAATATTCTTAATAAAATATGATGCTCTTAGGGGTTTCAGTTACAATAGACACATCCCCTACAAAAACTATGTTCGAAATTCAGAAGACACAATAATGTTATTCACTTATCCTCCTATCTAGGAAATGGTAAAAGCATAGGATATGGTGGGTGACTTCACATAGACACTGTTCCAGCTAATATTAGACATCATCCCCCAACCCACCTGGCCCCAAGTTCATCTGGCAAAAGACTTCCATCGGATGTGAAAACCTTAATACCATTGAAGGCAACTTGGGTGATGGTTCCAATATTCTCTACTTTTCCCTTGAGGAAACAATGTTCACCTTTCACTATAAAGAGTCTATGGTGAATGGCCACTATGTTTATTTTATCAGTATATCTAGATGGACAAGTAGGTTACTTATTTCAGGAACTAGTTCTTACAATTGAATAATAAGTATGACCTCGGAGAGAGTAATCTTCAATGAGAATAACATGTGGGCAAGGAATAGGAGGGAAATGTTGAGCCAACCACCACACATGATCCTCTGCCCCATCCATATTTTTGAGTTTATCTGTGCGAAGGCCAGTGCCTAATTCTTGTTGTCAGTGTATAATTGTGACACAACTGAAAGGATTTTGCGTAATGGGCATAGTCTGCTATATTTTTCACACTTAATGAAAAAATATACTGAAGAGTCTATACCAAAGGGCCTATATATGCACTTTTCACATTTTACAACTAAGCATGTTAGTTAACCATTCATAGCCATTGGTTCCTCCAATAGAATAATATATACAATCCTCGAGCAAAGGAATATTCAGCGAGAATAATGCTTAAGGAGTGACAAGGTGGTGATCTATATATAAATTTTTCCATCAACCCTTTAGTGTGCACTCTTTTATGGATAGTTACCCTCACAATATAAATCCATGGGGACAAGTCCTCTAATATACCTTCTGCAATCAAAATGGTGTTGGACCTCCATCTGGGAAGACTTAGGTACTACTAAGTGGATTTGAAGGAAATGTTGATCACGATCTTGACAAGTCATCTAACGCACCTTAATGGATGGAACAATATAGAGACTATAATTGGTCATGGATGTCTCTTATTTATTTTTCCCATGTCTTATCATTGTCATGGCATGATGTAATCATGGGAAAATTTCCTTTTTATCCTCATAGGGTTGTGTGCTCCCTCTAATGTTCTTAGCAAGGGGTGTAAACACCCACTCTATCTCTTCCATATACTAATATTTCCCAATGAATTCATGGAAGTGGAAGGATAAATTTATGCCTCTACTGCCCTTCAGTTCTTATAAATCCTTTACCCAGATAGAGTTCCTTCATTGACTAGTAAATAAGCCTCCCAATTTTTTTTTTTTGTAATTTTCATTGTGCTAAACCCTCAAAGGATTACAAAAGCATCATAATCCTCATCATCCACACTCAGAGTTGTCTTACTAAGACACTTTAAAGGGTGGAGATAATCGATAGAGAATCCCACACATAATTAATCTACATTTTATTAAGATTTTGGAAGAGGACAAGCCCCTAGAAGATAGCAGTAGCTTCAACAATTTCTTTTGTTGTCCTCTATCATCCTCAAGATAACTTATGGATGGAATTTTCAGATAGTTTTCAATTGGTGCCCCAGGCACCTGCAGTTCCTTTTTTCCCCTTGGGCATTCCATCAAATATAAGTTATTGAAGGGTATGGATAAAATGAGTTCTTGGAGGGACACGGGAGATCCAAAGTCATGGGGCTTGGGATCCAATCTCACATTTGTGAGCTTTGGAGCCAATCTCACATTTGCAGGCTTTGGATTCCATAGACCTGTCCGTCCCCATTAAAAGTTGGATTTTAAAAAATTTCTCTCAAGGGACATGGAATACCCCAAGGCTTGGGGCCTTGGAGCCAATCATGCATTTGAATTTTTTACAGAATACAAAACTATCTCTTCCTTTTAAAATTAGATTTTAACAACTCTTTTAGAATGGAAACTACTTGGGATATGATTTTGTGCGTTTGTTCCATTTCATCAAAAATCAGTTTATTAGAGTTGTTTCCAATTGCATTAATCTTTAACAATATTCACTAGATTTCTTGCGAGAAACCCTTCATCGGTGGTTGTAGTTATTAAAATTGCGTAGCCTTTGAGGGAAGATATATGATTTTCTTATTTATCTGGATCCAATAGAGGAAATGGCTCCAATCAACTGGGAATGAATGCTAGCGATTGATAAGTGGTTCCCTGTGATTCAACAAGCCCATAAATTGAGCATGGGACCCATTTCACTGTAGGTTCCACTGATGAGTTGACTAGCAGCAAGTAATGTCATGAGTGCACAGTTTAATTTTTGAAACTAGGCATAGAGTGTAGCTAATTGATGAATTGAACACAGAAAATAAAATTGATTACCCTATATTTTCTTTTGGCACATAATCTAATCGGGCATCCATCAAATCAATTTGAATTATGTGGATGTCTTTCAGCACTTATTAATTTGGGAAGCTGGGATTTTTGTTGGTGTATAAGTAATTCCCACAAAGAGAAACCTAGCCAGCAAAATGATTTTAGTGCTTTAGTAAGAAGGAATGAACTAGGAATGTTTTCATTTGCTAACCATAATAGAACATTCAAGAAATTAAACATACAAGATACGAAACAGAGAATAAGTGTTGCATAGACAACAATTATTTTTTTCCCTAGAAATCGGAATGGGGAAACTAGCATTCGAAAGGGTTCTGATTTTTTCTCAAGAAAAAATTACAAGGGATCAGTTGTGTAGTCTCAACAGATATTTTGTGCATTCTTAGAAACTGTCAATAATTTTAGATGGATTTAGTTCATATAAACAAGCTATAAATGAAGATGAATTGAACACATAAAATAAAATTGATTACGTTATATGTATCTAAATATTGTCTCCACATTAAAAATAAATACCCTACAATCAAAATCTAGCAAATGAAGTTAAAATTTGGGATGATAAGATTTACCAAGAGAGTCAAGCAAGATAGAATCTGGATGGCTACTTGTTCTCTGAGGCGAAACAACGATAGTCAAAACAACCTTCAAAACTCTTAAATGTTAAAGCTCCGACCCAAAAAAACTCAATTAATAAAAAATATTGGAGGGAAATTATAAATTAAAAATATATATATATATATATATATATATATATATATATATATATATATATATATATATATATATATATATATATATATATATCATGTTCACTAAAAACAGGTAAAATTAGAGCCCGATAAAACGCGGGAAAATCAGCACAGTTTTCTTACTTCTTCACCAAAGCCAAATGTTAATAGCTAAAAAGGAATATTTATACACACTCCTTTTCATTTTATGTATACTCTTATATTCAATTGTGAAGAATTAAATTAGGGTGAAAATGTTTTATGGTGATAGTGAAGAACTATATATATATATACACACATTAGGCAAGAATATTCACCATGTTAATATGTGTTGAGGTTAATTTTTTTTTAAATGATGGGTCACTTCTATGTTGGTTTAGTAGTGTTTTACTTTGTTTTTTAATATTCAAACATATGACTTTTTAAAGTTAATATAAGTTAATATTAGTCCATAAGTTGAAGCTCAACGGAAAAGTTAGGTTATCAAAATAATAATTGAAAAACAAATCACAATGTTGTTTATCTAATAAGATAAAATGCACATATTTTAATCCAATTTTGTTGGGAAAATAAATTTTAAGGCTTTAATTAATCTAACAATGTTTGTGTTCTTCTTCGGTTTTAAATCTAATCAAATATCCTTAAACACTTTTAAGCATTGTCAGGCCATAAGCGAAACTATGATCCAAATGTAATGATAATCCATCATTGAATTCCATTATAAATCATGGCTATAAATTGTTACATTTTGTGTGTTATTTAACATATGTCATAAATGGCTAGAGTTCAAACTTTGATATATATTAAGTAATAAAATATTTTTTTATTCATTACATTGGTTTGATCTCTAAGAAGGTAATTAGAATATTAATCTACATTACTACAACATAAAAACCCACTTCAACATTCAGGGGAGAGGTTTTTCATGTTATGGTTTGGTAGTAAGTTGGAAAACTTATTATAATGATTGCCCAAGTTAAAATCACAACTTGAAAATTTTTTCTCATATGTCGACATATTCAACACTAGGTGGAAGTCCTAAAATAAATCGACAATGCATGTATACGATGAATTTTGTGGCTTAGTTTCAATGACCATTTTAGTGAAGAGAAAACATGGAAAGGGGGGTAAATTTGAACCTTGCACCTCTCACTTGCAAGAGCAATGAATTTGGAAGCACCCACTTAATATGGGGAGGGGATATTTGTTGAGTTTTTGTTTACATATAAGTTGGAGTTCTTATCTTAATGATGACCTCGTTTCAATTATGAATCCCAAAGTTCATGCTCTTGTCTACTTGTGTTGAAGATTGGATGGGAGTGCTAGCTAGAATAAATTGATGTCCCATGGATGTGTCCATAATATTTCTAACACCAAATAATTATGGCCTTAGCAAAGTGATCATTTCAATGTCTAAAAAACATGGGGGGGAGATTTGAACTTTACACATATCCCATGCAATAATAATGACATTAAAAATTGGTTATATTATAATCCTCCCTAATTTTGGTGAGCCTTAAGGATAACATGTGTATGATTTAATCCATATTTATATGTGCAATCAATGTTATGTGTGCCTCTCACACTATTAGGGTATCCATGGCTACTTTATAGTACTAAGTGAATATGTCATTTGGCAGATATTGAGGATACCATGGGTCAACATTGGTCCAAATATATGTGGTAAAGGGTTGTGTTAAATGAGAAACCTAAACCCATTTCTCTTCTAGTTTTAAATGTTAAATGTGATTATTAGATGGTTCTCCTTATCTACATGGCATATTTTTTGGAATGTCCCTAAATCCAATAGACAAGAACAAGGTCAATTGTTTGACTTTGTTGTTGTCTTTGTAATTTCATGATGTTCTAGGGATTTACAATTTGGATATAAAGTAATTGTTTGATCTCAATGTTTTGCTTAATATTTCAAAATATTCCGCAAATCTACAATTGAAATGAGTTCAACAGCGTTAGATTGGCCACGTATGTTAGCTTCTTCCACCAAATTTTAACTGGATTAATTTTATGGAATTCATGATTTAAGGGTGGTAGTTAAACCTCTTCATCATTTGTAGAAAATATGTCATTAGTGCCCTTAATATGACCCACATATTATCTGAAAAACATCAAAGGGCAGAAGTAGAGAGTTTGGTGATAGATTGATCTCTTCATGCACATGGAGGGAGCCCTAGTCAAGTTGGTCCCAAATTCCTGTAGCGGTATCTAGATCCTATCAATCCAATATTGTAGCCTTGCATTCTATGTAGTTTCATATATACAAATCCAAATCAACACGTTACAAAAATCAATGTTATGTTTATCTATTTATTAAATGTAAATATGAAGATTTAACCTTAGATTTAAACCAACTCACACTTTTAACATAAATCAATGAAGTTTAAAAATTAAACTTTATGGCCAAATAAATATAAATATAAATATTAACTTAACTATCTAAATATTACCTTTACTAAAATTATAATGAAGGAATTAGTGTAAAGTAGCTAGATGATACATGCAATTATGTTAATTGTAGATGAATCCATCTGCAATGTTAAACTTTAGAGACAAAAGGGTATTCGAAATTTTAACAGTATTGTAGATGGATTCAGAGACCCCTTTGTCTCTAAATTTTAACACCGCAAATGGTTGTTATGAAACCAGCTCCAAAAATAGAAGAAAAGAGAGATCAACGCCGTAGAAATCAGCCACTTCGAGGGGGAAACCTCCAATACATTACATAAATGAAAAATTCTTGGATGATACAAATGACCAAAACCTTCTTCTATATATAGGATTCCATGGGGCCACAATATAATCCTATCCGACCTAAAAATAATAATGTAAGGGCACAATAATAATAATATTAGGGTTACAGGGGTACAACAATAACAATAAGGGGGCTACACTATTAACAATAAGGGACTAGACTAGAATTATAGGGACCTAACATGCCCCTCTCCTTCAAAAAAGTGTTGTCCTCAATGCTTGAGTAGCTTTGGGTGCTTCAGTATAAAATTCTCATCCTCTCATGTAGAATCTTCAGTGGGTAAGTTCTTCCACTTGATGAGATACTCTTAAATTGATTGATTTCGTAGCTATCGAGTTCTTGTTTCCGTGACCGCTTCAGGTTCCAATATGATTTTTCCTTCCTCATCAAGTTCTGGAAATATTGTTTGAACTGGAAGATTTTCACCTATAAGCTTCTTTAGGCATGAAACATGGAAAACTAGATGCACTCACAAAGAAGCAGGAAGCTCCAATTTGTATGCCATAGTACCAATCTTTTGCAACACCTTGTAATGACCATATTACTTTAGCAATAATTTATTATCCTTCTTAGCTTGCTTGAGGGACATTTGTTTGTATGGTGGTAGCCATAAAAATACCCAGTCTCCTACATCAAAACTTCTCTCGCTACGATGTTGATTTGCCTGTTGTTTCATTATATTTTGTGCCAAAATTAGATTATCCTTTAAGAGTTGGAGAACTTCTTGTTGATGCTCGATGTGATCTTCCACTGCTTGAACCTTAGAATTTTCTCTTAAAGATGATGTGATGGACGGTGGATGATATCCATAAAGTGCCATAAATGGGGTCAGTTTTACTGCAATATGGAAGGAAGTGTTATACCGCCATTCAACTAGAGGTAACCACTTCACCCATTATGTTTTTTTATCAGATACAAAACAACGAAGATATCCTTCCAAAAATTTATTCACTTATCTCAGTTTGACCATCGTATTGAGGATGATAAGATGAGCTATGAGCTAGTTGAATACCCAAACAAGAAAATAACTCCGTTTAAAAATTTCCAATAAAAATGGGATCTTTGTCGCTCACAATAATATTTGGGTTTCCATGTAGATTTTGAATTGTGTCCATAAATGTAGTAAAAATTGTAATTGCTTTAAATGGATGATATAATGCACAAAAGTGTGCATACTTGGTAAGTCTATCAACTACCACCATGATGACACTCTTTCCTTCAGACTTAGGTAAACCTATGATAAAATTCATTGAAATCTCCTCCCAACATTGACTTGGAATGGATAAAGGTTGCAGAAGACCCGAGGTCTTAATTGTCTCAACTTTATTTTGCTGGAAAACCAAACATTCTGCCACAAACTTTTGAATATCAGATTTAAGGCCATCCCAAAAAAATTCTTTCTTCACCCTGTGGTAAGTTTTTAAAAATCCTAAGTGTCCTCCTAAAGGAGAAGTGTGCAATTCCAAAAGAATCTTTTTGTTTTAGTTGGGGGAATTCTTACAAAGATGTAACTCGATCTTTTTGTACCATAAGTGAATCATTTTTCCAACTAAATGTATCAAATGTAATTAGGATCTTGCATCAACTTCTTGAATGAGTGTCCACCTCTTCGTCATTCCATTCATCCGCTTTGACATCCAATCTTTGTTGATAATAGAAATGGCATAAAGCAATGCTTCCACCTCTTCATTCTTTCTTGAGAGTGCATCTGCAACAACATTAAGCTTCCCTTTTTTGTAGATTATTTCAAAGTCATAACCCAACATCTTTGAGACTCATTTTTGCTACTCTTTTGAAGATAGTCTTTGTTCCAAAAAGTGTTTAAGACTATCATGATCAATTTTTACCTTGAAGTGTCTTCCCATTAGGTAAGTTCGCCATTTCTTTAGTGAATGTAGTATTACTAACATTTCCTTCTCATAAATAGGTTTCTGTAAATAATTTCCTTTGATTGGACTACTTTCAAAAGAAATGGGTCTTCCTTCCTGCATTAAAACATCACCAATTCCATTTCCTGAGGCATCACATTCCACAATAAAGGTTTTTGTGAAGTCTGTCGTAGCTAAGAACGGTGCTAGGAACATTGCCTCTTTAAGATGTTCAAAGGCCTTAGTTGCTTTAGGATTCCATGAAAATGCATCTTTCTTCAATAATGTTGTTAGAGGTGCTGCTATTTTCCCATAATTCTTAACAAACTTGCGATAATACCCTGTTAACCCGAGAAATCCTCAACTACTTGATTACTGGGACTTTCTCCATTCCTAATGGCTTTAATTTCTTTAGGGTCTATCTTAACACCCCTCGTGGGAGATAAAATATGACAATGATGTTCCACCTCTTGTACTCCAGAGAAAAATTTGGATGTTTTTGCATATAATTGTTTCTCCTGCAATAGTTTGAGCACCTTGTCAACATGTTGAACATGATCCTTCCTAGACCTGTTATACATTAGTATATCATCAAAAAATACTAGCACAAAATTTCTAAGGAAGGGTTTGAAAATGAAATGTAGAAGGTGGATTGGTAAGGCCAAAAGGCATGACCAACAATTCATAATAACCCTCATGATTTCGAAATGTTGTTTTTGGAATATCTTCAGTCTTCATTCTAATTTGATGATATCGTGAACGAAGATCCAACTTGGTAAAATAAATTTCTCCATGTAATTCATCTAATAATTCATTAATCAGAGGAATGGGAAATTTATCTTTAATAATGAGTTTATTGAGCTCCCTATAATCTGGACACATGTGCCAGATCCATCCTTCTTGTGCACCAATACTACTAGATCATAAAAATAACTTTGACTAGGTTGAATTATACCATCCTTTAACATTTCTGTAATCATACGTTCAATTTCACTCTTTTGGACATAGGGATATCTATAAGGCCTGATGTTTGGAGGACACTTCCTGGAATCAAATGAATAGCATGATCATGATCACGAATAGGTGGGAGTCCTTTGGGAATTTCAGACACCTTGGAATGATTGTCCAAGACTTTTTGGAGATATGCAGAAATAGATGATATTGATGTTGGAACTTCTAGTGAGCATAATTATGCAATTACGCCTCGTTTTTCTTTCTTCAGAATCTTTGTCATGACATTAGAGCTTATTATATTTCCCATTTTCCCTGCGATACCCCGTAATTCGACTTCCTTTCCTTCTGGAAAAAAAAAAAGAACCTACCGTCCCCAAAGATTGTAACCATTGTACTGTTAGTACAACATTAGCACCTCCCATTGGAATGGAAAGCATTGGACTATTAAATACATATTCCCCCATGGTTAGCTTGATATTATGTCATTTTCCAGAGAAATTTATAGTTCCTCCATTTGCAACCATCAATTGACATTCTGGTGCTAGGTATAGGAAACAATTCAATTCCTTGGCTACCTTACAATGAACAAAATTATGGGTGCTACCCGAATCAATCAACACTATTACCTTTTTCTTCTTGATATGTCCTTCTATATTGAGAGTTTGAGGAGTGGTAATTCCTTCCAATTCATTACACGATATGGTTGGACTCATTTCTTCCTCTTCTAGGGTTGGTTCCTAGTGTATATACACTTCTTTTGAAGATTCTTGTTCATTTTCTTCTTCCTCCTCACAATCTATGTAAAATAATTTCTTCTCACCACACTTATGACCTTTAGTGTATTTGCTATTACAATTGTAGGAAAGCCCTTTTTCTCTTTTTTCTTCCAATTGTTGTTTTTTCAACCTTGTAGGTTGTGGAAGTCTAGGAGTAGCAACACTTCCATCTTTATATATGTGAGTGGCAGGCTTCCTTGTTGCCATAATTTTACATTGAAATTTTCTAGCCAACCTGAATGCCTTTTCTAATGAATCAGGTTCCCAAACACGAACTTCCTATTGGATGTTATCCTTTAAAGTCCCTGGTAGACATCAATCCTTTTTTCTTCTAGAATATCAGATACCCTTATATTCAATTTTGGAAGTCTTTCATGTGCTCCACCACTGAACCCATTTGTTTGAGATTTATCAATTGGCTAAAGAATGTGTTGTTTTTTTTATCCTCATAATGTGCTATCATTTCCTCTGTAAAAATTGACCAAGTGACAATTTTTTTATAGGAAAAAAGCCATCAATACCATACAAATGTATTTTGTCCTAAATGTAAAGTTGCAATGTGTACCTTTTGTGTGTTTTGCACATTATTGAGATCAAAATATTGCTTCATCCGTAGTATCAATGTTACGGGATCCTTGCCATCACAATTCCTCATATCCATCTTTGAGATATGATGTTTCTTACATCCAGCATTAGATTTTATGAAATCATGACTAACTTTTATTTTTTTCTCATCATGAGTTTCCTCTATTATATTTTCGCCATTAGGAGACATTTCTTGTCTCAACTTTGTCAAACCTTCCATGTCTGATTTTAGATCATTCTTTATTTTTCCATTTTTCTTTCATTTTTTCATCGGTCTTAGCTTCCATGTCATCCATATTAGCTTCCATGCCAGCTTCCATGCCAGCTTCCATGCCATCCAACTTAGCTTCCATGCCTTTCTTCAAGCCATTCATCTTATCTTCCACGCCTTTCTTCAAAACTTCCATTTCATTTTTTGGTCCTCTTTGCGAGAGAGAAATTTGGTGCACTTGCTCTTGTAATTTTGATCTGTCATGTTGCCATTCTTCATCTTCATGAGTCATAGTAGATCCTTCGGAAGGCTTAATGGGTGTTGAATTATTTTTAGGAGGCATTTTTAGAACCCAATACTAATATCTTTTCTACAACATGCCCTTAGAATCAATTCAAAATGATTTTTCACATAAGACTTATGCAATTTGAAAAAAAAAAAAATACACACCTTTTTCTTTCTTTTGAGGAGCTTGATATTGAAACTGAATTATATCTATGATTTCGGATCTTCAATATCTGAAACTAGGCCCTGCAATAGACATCTGAAGCTTCTTTCAAATTCCACAAGTCTAACCTGATTTGGATTCTTCAAGGCAATGTTATGCCCAATTTCCCACAATGACCTAATTATGGATTGTTTCAGTAGAGAAAACTTGTATGGTGTGCCACGTGTCACTGCTTCCTCCTTCACCTTTGAAATTGATACACAGGAAACTACAGTCCGTGTAATTATAGCCACTTTTTACAAAATTCCAATCCGATGCTCAGAGAGAGATTTAAGATGATTTTCCCACGGTCGCCTCTTTCAGATGAAATTAGAGAGCCTAAAACAATCCTAACTTCCACAGATCATATCTCTCCAAATATTGGAAATAAAGCTCTAAAATTTTTCCACGACGTTCCTCAGGGTTTCAACTTCACTCTGTAATAATTTCAGCTTCTGAACCCTCGGAGAAAAACATTTATACCTAAAATAACACAATGAATTCTTTAGGTTAAATTCAAGAGCCTACAAAAATTCCTAACTTCCACAAATCATATCTCCAAAAATATTGTGAACCAAGATTTGAAATCTTTCCACGACATTCCTCAGGATTTCAGCTTCGTGCTGTAAAAATTTCAGCTTATGACCTTTGTATAAAAAAATTTATAGCGAAAATTCCACGATGACCTTTTTGGAGCAGCGAAACCCTAGAATCCAAAGCTCTAATACCAAATGTTATGAAACCAGCTCCAAAGATAGAAGAAAAGAGAGATCAACACCTTAGAAATTAGCCACTTCAAGGGGAAAACCTCCAATACATTACATAAATGAAAATTTCTTGGATGATACATGTTGGAACAGGGTCTCCTAACAAGCTACAAAACTGGTCCATTTTGATTATTTTTTATTATATTTAATATAGCGCAGGGGTTTTGGGGTGGGTCAAAGCCCCGAATGCATTGTAATGGGTCAAAGGGTAAACTAGGGGTCTGAAAACCATGGGTTGCAGACCATAGGAACGTTGAGGCTAGATTGTTATAAATAGAGATGCATTTTGGATTGTAAGGGATAGGATTGAATGAGCTATTGATGCGATCTATTGTTTAAGCTATCTGTTTGGGTTTTGGGGGAATGGACTCCTACTGGCTGTGTGCACAGAGATCCTAGTCCAGCTGTGTGCAGACCCTGTTGCTGTGTACGCAGGTTGGGAAGGGAATTGTAAGGAAAGGTTGATGAATGAATGAATGCGAAGGATTATTAGAGATCTGCATCCATGAGTACTGTTATATGAACTACTGATAATTATTGTGTTGTGTATTTTATGTTTTTCTCCTGCAAAATTCTATTTAATGAATGCTTTGACTAGATCTATTCCACTCTGTTTATATAATGTTGTGTTGATGTTATGAAAAGCGTACAAATGTAGATCTAGTGCACGTGGATGCAATAGATACATACTTAACCCTGCGAAGAAACAAAGTAATCTGAATATAACGCAGCTCTGTTTGCCTTACCCTTCCTTTCTCAAGGTGTGGAAACCTGGTTCCAGCGCCCACCCATACTACTTTGGGTGAGATTGTGACCTACGAAAGCAGGTCACTACCAAAAGGGCCAGTCGTATAGGGGTTTGTTTGCAAACCTTGCACACCGAACCTGGGTTAGGACCCCTCAAGCCAACAAATGGTTCCGTTGCCGGGACCTGACGAGCCAACAATACAAATACAAATGACCAAAAACCTCCTTCTATATATAGGAGTCCATTGGGCCATAATATAATCCTAGCCGACCTAACAATAATAATGTAAGGGCAAAATAATAACAATATTGGGATTACAAGGGTACAACAATAACAATAAGGAGGCTACATTAATAACAATAAGGGACTAAACTAGTAATATAGGGACGTAACAATGGTTGATCCAGAGACCCTTGTAGTGAAATGTAACACTTCGATATCAAAATTGTAATTTTCCATTTATGGAGTGACACAATTAAAAATTACTAACATAAATGACTAATTCATATACCTGTTGTACTTGTTATTTGGTCATATTTTTATTCTTGGACTATAATAGTTATTTTCATTAATCATTATTAATTTTATCACTTATTATCTAGCCATATATTTTAATCCTAGACTAAATTAGTCACTTTTAGTTTAGTCACTTATTATCTAATTGTATATTTTATCCCTAGACTAAACTAGTCATTTAAGTTAGTCGCTTTTAGTTTAGTCACTTATTATCTAGTCGTATATTTTATCCCTAGACTAAATTAGTCATTTAAGTTAATCATTTTTAGTTCGGTCACTTAAAATTGTTCAATTTTAGTAGTAATTCACTTGAAATAATTGCGATGACTAACATTTTTAGTCACCTAGTCATTAATTTCATCATTTTTTACTAGTGTTTGGGTGTCCATGTGTCCATCAAGAGTGGACTCAACACAAATATAGTCATCATATATCCATAATCTAGGTAAATTTCCCTCGGTCACTTCTACCATAATAAATCATCATCATGAGTACTTCATTAACTGCTTCCTCCCCCACTAAAGGTCCACCAAGAGTTCCTTCTTGGTTTTTAGCCACAAAAAATTTTACCCAAATAGTGTGCCTTACCTCCAAGCAGTCCATGATTCATGTCGGGCACCTAGCTAGTTCTCTATATGGCTAAGCATGACTCATACATAACAAATATCATCAAGTTTCACCCTTGTCATGGGAATTTGAACCTTCTAGAATGAGGTCACAAATTTCCCTAACAAGTACTGCAACAAAAAATACTCCTTGCTTCTCCAATGTACAAGGTCTCATCATAGTCATCCAAGGAGAGATCATACATGGCATCGGCAAAGAATTCATTTCTTTGCTCATCCATGCATATGGTCCATCCTCCAAATGTTCAAATAAAACACAATTCATACCTCCATGAAGACTCTCCAAGTGAGTGTCCTCCATCCTCATCAATGTCGGCAACATGCTCAATCCTTGTTCAATCTGCTCATCAATCTCCTCCTTGAAATCTGCCACATCTACAACATCCTTATGAGTATCATCCACCATTAATGCTTGCAATGTGCTTGGTCCTAGTTCAACTTGTTCATCAACATTAGGGGAATTTTGAAGTCTAAAATGGGCCTCCTAAGGAAATAATAAAATAATAGCTAAACCAATAAAATAATATTTATGAATTTTCAATTCACTTTTTGCACCACAATCCATGCAACCATAGTTAAATTCAATTCAAAAATGTATCAAAATAAAATTAATAAAAAAATTGTATTGATGTGACTATAAATAAGAATGATATTTTCAAGAAAAAATCATTATCATTAAACAACTAATGCATTTGTCATTTGTACTTAAATAACTTAAAATAAAATATAAATATAAATTTATAAATTCTTAATTATATTATATTATATTAATTAAAATTTATATTATTTAAATTGTATAATAACATGTAATTAGTATACTATATAAATATAATATAATATAATATAATAAATGTATAGGGATATGCATTGTTTCTTTCAACAAATATGAAATGACAATAATATATTTTTATTCAAAAAGTGTGAAATGAAATTTATTATGAGTATTTTACTTTGACTTTAAAAGTACTTAGAGCACTACCATGGTTAACCTTGAGTTTTTATCCACCAGTGAGAATGTGACAAGTAAGTACCTTTAACTCAAACAATGCAATCTCAACCATCAGGGATGATGTCATCACCTAAAATGTTATTGGTTCTTATAAAGTGAATTTTGATTGTACATTTTCCTTAGGAGGCCCATTTTAGACCTCAAAATTCCCCTAATGGTTATTCCTTGACTTCTATCACATCTGCAACATCCTTTGGTTTGGCCATAGTGAGCTCCATAACACTATGCTTCATCTTTTCAAGTTTTATTTTAAGCTCGGAAAGCTTCTCCCAAACCATGCCTCGCTCTTCTACTACCTTCATTATCTCGACCTCAAAACCATCTACCTTATTTAGAAGTCAATAGTATTATTTCTTGTTCATGTCAGATATCCCTTCTTTTTCCAATGCAAGAACGGCATATTTTTTTTCACGAACCCCTACCATCACTTCCTTCATCTTCCTTTCATGTTTATCAGCTTTTCTTCAATCTATTTAAAGACCATTTCTGTGAAACAAACTCACCCATCAAGCTTCAATACCACCTATAACTCTGCAATTGTATTCCTGCTCTGAAACTAATTGATACGTAGTAGCAGTGGGATCATATCTTCATAATCAAGTAGCTCAACTCGCTCTGAATCGGCTCTGATACCAATTGTCACGACCCTATACTTGTGGTACTCTTTCAACCACTTATAGCAGTTGCGGCACTACCTCACTTTTTATTTTTCTCAATACTCAAGCAAGTAGACTATGCCTATCTTCAACACTTAGTTAATTTATCTTCAAGTGTTATTCAATTATGCAGCGGAAATAAATACAACATTAAACATCAATATGAAATCCAAATGTACGCCCATACATAAAAGGGAGGGGAAACTCTCGAATGTGATGTCCAACATTATGTTTCAATTCAAATGTACGATTTTACAATAATTATACAATACCAAGCCTATGCAAGCCACTTTCACTTCTTGCCAAGGTGTGCTTTAGCACTTGTCTTTTGGCCCAAGCTATAATATTCTCCAAAAACTCAACAATCCATGAGAAACCCTAAATTTATCCTCAATATGTGTTTTCATCCTTCTGCCCACAAACACATTCAACCTGGATCACCGGGGTCACCGATGCCCTCAACCTATACATGTTCTACACAAAGGTCACCTGGGTAACTGACACCCTCATCTCTGCACACATTCAGGAAAATACCTGACTCAACCCTTTATGCATGTGCCCTCCATGGTCCGCCTGAAACACCCGACTCGACCTTTTCTGCACGTGTCTTCGCACTGTTCCACATGCCTTCGTGCACGAGCTAACTTGCCCGGATCACAATGCCCTGCACACGTTCGAGAAACATACGACTCGACTCGCTCGTTCACTCTTCATATTCCTTGCTCATCCACCCATCTTGCGGGCACAAATACTTGGATGCGCTACTTCAGAGCTCCCAAAGTGATGTGAGATCAAATAAATGTTTGATTTTCTTCATCAAATACATCCATGTATATATATCATCATGGCACATGAAATTTTCCCCATGGTTGGGTCACGACACCCACACCCGATCCCACAACTTGTTCGCAAAGCCCCAACATAATTTTCCATCACATCAGCCTGCTAATATATTTTGGTCCATCCACACACTATAACTCCACATCGTCGGCTTGTTCCATAATTAGTCATTTTTCACTCCTGTGTGACCCGTCACAAATCCAACGTCGTTCGACCACCACATAAACTTCGCATGACCACCGTGGAAAGTATGTCCATCACAATGCTCAGTGTTGGGTCGGGAAAGTACATTCACCCGGGCGCCCACTACATGGTTCGCTCAAGCGCGCCCACCATCACACTTCGCCCAAGCGCGTCCTTCGTTCACCCGAACTTTTGTTGCACTCTAACCATTGTTTCGTCACACGTCCACCGATTAGGGCACCCATCGTGCCAAGGCGTGCCCACCGCACTTGGTCATCGTAACCAAAACTTGGAAACCTAACACCCTTAGTCCTATCCACTACTCTCCTACCCATCTATCCCTTTCCCAAACTACTAACCACCACTCTTTAAAAAAAAATGTTTTTAAACGTTTGTTTTATTTCTTTAAATTTGTTTTATTTTTTAATTTATTTTCATAATTTTTAAGTTTATTTTTAATATTTTATTTATAAATATATTAATTTTTAATTTTATATATATATATATATATATATATATATATATATATATTAAAAAAATGTTTTAATAGTGTATTTATTACAATATGATAAAATAATATTACTACGAGGAATTTGAATTTTTTTTGGTTACAACAATAACGATTATTAAGACTATGATTTTAAAGAAGTTCTAATTTTAATAATAATAAAAATGAGTATATTATAGTTTCAAAAGGAAAAATAGTGAGATCCTAGTAATAACATTTGATTTTAAGGTTTTTAATTATAGTTATATTAATTGTTAAGACCATGGTTTCAAACTAGTTTGAACTTCAACTTTAAAATAAATAATTAAAAGAGATGTCTCGATTTAACCTAAAAAAAAGTTCCACTACTATCAATTTTTATTTAGATGTTAATTTTAAAAGTTTTCTTACAGCATTTATGATAGCTTTCGTAAATTTGATAACCTTCATTTGAAAAAACAAATACTATTGTAACACTACTTTTTTGTTTTCAGTATTAATTTTGGTGTTTTTAATTTTAAAATGAAAATTTTATTAAAAAACACTATCATAACACTACTTTTTTTTTCTAGTATTAATTTTGGTGTTTTTAATCTAAAAATGAAATTTTAAAATTAAAATTCTTATTTAGGAAAATCAGTATAAGTTTTTAAAAGAGATATACATATCCTTGAGTTTAAAGTCTAAAAACTTAATTCCTTAGACCATTTACTCGATTATAAATTATAATTTTGAATACAATAACACAATTAAATAGATTATATTCTAACAAATTCTCTCACTTTTAAAATAAAAATTAATATAATAAACTTCATTTAATATAAATATTCTTAATGATAAAAATTATTTAAAAAAAAAAACCTTCAAATATAATTTTTTTTTTTAATTATTGTATTTATATATGCAACTTTCATATATAAAAATTTTGAACCAATAGAAATGGATCTGATGAATTAATTGTTAATGAGATATAATCCTTGAACCAATATAAATGGATTTGATTAATTAAGTGTTTATAAGATATAATCTTTGAACAAATATAAATGGATTTGATTAATCAACTATTTATAGGTTATTTTCCCTCATTAGTGTGTGAATTAGATTCTCAATTTACATCCTCTATGGGTGGTTAGTCTCTCTTTTTATTAATAATTTGTTTTATTTTTATTTATTTTTTATATTTTTAATTTTTTTTTTAAATTAGGAGGGACTGATTCTATTAATAAACTCATCGTACAAGTGGAGATACAATCAAGAGAAGCATGTAACTGGGGGAGCGTGAAAAAATCAACAATCCACCACAGTTACACGATGTTGTCAAGAGAAGTAGAAGAAGAGAAGGGGGAGCCGAGAATACAAGCAAAGAGCTCAAGAGGAGCCCAGAAGACAAATAAAGAGTTCTAGCCAAAGAGGTTGGATTCTAAAGTGTGAATTTTCTTCCCTTTCTTTTTTGTGACTTTAACCCAACCGTCGGGGGGCGGGTGGATTGAAACCACCTGAAGATTGTTGTTGGTCAGTGGAGGAGGTTCTTTGTCCGAGTCAGAAGAGTTGGACTCATGAGTACATTTCTGGAGATTCGAGGAGACCGGAGGCTGCTTGGGGACATCTAAGGAATGCACTTGCTGCTGAGAATCTATCTCATCATCTGAATCACTTGCTTCATCCTCAGAACTGGAGGACTCAAGGATCTCCACTGGAGGTGGAGGAAAGGGTTTCCAGATTTTTTCTTTCAATTTGCGGGCGCTGTTTTTCCGTTGTGCTAGGAACCCAGCGCAAGAATTTTGAAGATGTCTGGTTTGATGGCAGTGCCGACATCAAAATGTTGTGTTTTCATAATCTAAAGTTTGTGCCCATGAGTGATCCTCGACTTTGAGAATGATTTGGTCAGGTAAGCCTTTGCTGATGTCAATCTCGGCACAGATTTTGTCGTAGGTGTATATGCCCTGCTGGCCTCTCGAGGGGTCAGTGGCCAGGAAGCATCCCAAAGTGTTTACAATGGCTTGGAAGACCGCACAGTGCCAAAGGTGAGCGGGCAGGTTAGGAAGCCTGACCCAGATCAGAAGTTTGGTGATGACTGCCGTGGAAGGATCAAATTCTAGGAACCAGGGGGTTAGGAAAAGTCTTGCTTTACCCCAGAACCAAGGAACACCTGTGAGGGCTGATTGGTACTCCTTGTTGTCAGCAAAAACCACGATAAGAAGCCCTTGGAGCAGAAAAAGACCCTACAGCTTTTGGTCCAAGAGGAGTGAATCCAGTCGTATAAGTCTTCTGTGCGGGGCCAAAGGCCATTGAATCTACAGATGAGATAAAATTCTGCATATAATTGAAGCCGATCCTCCAGAGCAAGGTGGGATATTTCTACTGAAGTCACTTCCTCCAGTTTGTCTACCAGAAAGGGCTTGGGAGCCTCCATGGGAGGAGCAGACCTTTTGGAGGGTTGAGCTTTAACTGCTTCTTTGTATGAGAAGCCCTTGGGGGCAGAGGTTTGACCTGCTGCTCCTTCCCTCAGACGGAGGGAGATAGTAACCGTAGCATTATTTTTTATGTTGTAGAATGAAAGAGTAAAATGTTCATCAAGTTGTTTACCTGCATGAAGGAAACGCAGTGATTTGGAGGGAATCCCCAACCTGAGTGCCACCGCCTGTGAGAGGAGTTGCACCGGGAGCGAGGGATGGACCCATTGAATCAGATTTTTGCCCAAAAGAAGAACTATCTGAATCTGGAATTTCTGTGGCATAATATTTGAGGTTTCTGTGCGATCAGAAGAGGTTTTTGGAGCCAATTCTGAGGGCACACTTTGCAGCAAGGCGGGCTCCTTGCAAGAAAGGGGAAGTCGTAAGCTGCAGCCGCACTGAATAGAGGATGCCGCGAGGGAAAAAAGTTGACGAGGGTCGCAGAGGAACTTGAGTCGGCCAGAAAAAGGAGAACAAGACCTGCAAGTGGAGCGCTCAGTAGGAGGTAGAAGAGCCACAAGAATCTGAGGCCGTGACCCTGTGCCCACTGCAAGGGTGAACGAGCACAGCGCTGTGCAGAGAAAATCATGGCAGGCAGCGGCTAGGAGGGCCGAGGGGATAAAAGTCAGGGATGACTATAAGGGATGACTATAAGATAAACGTGCTGCCTTTGCGGTTCACACAGAAAAAACTACAGGGGAACCCCTGCTGGAGCACCGGAGCCAGAAGAAAAGGGCCGACCTGGGTAGCCAGGCCTGACTGTAGCGTGGCGGCAGAAAGAGAGCCCATGAACTTGGTATCGCAAACCCTAGGGGGGAGTCCTCACCTTCAAAAATTCAAATTCGTTTTATATTTTTAATTTTGAAATAGGTTAATTTTATGAAAATAAATATATTAATTATTTTTATATTAAAAAAAAATTAATTAGAACAAAAATATTATATTTATAAAATTTGTGTGGTTTAAGTAACTATTTTTTTATTTTGGTAAGTTAGGCAATTTTATTAATTTGAGAAACAAAATATTACATATGTTACAATTGGGGTTGGCAAGTTACGCTTAACCGATCCCAGCCTTGGTTGCTTGGTTTCGGGGTTGTCTCAGAGGAGGAAACCAGCCCAAACAAAACTTGAGACAGAAAATCACAATATGTGCAGTAGCGCTGATGTATATAGATAGTACAAAATATGCAGAAACAAAAAGACACTGATGGTGGCATGCTTGAAAAAAAACATGGAAGAGTTGTGCAGTAGTGCAGGCCTCAATATTCATCTTCATCATCACTGGTGGGGACCTCCTCCTTAATGGGGCAAGCGGGTGCCTGCACAGCCGCTTCCTCTGAATCTGCAACAGGACGCCTGGGTTTAGGGACAGGTGCGCAGAGGATGGGGGACTCCGGATCCTCTACGTCAAGGACACGCATCCAGTTGCCATCAGAGTCCATCACCCAGACATCTGATTCGTCGTCATCCTCCTTTTGAACTGGTAGTGGATCAGTCTTGCGAGGTAGGGGGTGCGCCTGGTGCACTATGGTGGACTTCCATGGGTCGTACCTACCTCTCTGCTCAGCTTGCACTGGAGCTTCCTCCTCCTACTCGAGATCGGGGCTCTTGTCGTGCAAAAATTCCAGAGGAGGAGCCTTCCATCGACTCCAAGTGGTTGTCCTCGCCACGGTGATAATGGCCAAGGAGAGCACCACTCTGACCACCTCGTATGGTTCTCTAGCGTAATCTGGGGGCCATTTCACAATGAGGCAGGGGGGGGCTTCAAGGGGAGGGTGTGCAGCAGGGGGGCAAACAACATCCAGGACTGGGGGGTCGGAGAGGCCGGGGAAGAGGTGCGTAGACTGGGATGTCACAACCTAGAGGGGACTGTGTAGCACACCGCAAAGAATAGGGCTACGCGGCCATCTGGAATCAGGGAAGGGCCAAAGCAGAGTTAAGAAGAAAGGTAGAGGGACAATACTGTGAGTTACTAGGGGCTAAGGGCTCATCCTTTTAAAGGGGATTGGATAGGGAAAACTTTAAGAACCCCCCTAAATTTATATGTATAATAAATGGGCGAATATCCATGATACATAGGAAAAATGGAAGGCGATTTTATTAATAATATAATATGTATATATAATTTTTTTGGCGAATCTCTCACAAGATTATATTATCTTGTAAAATCATGGCACATCACTAGTAAAAATGGCAAATCACTAGTACAAAATCGTGAATCATTGTCTAGTGGAGTTTGGGGTGTTGGTTCCAATGAAGATATGGTAGTTGAATTAGGAGTTGAAGGAAGTGAACCACCGATACCAAGCATGGCACATGGTGACTCGTGAGTGAAGTAGTTCTTGTGTAGTTTGGAAAATGCGTTCTTCTAGTTCTACTAAGTGTAGTGTTGTTTCTCATGCTACTACTAGCACTGATATTGAGGTTGGAGAGGAGTTTGAGGAGTCCTTGGACTCTGAGCCAAATTATTTTTATGTAGCTCCTCGTGATGATCCCATGTGTAGTAGTGGTGATGAATTTTATTAGTGATCATGAAGGCAGCAAAATATTCAAATTTAAGCAGACCCATTACACAAAATCCATGAAGAGAAAACTCTAGCAAAAATACTGACGTGCAAATCTAGATTCTACAACATTATTAGAACTCCCTGCTGCTCTGCAAATAGATCCATGAGATGAAGAATATGGTAAAAAAATTGGGGACCGATATGTTTTATGGGAAGGAAAATTATTCATGTTCAAATTCTTTCAGATGCAGAGACTTGATAGTTTTCAGTGAAGGAAATCTTTTTGAGCTTAGGGATTTTTCAGAACCTTTTCTAGAGAGAGCACCACAATGTATGAAGTTATATTAGAATTTTATAGGTTATATGCATTGTAGATTTTGATGTTAGAAGTGGAAGAAAACACTTCAAATATTAGCAAAAGATATCACTACAAAGTTTTGCACTATACAAAGGTTTTATCTAATATGCAGGCAACAGAGGCTTCCTTATAAGACTTCAACAATAGTATCACTTGAAACAATAGATTTTCTGTTATGTTGAATAAAGAAGCTTTGATGTTGTAAATTCATCCAGTTAGGGCACAATTCAACTTGTCGGCTTTTCCACCCACAACAGACTCAAATGGAGGAGCCTTAGAATAACTCCCATCAACCCACACAATAGGATGATCACCTCCCTCCTTTGTAGAGCTCACACATAGAAGCAATAAGTTACAAGAAGAGAGAAGCACCACCTCAATATGAAAATTCATGAGATCTCAAGGAGACCCCTTACCTCCACCGATGAGACCCTTGCAAAAATGTCTCTTTCCAAGCCCTCTTTACAATCACATAAGACACCCTCCTTCCCACTGATCCAGGTCTCTACAAAGAGTAGCCTATATGCACAAGATCAGATCTTCCAATTTATCCAAAGTTCTCCATCAGGGGATTATTCACTTTAGCTTCAGATGGTAGGAGATATTCACCCACTAGTAATACAGTTTTAGAGGCCAGCAGTTTCTCCTAGTCCTCCCTAATTATTAGGTAATATCTCCTCCAAACATTGATCACTTTCTGTAGGAAACCTTCAATCAAGATATTTCTCTTGATTCTCAAGTTCTTGAGAGGGACCCTTTCTACTCTAGGACTCTCAACTTTGTAACATTTTATACTTAGATGAAGAATTTGACCCTTTAGGTATTTGACCTTAGAAGTTAGATATGCCTTTTATAGGAGCTTCACTCATGCTCCCACTAAATACTATTTATGATGTACCTTGCAGTCCATTGGACCTATTTGTGGTGATTTTATTTTTTAAGATCTATGTTGCATCCCTCCACTTGCAACTCTCTAGGGAGCTTGAGCAGAGGCAACATAGAGCTCGAGGAAAGGTTGGATTCCAACCTAAGCACTAGAATATTAATCACATATTTACACTCCAGACCACAATTGAGGAAGCCCAACATTGCTCCTGGAAAGTTTATTGTTGTTTCATAGACTTTAAAAAGGCTTTTGACTCTGTCCCCATAGATCCTTTATTCCACATACTCAGAGATATTGGCATACTCATAGATATTGGCTTCAGTCTTACTGTTCTTCTTTTTTATAGTTTCAGTGAATTATTGTCTATTGGTGTTCCAAGAAATTTCTTCTGGGGGTATGGTCTTTAGGTTTTATCTGGATTCGGTCCTTCAAGTTTATTTGGCTCCAAAAAACTGTGGATCTTAGGCTCTCTTGTAGTGTTTTGTGATGTGCAATGTAGTCCTATATCTTGAATTCATGGTCCTGAATGGAAGTTCGAACCCCTTAAGAACTATTGGCTAACAGCTTTATTTCTTTCTGCCTATAATATCCATGGATTAGAGAAGCCTAGGAAGTCCAAGAATTTATTTGAAGACATAATCCATTCAATGTGAGATAACTTCCCTCTTCTCTGTAACTACAAAATTATATGAAAACTACCACTAGTGCACTTCTCAAAATTCCATAATTGAGAACAAAAATCCAATAAAAAAAAAAAATCTATTCTGTGGAGTAAGAATGCAGTACGTTGATAAATATGGTCCTTAATCTCATAAAAGTATCTCATTCTGTTGCTTCAAATCATAGGATATCAACAAATTCAGTTCAAGCAAATTCCAAAATTCAAGGAATACATATTTCACCAAATGATAGAAGACATGGATCTTTGAAATTAGGACTCTTCCTTCAAATATTGGGCTGAGAGAAGCCAACAGTTGTCATGTCTTTCATAAAATTTTATGTTTAGTAACCAAACTAGAATACTAGTTGTTTTCTTAAGGTTGTATACCTGTAAAAAAATTGGGATGTGTTGTACAAATCAGCCCCTCCATTTGAATCTTGGCCATAGTCCCTTTCTCCCCTACACCATTGTCCCTTCCCGCATCGGAAATACATTGAAAAAGGGCTAAAGTCCACTTTAAAGGATTATATAAGGTTCAGCCCCTTTTCCTCCTAAGCTCCGCGCCTCCCTTTTGCATGTAACCAAGCGCTGCCCCTTTTGAGCGTTTATCGCAGATCTCATAATCGCGCCATCGCATGACCGCCTCATCGCAAAAGCGCAGTTTCCCCCTTGACGCCTATTCCCAGCCATCGCATTTTCCATTTTTGCGTCTGGCTCGGCCCGACCACGCCTATTGCACGGCGCAGCGCGGGATTTTGGCTATTCCATTCTTCTTCCATCGCATTTTCTCCTCTTGCGATTTTGCGATACGCGCTCACGGGTCCCCACCTCTAAAGCCTTTATTCGTTGTTTTGTTGCGTCTTTCCTTTGTAACTCCTCAGCTTTTCTTCGAGTTTTCGTACCATGTTGCCGTCAGCCATGTTTCGTTGTGTCCCTACATGTCATCCATTGTTTCTCCATTGTTCACATATTACGGTTATGTGTCACACCTACGTGTTTCGTTTGGAAGTCTCACTCCCGCGTCATTCCATCATCCTCCCATATCTATGCCAACACTTACGTTAGTCCCGTTTTGTCCACCATTTTTGTCATCAGTTTTATTCAGCAGGATTTTGGTTTTGCAGGGACTCCTGATGGGAGAAAAATTGGCAGAAAGGATCCCGGAGTCACTATGATGTGACCTCCATTAAAGAAGGGTACTTCGATCTACAGAACTCTCCAGAGAAAATCAAGAAGGCACATTTGAGGCGGATGGAAACATTAACGCAGCTACAGATCATTTATGAAGAAACAATAAATTCAGGGTCTAGCTTGATAAAGATTTCAAGTTTAAATTCAAAATCCAAAGATCGAGAGTACCATGCTCATGAGCAGGCGCCTCTAGATTTTATTGCCGCAGATCTTCTCCCTCCGGAGAAGAGCCGACTATTTGCATATTTTATTATTTATATCTTGTATATAAGTGGATTTCCATTTTCAGCTTTCATTTCCAGAAATAAATTGTGAAGTACAATCATTTATGTTCAGTCATTCATAAGTATGGGCGTGAATGTTTTCCGCCATTTGTTTCAAAATAAGTCATTAAATGTTCTCCATTTACTTCCTCCTCTAGAATTTTCTATCTCCTCTATAAAAGCTAAATGGAAAGACGTGATAAGGGTTCCAGATTTCTGTCAGCAAATTGTGCAGCGAGAAGGCTTCTGTATACATTCTGTAACATTTCTGTATGAAGTTTCAGAGCTCGTAGGGTCTCAGTGAGGAGGGGTTATAACTGTATTGAGGATTCTGGTCTTTGGTATCTCACAATATGTAATTTCTCTTATGTGTTAATACATTATCCCATTTCATGCAATTTATCTTCTTGTATCATGCTCTAGAATGCGAGTGGCTCACTAGTTTGCAGTAAGGATTCATCTTAAGTGGTGCCCTTTCTGGAATTATTCAAGCGCTTTAAATAGGCCTAGTCATGATATACTGTTCCATGTTCACTCTTTCCATATTTTCTACTATATTAGTTGCTTGAGGAGGGTGCTTTTAAAACGCCATTGTCATATAAGGATTCATAAATTGGTGCGCCCTTATATGGTTCTGTTGTGTATCTGGGTATCAGTCTCATGCCAGCTAATATCTTCTTATGTTTCCTCACTGCACTCACTTCCTGATATTTGATTTCTGTGATATATTATTTGAATTGGCCCTCTTTACAGTAAGCGGTCTCTTAACTGTCTAATGTCTTTGTACTGGAGTTTTACATGATGTTCCTACATCATTCTTATCTTTGTGTCAGCTTCTGAGAGAGATCGGTCCCATTCAAAACTAATTTCCTTGTTCAAACAAGAGATAGTAAGCGAGCTCTTTGGACTGACAACCCAAACTATATAACGAGCTCCTTACTATATTAAGATGTCCTAAGCACTGGTCTATGGCAACTCTAGGCTGTCTCTAGGGGGGTGACAAAACCATCCACAACAGGATGTATACACTGTTGATATTTGCAACTGTTGATATTTTCAAAAAAAATTGATATTTATAAACTGTTGATATTTGCAAACTGTTGATAAACAGTTTGCATTCAAATATTTTCAAAATGAATTTTTCATATAGATTTTTTTATGATTCCTCTTCAAATTCAAGGGATTTTCACATGATTTTTTTCCTTTTTTCTGTGACATTGTAAAGAGGCTTCCTCATATGACTTCAACAACAATATCACTTGAAAAAATAGATATTTTTTTATGCTGAATAAACAAGCTTTAATGTTGCAAATTCATCCATTCGAGGCACAATTCGACTTGTCGACTTTTCCACCCACAACAGACTCAAATGGAGGAGCCTTAAAATAAATCCCATCAACCCATAACAAGATAATCACCTCCCTCATTTGTAGACCTCACACATAGAAGCAATAATTTACAGGTAGAGAGCAGTGCAACCTCAGTATGCGGATTCTTGAGATCTCAAGGAGACCCCTGACCTCCACCCATGAGACCCTTGCAATAGTGTCTTTGTCCAGGGCCCTTTTACAATCACATAAGGCAACCTCCTTCCCACTAATCAAGGTCTCTACAAAGAGAAACCTATATGCACAAGATTATATATTCCAAAACATCAGATATTCCAATTTATCCAGTCCTCCATCAGGGGATTCTTCACTTGAGCTTCAGATGGTAGGATAGATCCACCTACTGGAAATATAGTTTTAGAGGCCAGCAATTTGTCCTTATTCTCCCTAATTAGTAGGTGATAGCTCCACCAAAAATTGATCACTTTTTGCAGGCAACCTTTAATTGAGATATTTCTCCTGATTCTCAAGTTCTTGAGAGGGACCCTTTCTTCTCTTGGACTCTCAGCTTTGTAACATTTTATAACTTAGATGAAGAATTTGACCCTCTAGGTCTTGGACCTCAGAAGTTAGATATTACGTTATAGGAGTTGCACTCATGCTCGCACTACATATTGTTTCTGATGTACCTTGCAGTCCATTCAACCTATTTGTTGTGTTGAGATTGCAACAAGATGATGAGCTTAGTGGAAAGAAGTCACCTTCACTAAGTGGGCCCGCAGGCTATTTTTGGCGCAAAGTATATTTTTATACTATGTCTATTTTTAGACATGTTGATCATATTCTATGAGTTGCAAGATGCTATTTGTGGATGGTTGGTCAAGTTGGAAAAAATAGATGGACTTCTATTTTTAGACATATTGGGCGGAATCTATTTTTAGATTGCCAGTCTAAAAATAGATATGTCGAATATTATTAGCTCTTAATAATATTTAGACTCTAAACACGCTATCTTATTCCTCTTGGATCACTTCGCTTGTCTTTTTTAAATGCACATATGTGGCACAAGAGAAGGAATTACGCTATTCCCGGGGTTTAGTGGAGCTATTGCATGGAGACTTCAGTTAGAACTCAGGTGACAGAGTTTGGTGGAGTTGATTGAGGATTTAATGGAGTTGTGTTCAGTTTAACTCAGTTAAACATAGTTGAGCTAGTTGTATCTAGTCTAACTGATAGATACACTAGTGAGAGTGGTGTGAATTAATTATTAATTAATTCACTAATTATTAACTCATAAATCAACTAAAGAATACATCAGTTAACTTCAGTGCATGGACAGTTTCAGTGGAGACCAGTGAAGAGGTAGGTGAAAGAGCAGTGTGACTATCAGTTGTGACTATACTGGTGCATGAGTTTGCACCACACATTGATGGATATGCCAATGAGGATTGCACAGTGCATACCAGGTAAATTCAAGTTCATTCAGAGCCAATATTCAGCAGGGACTGCACAGTAGAGGCAGGCTAACAAGTGGCAGAGATTGGAGCATGTGTTTTGCTAGACCGGACCTAATTAGTGTGTAGAAATTGGAGATTGTATTAAGAGCTTGTGAGGAGCTTTGTATGATTATTGTTACATGATCTCTATGACATATAATATACAGATAGTTGGGGGTTTTCAGCTTTAAGCTTTCCCATAAAATATTGTGTTCATATGTGTGATTGTTTATGGTTTTAATGTGCGCATGCGATTATTTTTATTTCCACAATTAATGGTCAATGGTAGAAGAGATTTTGTATTGTGCATGAAGTTAAAATAGTGTGTGATCAGGAGAATCTCAGTGTATAACATATCAGTTATCAAATTTCTACATGTTGTGATTTGCTTCTTGAAGCTCTATGCTACATCCCTCCACTTGCAACTATTTGGGGAGCTTTAGAAGATGCAACATAGAGCTAGAGGAAATGTTGGATTCCAACCTAAGCACCAAAATATTAATCACATCTTTACACTCCAGGCCATAATTGAGGAAGCCTAACATTGTTTTTGTAAATATTATTGTTGTTTCGTAGACTTTCAAAAAGGCTTTTGACTTTGTCCCCATAGAGGCTTTATTCCACATACTCAGAGATAATGGCATCTCAGAAACCCTTTTGTCAACCATTATGCATTTTATATGAGTCAATCCTTGGTCATCTATGCACCAACACACGGGCTATCAGATTTTATCCTAAGTATCATTGGGGTAAAACAAGGTTGCCCCTTGTCTCCTACACTATTTAGATCTCTATTGAAAAGTTGGCGTCCTTGCATGAGAACATCCAAGATAGCAATGGTTGCCTTCTACACCATGTCTTAATTTATATTTTGATGTTTGTAGATGATGTGGCACTTCTAGTCTCATCCCTAGAAAAATTGCAAAGAAAACTCGATGCCTTGGCCCTTTTCTGTGATATTCATTAGTTGACTATCAACCTAGGTAAAAACCAAAGTCATCATCTTCAATGTTTGAAGAAAATTCTCCTTTATCAACATTTCTTTCTCAAAGGAGAGGAGATCGATATAAAAAACTCATATACTTATCCAGGGTACTATTCACAAGACCTCGCTTTAGTTTGCAACATGCACTTCAGCCCTGACTCAACAAGGGCTATGGGTCCTTGGCACTTATTGAGAGGTAGTGTTTCTCAAATATTTTTCAAGACATATCTACCAAGATGTCACTCATGCACACTCTTGACCCAACCCAGAGTTCTCAATGGTTCCAAGGTTTGGGTACCTAGTTTACTAGAGTTTAATTTGTCTTCTACAAAGAGAGTATATATCATCCTCCTTTGTCGCATTGTTCAATGCAAGTAGCCAATTCCTCAACCCATCATCCTTATAGAGTTTGCAACTCACCCCTTCCTACTTGAGACAGTGTTTTGTCTTGTCCCTCTTTTACACTATGCCCAAAAATCCGCTGATGCAACAAAGGGGCATGATCGGTATCCATACTTGGCCTTTTGCTCATCAGATTCCATTGCAACAACTACTCCTTCGGCTTGATCTCCTTGATTCAATTAGTATTATGATGGACCAACTTCCTCCATTCAAATGTTCCCTATATGCACCTGACCATCTCTTACCAACCAAATAAAAGATGAAAAAAATCATCCAAGAGGATATCTATAGGATGTAAAAATTAAAATGTATGAAGTAACAAATTAAATGATGTAAAAATTTGAATCACACATGCTTCACTTTATCGGAAATTTTGAAGGCCTTAACCTATGAATGTTGTGTTGCTTAAGGTCTGATTAGAAGGACTGAAAAAAAAAAATACAATCTCCATCATGTTCCATCTTTGTGGATATCTCAAAATACTTTTCAAACACAAAATTACACCATATTATCACAAGGAGATTACTCACGGTTTAACGGATCAGACTTGACATCTTATATTAACAGTTTCCTTTTACATGATGCCAATCTTCTACCCATTACTATAGTTGCCTAGATATAGTAAGAGATCCGATCTATACTTAAATATTAATAGAGACTAGGATAATTTGGTTTCCTTGTAGGGTAAGGAGGAATGGGAGTAAATACCTCATGTTCATGTCAAATTTACTGGGATTCAAAGGGGGCGATTGTAGAGAGATAGCGTCTAAGAGGGTGGCTACAGTTTTTTTTAAGCGTAATGAGATATAAAAGTTAAGTTGCATCAATTAACTCTCTATTGGTATGGGTATTTAGTCATCTGAAACAATGTTTTATAGACTATAAATTCTCAAAAAAATATGAGTGATTTTGAAGCCTGGAAGATGTCTGAAACAGTAGAGTCTGAACTATTAAAGCTAAAAACATAGATAGTATGAACTGAAGAAAGCCAAATTTTGTATTATAATAACCTCTCCATCTAAAGGTTTTAATAGGATTATTGTTGGATGCATCCATCCAGACACTGAACAAAAATGCAGTTTGCAAATTGTCCTGACTTCCAACCTTAATCATTGACTAAGTTACTCTTGTTTATCTTTGTAAATATCTGAAATTTCTTTGCTAATTTTTATTAAAATTCACATCAGTAATAGGAAATGTAAAAAAGGAAATGCCTGTGCTAATCTGTAAGTCAAGAATAAGAGAGAAGTCAATGAAGAGTACATTGAGATCAACTTAAATCTGTATCACCAAACACATGTTTCTTTTAGGAGACGTATGCATGTTTAGATACTTTTTTCATAAATTAAGGAATATTCAACCTCATATAAACTGTCCAGAGTCCTGAAAAATTGGTTGGTCTACATTCAACATTAGGCCAATAGGACGAGACCTAAACAATTCTCCCAGAACAAACTTGTCAATTTTGTTGCTTGCCCCATTTACTAGACAGGACCCTTAAAGAGGCTAGAAATCTTGTTGATTTGTATCAATCTTAAAATTTCCTCACCAAAATATCATTGCCACAGGTTTTAAACTGGTTAAAATACTCACCAGTCATTACATATTATGGAGCATCATAACCATATGTTCCCATAACTCGAGTTGAAACATGGGTGTTGTCTCCCTCAGGTCCATCCTTTGCTAGTCCAAAAGCAGACAACTTGGCATTGTATTCCTGCACCAACTACATATCTCTCCATAAATACTTAAGAGAATCCAAAGTGTAACACTGAGCCATCTCATAATTTTGAAGTTGTAGGTACAAACTGAATCCAGCAGAATATTGGATGTTTTAAAATCTCAATAAATCATTGGTCTTTCAGCCCCTCCATGAATAAATTCCAGACCTTTTGTTGCACCCAATGCAATTTTCATCCTGATAGACCAGGGGAGTGGCAGGGACCCTTCTGAATCCATAAGGGAAGTACCATTGGACATCAAAGATCTAAATATATTTTTCAAAATACAAATTTACAAATTGGTATTAAGACTCTCTAGAAGGACAAACAATAATTATGTAGCTACTCATTTCTAAAAAATGTCAAATCCCCATGACACTGATGCTCAAAAATGAGATCTAACCAAGGGAGGCACATGTTTCCTTGTGTCCAACAGAAGTTCAAAAATCCAGACTGAGGATCCCAAAATTTCATGAAAGAAAAATAGATTATAAAGTACTCAATAAAGCAACATAGAGTTTGTTTTGGGTAACATCATCAGCATATAGTATGCTCTTCAACCAAGATGACTTAAAATTTCCATATCATCCAATGAATTTTTCTGCACAGAAATATTCTAAGAAGACATTTCAACAAATCCTCACCAAAAATGGATTTTTGTTCAGAAATATACCCCACCATCTAATCACAGAACAGAAACAAACATTAAAATTTAATACCTAACAATATTGAGCGTTCCGTCAAATTTGAAAATCATACAAGTTATGCTAAGTGCATTTGATGCCTTGGACGCAAAGACTAGCTCAAACCTTGAAAATTCCAATGGATCAGAACCATGTATGCTTTCCTAAAATGTCGGGTGGAAAGCAATATAAGATAATAAAACAAGAATTGTTTTGTAGGTATTCATACCATTGTAAATAAGTATAACAGATTGGAAACAAGCATAGAGCTTCAATATTGGCCACTAGCACATGGACCTTAGGATGGGGTAAACTATGCATTAAGATTGCAAATCTACAAGGCCAATAACATATTAAAACTTGAATTGTGATCAATGGACAACCAAGATAACATATTTTCCCTCTTATCTTAACTTCACATTTGCCAATCTGAAGGTATCAATCAGAGAAGCACGTAACATTTATGTCCACAAGTAAGTGAAATCAATAGATGGGACTACTAAATACAAGCATACCAATAAAGGATGAGGTGCAACAGAGCTCTAGAAAAGGTTCTGAAATGACAGAAACCAAGGAGTAGGTAATGCACTCAAAATGGAAGAAATTGTTTTTTTAATAAATCACAGAGACGGTTTGTATGGAATAGTTGCACGGTTTACCTCATTGTTTTTGCTTATTTCATTTTAACTCTAGTATCAAAAAATATTAATGAAAAATCTAGATCTCCTACCAAAAGAAATAGAAAACAAAACATACCCTAGTGTGTTTGATATATTTTGTATTTCAGGAAAATAATTCACAGTTCATGCCTGAAACCAAAACTTCAAATATGCGCATTTAATTTATTTGTAGAAAACAACAACTAAAGCATACCAAGGCCACTCTGGCTCAAAAAAAAAACTATAATATGATCACAGCTCGTACCTTATGCAAAATTTCAAAAAATGATGCGTTCATACCATGAAGATTATATCCATGTTACAAATTCTTCAGTATGCTCAAAGACCCATCATATGAAAGTGCATGCTAGTTCCCATCTACTGAGAATTCACAAGATTAAAATGTTACTTAAATAATTTATTGGTAATGTGCTCATATTCTTAGGCATTGTACAAAACTACAAATTTTGCATCCCCCTGAACTTACCAGATTTACATTTCTTGGAAAGAAAGAGACATTTCAGCTAGAATAGCCTGTTATCTATGTCAAATGCCTAATATATGCAATATAAATAAAAAAAACTCAATATAAACAAGAGCAAAAGGGAGGATCATGAACTATGACAATGTTCATAAATAAAGAGGGGATGCAAGAATTTGTAAATTTATTCTTACAGAAAAAGAATCAAACAAACTTAGTATTAATGATTACACTGCTTGGGATTTGTTATCACCTAACGGACGTATGAAAATGAATTTGTTGTTGCCTGTGGTTTCAGGTATGGCCAGTATTTTAATCAATATGAAGTTTGAACTCTCAGTAAAGATAGTCACTATATCATGAAAAATCACAACCATAAGAACATTGAAAAGCATATAATAAGCATACATATAGCTATTGCAAAAACAAAAGAAGGACAAGTCACTTTCACTTCTAAAACTTACAATTTCATTTTGCAACCATGCAACGTACTCTCCATTGACAGCATGTACAGTAGCACATTATTTTGGTTTTAAAAAGATGATCTATCAATCTACATATATAAACAAAATTTTAAAAGTGTAAAATATTATTAATTATATTTAAGGTGTGTTACCCACCAAACGTGGGTGACCCCATAGTAGAATTTTTCTCCTAGATCTCTCTTCAGCCGAAAGCCAAACTTGTCATGACAAAGTTTCTGCAATACAATGGACTTATTATATTTAAACAATAATAAGTTGTAGGCTTTGTCAAAGAGGGCAAATGACACAAACTTGTTCAGGGTTTCTGAGGAGATCCAATTCTCATTTAAACTTAGTCACATACCATATCACATAACGATGTGGGTCCAGGGTATAGGTGTCAATACACAAATCAATGTCATGGCTTCCTCATTAACATAATATCAAACTCTTATCAACTCTAACTAAGCTACTGGTTTAAACAGTAGCATGGACCTTGATCTAAGCACCTAATTTCTTTAGAAAAAACATAAGTGAACCAATGTAGAAAAGCTTAAGATTACAATTCTAAAAAGTGAAAATCCAAGACTGCAAATAAATCAACCAAAAATAAAATCCAAAGAGCCATAATAAAGATAGTGCCACGACACCAAGACTTGTCCAAGACAATACCTCAGAACAAATGCAATAACCATGTTGTACAAAGAAAATTTGTAAAAAATGCATACATGTAAAATTAAACCTAATGGAGAAAGGATATAAATTTGGAAGCACCATACTCTACAAATTCTCTCATTTTACCTTCTTTTATCATATGCTTGACATAAAAGTCAGATCCATTCAAATGTGGCAAAATTTCTGAATTCTTCACTGCTTTGAAACTTGTAGTTGAGTGTCTTTATCATATATGTTGAATGGGTAGATCTGATCGTTGTTTTATCATTGTGACTTATGTAAATCAAATCCTTACACCAACAAATTTCATTTGATATAATCCAATGGAGCCTTTAAGTATCATTTTAAGCAATGTGTTGTAGTATCATGTAAGTGCCTACATAATTTTCTACTTCATTGCTTCTAGATACAGATCCTATGCTCAAAAACAATTAATACCATCCTATATTTTGTAAATTTGAGTTCATGCCTCTGACATTCAAATAACAGATTAAATTTGTGGATTCAGATGCCTCATTTTCCATCATTCAAGTAAACAAAATTCAGGTTCCTATGGTGATTATCTCAGTGTTTGTTTGGAGACAGATCTGATATATATGTCTAAAAAGTATGAATGGACCTAGACATATATGTCTTGACATATTGACAAACAACTTCAACAATATTGTAGAATTTGTATTACATGAAATTCTCAACAAACATTTGTTCTTTAGGATGAATGTGGCAATATATTAAACACTCATTTGATCTCTTAGTGTATAATGACTGTCTAAGAATATATTCTGTCACTTAGAGGTGACAAACCTGTTTGGTCTCTCAATAAAAATCTTGGCACACCTATAATATCTTCATGATGTAATGGGTGTGGTGTCTTTGTGACTATAGTGAATGTTAGGATATTCTGACACATAGGAAATAGTTAAAAATAATTTAGTCTAGTGTAGAGTTAGGTAAAGTGTGTTTCTTTACCATGTACATTTGTAACTTATAATCCAACGGTCACGATTTGTAGTGATCTGATGGTTATCTCTCACCTCGGTATTAACGGCACTTGATCTGTGGCTTAACACCTGATTGGTCCATGATCTCTATTTAAAGAGCATGGAGGGTCATTTTTCCGGTAACCGTTTATGAGAGAAACATATGTAACTTTTCTTTTATATTAATAAATTCCTTGAAGTGGCCGCATTGGCTCAGGGCGTGGACTGTTTCCCTCTTTGAGGGTTTTAACCACGTGATTATACTGGTGTATTGATTTGTGATCTGTTTGTGAGCAGTGACCTTTGGTTCTTGATCTACGGAACTTACCCTATAAATTCCTACATGGTATCAGATTTATTTTTAGGGCCGCATCTGTTGTTGATCAAAATCTAAAGTTGGTTTGACTACATGTGAATGTTGTTTTGTAGATATACTATTTCTGAACATTTTTGGGCTTGGAGAACTGCTCAGTTGTGTCTGGAGCGTCTGTTACAGTGAGGAACGCCTTTCGTTTCATGCGAAAAAGTTTCTGGGTGCCCAAGTTATGTCAGTTTAGATCTAGAGGTATAAAGCATCTATTTTGCAGTTATATTTGTTAATAGTTCTGCTTATTTCATTTTTTTTCCTGTATTAAGGTTTTATTTATTTGCCGGATCTATACCCTCTTCTCTATGTATGCTCTTTGTTGTGTGCTCCGTGCGATCTCGGCAAATCAGAAACGGGAAAAATGGATTTTTTTTGTTGCGTATGCTCTTTTCCCGTGTCTTTGTGTGATCTCGAAAAATCAGAAATAGTGAAAAAAGTGATAGTTTCCAGTAAGGCTAACCGAGAATCTAACATTCTGCCGTAAGGCTTTGCATTTCGTTTTTTTTTGCTCCTTTTTTTTTTGTGCAGAAACAGGCACGCACACAGAATAAGAAGAAGAAGAAGAATAGTAATAATAATAATAATAATAATCATCCCCCCTTCCTCCTTTCTAAAATAACATAGTCCTTTTACTATCTCACTTGGTGAGGGGTTAGTTTATGAGAATAGAGGTCTTGGGTTCAAGTCTCATTCTCAAGCTTCTTTTGTAAAAAAAAATTGTTCAAAAGGGTGGAATTTTTTTTTAAAAAGCCACACTCCATCCCGTTCCTATAATTATTCGGCATCTACAACTCAATTTTTTCAAAAAGCATAACTTCTTCATCAAGAAGCCGTTTTTTTTTTAAACGGCCTAATTTTTCAAGATCTTTCCATTGGAGCAGTTAGTTTCAGCTTTTCTCAGTTGTAGTATTTTTTTTTTTTTAATGGAAATTGCATGCCCGGTTATTCTTAAAAGCACCAATTATTTCCAATGGCTACCTCACATGGTAGATATACTTAGAAGTAAAGTGCTTTATAGAATAGCCACAGGACAAGAAACTAAACCTTCCAATGATGATAAAGTTGCTAAATGGGAAAATAAACAAGATCAAGCACGAGGGTTGATAGGAATGTCCATTGCTCAAGATCTTCGATTTCATATCCTTGACATTAACACCCCTGATGAGGCCCTAGAAAAGCTAAAAACTATTTTTGGCGTTCAAAATCAAATCCAGGCCCACCATCTTGAAAATGAGTTGCTTACTTTGGACCCCAATAATTTATCCTCCATTGAAGATTTTTTGTCCAAATTTAATACCCTCTGAATTCTTTTAGAAGGTTGTAAGATCAAAAAGGATGATGGTAGCCTCATATATTTCATTCTTGCTAAGCTTGGTCCTGCATACTCTGTATTTGTTTCTGCCTTCCATTCCACTAGAGAATCCATCATTGCTTTAGGAACAACCTACAATAATCCCTCTTTTGATGTCTTTTGTGATTCTTTGATAAGAGAACAAGAAAAAATTTTACACCTTGGTCTTATCACTGCTAGAAACGCTTCTAAGAAAGCCTTAGAAGCCCAACAACTACCATATCAAAAGAATCCCAAGAAGCAATATCCTAAAAAATATGGTCCTAAACCAAAAAAGGGCCCTAAGCAATTTCATCCATAAGCTGAAAAATCAAATCACCAAAATAATAAGGCAAATCAAAACAAAGGGAAGAAGACAGAGAGACATTGCAACTTTTTCAACCAGGATGGCCATATAGAGTCCAAATGTTTTACGAAGATGGAAGCCTTAAAAGCAGCAATGAAGAAGCACAACATCAATTTGGAGCACTCTTCACCTTCATCTTCAGGCATGGCACTTTCTGCTTGTGGTTGTCAAGCATCAAGATCTGGTTATGCATTAAATGTATCTTCTTCTTCTCCTTCTCATGAGTGGCTCATTGATTCTGGAGCTTCTTACCACATGGCTAAAAAAAAATCCATGTTTTCTTCTTTAAATGATTGTAACACCAAACATATTTATGTTGGTGATGATAGATCTCTTAGTGTTGTAGGATCTGGAACCATTCATCTAGATAATGGTCAGTTTAATGATGTACTATGTGTTCCCACCTTTTCATGCAACCTTCTATCTGTTTTTCAGATAACTCATTCAGGTGAAGGGAAAATAGTAGAATTCTCATCTCATGATGTTGTAATCAAGGACCTCAAAGATTCTAAACATATTTTAGCTACTGGAATTGTTGATGATTCCACAAGGTTGTATAAGTTTGACAAATTTGGGTCATCATCTCTTCCCTCTGTTTTTGTTGCTCATAATGATGATGTGAGCAAACTTTGGCATGAGCGATTTGGTCACTTAAAATATCGCTCTCTTCAAACTCTATGTAAGGAAAATATGGTGACAGGCCTTCCTATGGTATCTTTCCGGGATGGTGTTTGCTCCATATGTGTACTCGGAAAACATCATTGGGATAGTTTTGACAAACGTGCCTCTTGGCATGCTTCAGCCCCTTTGCAGCTTGTGCACAGTGATTTATGTGGTCCACTTCCTGTTGTGTCTTTCTCTGGTTGCAAGTACTTCTTAACTTTCATTAATGATTTTTCCAGACGCACTTGGGTATATTTCTTAAAACTCAAGAGTGAAGTTTTTAACATGTTCTTGGCCTTTAAGGCCTTTGTTGAGAAACAATCTAGACATCAAATTCTTAAGTTAAGATCAGACAATGGCAGAGAATATGTTAACAACCAATTTATCAACTTCTGCACTGAGCATGGCATTCAATTGCAACATACTGTTCCATATACTCCACAAAAAAATGGTGTAGTTGAAAGGAAGAATCGCACCTTAAAAGAAATGGCTAATTGTATGCTTCAATCTAAAGGACTTGGTCTCAATTTTTGGGCAGAAGCCATTAATTGTGAAAATTACATAGTAAATCGCACTCCTACTAAGGTTTTAAAGAATATAACTCCAGAAGAAGCTTGGAGATCAATCAAACCAGATGTAAGTCACTTTCGTGTTTTTGGAAGTGATGCTTGGGCCCATATTCCAGATACAAAACATAAAGCCTTAGAACCTAAGAGTGAAAAATGCATTTTTGTTGGATATTCTGAAGATGTCAAAGGATATAGACTTCTTCAACCCAAATCCAAAAATGTCATCATTAGAAGAGATGTAAAGTTTGATGAAAATATATTGGCCTGCGAGCCTAGTTCGATGGGTGTGCCACCTTTGGCCTGCGAGCCAGATTCGACATATGTGCCACCTCTCTCTCTCTCTTCTATTTTTAATATCATTCCCTCTAGTTTAGATTATGACAGTGAGGATGAAAATCCTCCTCCAGCTCGTGAAATTGTTCCTTATACTCCACTACTTCCAAGATGGGTCCACTCTACTCGAGATGCAGTAGGTTCTCTTGCAGGTGACCCTACCGATCGACGACGTACACGTTCTCAGTTCGAAAGAGCCTCTTCCTTATTGGCTCAAGTTCCAGAAAAAATTGATCCAGAAACCTTTGAACAAGCCTCCAGTAATCCAGATTGGGATGAAGCTATGAATGAAGTGTATCGTTCCTTATTGGAAAACAATACTTGGGGTCTTGTTCCTCTTCCAAAAGGAAGAAAACTTGTAAGATGCAGATGGGTTTACAAAAAAAGTTTGGACCAGATGGAAAAGTGGATAGACATAAAGCTCATCTTGTCGCTAAAGGATTTTCACAAGTTGAAGGCATTGACTATACTAAAACCTTCTCCCCTATTGCCAAAATGAATTCTATCTGCCTTGTTCTTTCCCTTGCTGCCTCCTTTAAATGGGAAGTCCATCAGATGGATGTTAAATCTGCCTTCTTACATGGAGATTTGCATGAAGAAATCTACATGGAACAACCCCCTAGATTTATCCAAAAAGACTCCAGCCTTGTTTGTCATCTTAGGAAGTCTCTCTATGGTCTCAAACAAGCTCCTCGAGCTTGGTATGCCAAAATGGATAGATTTCTCTTAGATAATGGATTTTCTAGGTGTCATTCTGACAACACTGTCTACACCAAGAAGGTGGGTAATTCTTTCACCATCCTTATTCTTTATGTTGATGATCTTACCCTTATTGGTAGTGATCCAAACCATATAAAACATGTGAATTCTAGCCTCGAAAAGAAGTTTGAAATGATAGACTTAGGACACTTGCATTATTTCCTTGGTCTTCAAGCCTTGTAATCCAAGGAAGGCATTACCCTCTCTCAGTCCAAGTATGCATGCGATCTTCTACACCACTTTCACATGGAAGACTGTAATCCTGCCCCTTCTCCCTTTCAGTCTGGAGTCAAGCTTTCAGTCAACTGTACTACCCCTGAAGTTGATGCTACCTTATATCGTCAACTTGTTGGTAAAGTTTTGTATCTAACCCATACCCATCCTAACCTTTCCTTTGCCATTGGTCTTGTCGCTCGATTTATGCACCAACCTCATGAAAGTCATTGGAAAGAAGCTAAAATAATACTTTGATATATTCGAGGTACAATTCAGTTCGGGATTCATTACAGTGTATGAAAATCTCCCTTGTTGATTGGTTTCATTGATTCTGATTGGGCTGGTGACCCTGATGATCGAAAGTCCACTACAGGATATGTATTCACTCTTGGTTCAGGACCTATTACTTGGTCTTGTAAGAAACAAAGTGCCATCTCCCTTTCTTCAGCAGAAGTAGAGTATTGTGGTGCAGTTGAAGCCAGCAAGGAAGCCATGTGGCTTCGTCAAATCCTATCTGAATTTGGTCTTCATCAGCAACATCCAACTAGACTTTGGTGTGATAATCAGAGTGCCATTCAGCTATGTAAAGATCCAGTTTAGCATCAACATATGAAACACATTGAACTCCACATACACTTCATCAGAAAGCTCATTCATGATCGTGTTCTTGAAGTGCAGTATTGTCCGGCCAATGATCAAGTAGCCGATATCTTTATGAAGGCTCTCACAAAAGTGAAGTTTACAAAACTTCGATCCATGCTTGGAGTTCAGGAAAGTTTTCATTAAGGGGGGATAGGCTCTAATTCCTCCTTCCTTCTCCTATTGTGTCACTTTTGTAAATCCTTCAATCCTATCCCAATTTGTTCTTAAGGGGGGATGTTAGGATATTTCGACACATAGGAAATAGGCCCCTTTTGTGTCACCTTTGTAAATCCTTCAATCCTATCCCAAGTTGTTCTTAAGGGGGGATGTTAGGATATTCCGACACATAGGAAATAGTTAAGAATAACTTAGTCTAGTGTATAGTTAGGTAAAGTGTGTTTCTTTACCATGTACATTTGTAACTTATAATCCGACGGTCACGATTTGTAGTGATCCGGTTATCTCTCACCTCAGTGTTAACGGCACTTGATCCGTGGCTTAACACCCGATTGGTCCATGATCTCTATTTAAAGAGCATGGAGGGTCATTTGCCTGATAACCGTTTATGAGAGAAACATATGTAAATTTTATTTAATATTGATAAATTCCCTAAAGTGGCCACGTTAGCTCAGGGCGTGGACTATTTCCCTCTTTGAGGGTTTTAACCACGTGATTATACTGGTGTACTGATTTGTGATCTGTTTGTGAGTGGTGACCTTTGGTTCTTGATCTATGGAACTTACCCTGTAAATTCCTATAGTGAATGTAACTCTTGGGACAAGATATTTACATTCTCTCAAATTGTCTTATAATGGCAGTTTAGAATGTGTATGAAGGAAAAAAATCAGATTCATGTGATGACTATCTCGACACCCATGAGATAAGCTCAATTTTTATATGATTTGGCATTCATTATCAACACTTTTACATAAGTAGAATATTCAACATGCAGACCTGACACTCCTATGAAGAAGGGTTAACATAATAGTGTCATATCCATGGAATTTCAAGTTCTATGATGATAGACTCAGTATCTTGAAGTGGTGATTCCATCACAACATTCAAGGCATAAAAATCCAAACCAACATAATAAGCACACAATCCAACTGGCACTTAAAATACATCAATGTTTAAGGTCCTAGAGGAGACTAAAAACCCCCAAAAAAATATTATTTAACAATATGGTTTGGAAGAATAAGAATACCTTTCTTAGAGCATGAAATCCTCCCCTATGTCATTGGCTTGAGAAATAATGCTCCTTTGTATCACTGTATTAAGAAACAATGCTCCTCTATGTCACTGCCTTGAGAAACAATACTCATGTGTGTTGCTAGATTGAGAAACAATGCTCCTTGTATCGCTAGGTTGAGTAAAAATGCTCCATCGTGCTTAGAATATACCTTAAGGGGTCTCAAAGGACATAGAAACTTGGTATCATCTTGAGAAAGGTCAAGCAAGTTTTGCAAGGTGAATTCAAATACTTTTTGTTAAGTGGCACCCTATGGAAACAAGATACTAGGTGGAATAAAAGGGGATTGTAGTGGCTAATACAACAATTAGAGATGCAATGGTAGGACATATAAATATCTTAGTGTTTACCATGAATATCTACCAAATCATTTGTGATTAGTGTTCCTTCATGGTATATTCTTTCTACCACAAGGGTACCACTACTTAGAACTGTGGAATGTTGAACTACATGAACTCCCATTTACTGATCTTGATTGAAACTTAAAGAAGGACCTAAAGGGCATAGATTGTAAAAATGGATTACCTCTCCACTTTAGAATTTGATGCTGCTAGGACATAGATCTTTCATGAGAGTATCCATGAAAGAAGACTCTGCATGGAAGTTTTCTACAAAGGGTGATCAAAGTCTAAAGAAAATGGATCCTCAATCAACTTTGGAATTAGTTCCAGACTCGGTATACTAGTCATCATCCAATTGCTACCAACAAAGACTGTCTATGTTATTCAAAATTAGGCCAAAATAAACTTTGGAAGATGATGAATCCTATAGGGGTCACCCTTGGGGTGGGTAACATGTCCTTTTCTCTGATATATCATTATGAGACATGATTTTTCTCTTGATCACTTTTTTTATTAAAAATTGCAACAGAATTCAAGATTTGCAAAAAAACAGAAATCTACCATTTCTTGATAAAAGACACTCCTACAACCATTTCTAACATGAAAGTGTTTGTGTTTATTTTCCAACCCCAGTTGGAAAATGGAGACAAAGGTTAGTGATTCTCATTTTATATAGACAGTGTAGTGTTTGTTTTAATCCACACCAGAGTTTTGGAGACAACTTAATCTCAGGAAGTTCTAATATATTTTGTCTAACTTGTTGGATGGTTTTTCTCTGGGAAAAATCGCAGTCTTACTGCCTCCTTCAACTCTTGATCATCTAGGTGATTAATCTATAGTCCATTTGTTTTGCAATATAAATATTAAGTTCTTTAAATTTCAAGTGAATGCTACTATTAGTGGTAAGATCTTTTTACTCATTGGCATTTGACATATGCTCTTTTATGCATCTTAAGTTTTGTATTTCTTGAAGCTAGGCTCTAGCCTTGATTTGATTCTACTTCTCTTGTTTTTTCATATATAGCTTCATTACAAATAGATTATCATATGCTCTTTGAGATTTATAATGCCACAATAGAACGTAGATAGCATTGTGGAGTACTTGAGTTTACTGCTAATGAGGGCATGCTTTACATGCCATACTGGGTATGTGAGCCTTTGTTTTTCCTGGCATGTTTAACAAATAATCCAAGTTCTGTCAAAAATTTGGAGCATTTTTTAGGAGATTTTTCTAATATGTATCATGCTATATTTAGATGATGCAAAATATGTTGTTACAAGAGGGAGATATTGTTAAAGTGAAAAATGCCACACTTCCAAAAGGAACTTATGTGAAATTGCAACCTCACACAAAATGTTTTCTTCACATCTCCAATACTGAGGCTATGTAAGTATTTCATCTATCATACTCCAAATAATTTCAATGGAATTTTCATGGAATTTATGCGATAGATGATGATTTTGGTTGCTCCTTGAATTTCCTTTAACAAGTTTACAACTTCATGTCTCAAGAAAGTTATGTATACACATGTTTAACTTTATTTTTTGTTATGTAGATTGGAAAAAACTTTAAGGAAATTTTCCTGCTTAACTGCAAATGACAGCATCATGGTATCTTACAACAACAAATACTATTATTTACATGTGTTATTAACACCAAGTCGTCCTCTACCATATCAATCATTGAGATAGACTATGAACTTGATATTGCACTTCCTCTTGATTACAAAGAGTCAACGAGTGTATCCACAACCTCTTGTACTCCATTGAGCAGAAGTATTGCATCTGAAGGTATTCTTATTAAATGATATTTTATTTTTCTATCAACTTTCATTCGTAAAAGAAAATCAGGGTATTCAAGTTTTCTTTGTATAGTAACCTAGATTACAATATAGTCATTTAGAGCATCCTTCAAACAATGGTGCGGCTTATGATACCTGATGGTCTGCAAATGCATCCACTTAGATTAGAAAGTATGTAGTGTATTAACAATGATGCAGGTAATGCTAGAATCAAATAGCAAAGAAAATTGAACAACAAAATCATCTTTATGTAATTTCTCAAAATCAGAAACCAACAAAGACAAATACCAACCTTTGTAAGCTTTGGATTGATGTTGAATACTTGCTTCAGTCCATCATTTGTAATTTTCAGGCACTCTACTATAGTCAATTTTCATAACTGACCTTGATACCTTTCATCAAGTTTTAAGAGGGCATCATCAGTGAGCCTTTCCATGTTTATAGGTTAGGTCATTAATATGTTTAATCTTACATCCATATTTAAGGATGCAAGTTGTGAATACATGGGCCCATGTGATGACCATAGATTATTCATGAGCCTCGTTGATCAGATCTCTTCCTCCTAGAATTTTGCACTGAGCCTCTCTTAAGGTCACCTCCTTTGATTGCAAGTTGAGAATATTCAAGTCATACTCACCTAACCATTATTTCTTGTAGTAACTCACTGCACTAAGTTTCTATCACCTCTACCTTGCATAGCATATAGAGCATTGCTAGCTGAATTTTCAGAATATTTTTCCCACCATTCAAGTGGACACTTCCATTACCCAAGGCACCACTGAAAGCATTCTTCCTAGAGTTTTATGTTCATCAAAAGAGGTTATGGTGCAAAAACATTGAGAATTACCCCTCAAAGTAATTTGATACATGGATATATGCTAATGGTAATGGTGCACAGTTGACTTCTAAGATTCATGTTACACCTACTTCCAACTTTTAGGAGACAGGCTTAGTTGATTACAGGTTTTCACTATGTTTTAAGGTTCATATTACACCTACTTCCAACTTTTAAGAGACAGGTTTAGTTGATTACAGGTTTTCACTATGTTTGAAGAGACAGGTTTAGTTGATTACAGGTTAATCCTTCTGCCTTCATTTAAAATAAACCACATCAGGCCTCAAAAATAGGACATCCTCCAAATTTTAGGTTATTCCAAGTAGAAAGATACACAGCATCCCTTCTTTCCCATTTTACTTTGATTCCAACCTGTTCATTTTAAGATTCTCAGCTAACTAAGAAGCTGGAATTTTTCAAATCTTGAGGAGGGCAACAGATGAAGTTGAAAAGGAAGTGGAAACCTAACTCTGATTTTAGAGATTATTGAATGAATTGCACTCTTCTCAACTGATTTAATATGAAAATGCAGATGTCATTGTGGATGGATCTTAAGGCTTGGTAAAGATGGATAATATCCTTGTTTTTCCTTAGCCTTTTATGGTTAATGACTCGGTGCCATTTGGATATTATTATCGGTTTTTCATTGATGGATTTGAGTCTTGGACACTATTTTTCTAAAAAGAGTGATTTAATTAGTGGATAAACTAAATTTCGTTAGAGTTTATTTTTTTCCGATGAGGGAAAGTTCCACTTTAAAAGTTTCTTCATCAAAGTCCTCATTAATAAGGTAGAACTATACTTCCTATAAATTCCTACCAGAATTGAGAAAGAATTTTTGCGGAAAAGAGGATGAGTTTTTCAACAGTCTACTTACTAACTTATTTCTTTTAATGAGCTCTATCACTAGTTATTATGTGGCCTCATGTACTTTTTTTGTTGCAAATTAAAAGTTAAGTTTTAACCCAAGGAATCAGAGTGAAACCAAATTCAGTAATAACAATAAAAAAAGTTTCGGTCAAAATCTTACAAGGAAAAAACTGATAGTTTCAATAGCTTACAACAAGTGAAAAACATCTATTTCAAAACTTTTGGTTGCATGAGAAGTTGAAATTTCTTCACAACATGAGATCACGGATACCCTCTGCAACACCACACCAAACTTAGGTAAACAAACTTTCCCACAATTGAAGACTGAATTTGGTGGTGAAATTCTTGAAGTTGATGTTCAACAATATTGGTAAATTTCCAATTCCATGTACTGGCAAGATGGTTGGATTGATGTTGACATCAATGGATGACCTTGACATCCACAATGGAGTAGTAGACTAATGTCAAGGGATTACTTGTCTATAGATGTCAATATTAAGTTAGGTAATAAAAGACTTCGTTATTCATTTATAATCGCTGGATGATAACCTAAAGTATTTAGGTAGGTAGAGAAACTAGAATCCGTTGTTTCAAATCTTGAATCTATTGCTCTTAAAGCTTGTTGTTTTGAGTTCTAGACTAGATTTCGTTGCTTTGTAGTGTAGTGTTTCTAATGAAGAATATTTAAAGGGAATGGGGCTATATATAGGGATTTCTTTGTCGCATTTTAATGCTACACTGAATCAAAATGAATGACTAAGAAAAGGACACAAATGAACCCTATGAATATGATAGCCTACGTCAACCTGTAAACATAAATTTATATAATATATTGTTTTCTATGGTGCAGACAATAAAAAATCAATTCACTTCTACATATTCGATGGTATGATAGATGGTTTCACAATATAAAACACAGGGAAACAAACTTGCCTTATCATTTAAATCTGAGCTCCATGGTAGAAGATTACCTATAAAAGCTAAAGGAATGAGGGAGTGGGGAATGTATACATACCATGAAGAAGTGTATGCAAACTCCAATTTGGCATATAGTCATAGACCAAAAGCTTTTCATCTCTAGAAAAATAATAAGCCCTTAAATTAACTACATTTTGATGTCTCAAACTTCCCATGAGCTCCATATGTTGCTCAAACTCCTTCCTTCCAATACCTTGCAAATCTTTCAATCTCTTGACAGCAACAACAGATCCATCTTCCATAATAGCCTTATAAGTGCTTTCAAAGTTACCCTTTCCTAGCATTTCATCCAAAGATCATAGGATATGCTCTAGCTCAAAAGGTCTTCCATCATCAAAGAAGATAAGCTTGCATTTTCCTGCAGTAATAGACTGATTATTAGAACACTAATCTGAAGAATGCACAGCTAACCTATCTATCGGGCATCTCTAGGCAAGCTTAGGTTTCTTTTGTTTTACACCCTTCTTTTTCCAGTAATAGCATAAGATTACACATCCTATGAGCGATAACATTGCAACATCACCCACAACTATTGCTATAATATCACCTTTGTTGAGTTGCGTAGAGATATTATTTCTCTACAATGGCAGTGAGCCTGAAATCATGGAGGAGTTGGAAGCCATGTAGGGATTAGAAACAGAGCTTGCATTGTTACTTTCATTGCAACTCTGCAAGGGACTTCCACAGAGTGCTTCATTATTTACAAACCTGGAGCTTGGAAAACTAGACAGATTTGCAGGTATCATGCCACTGAGTCTATTGTCTGAAACATTGAATTCCTCAACAGTATTGGACAGCATCAAGTCTGAAATGCTACCAGAGAACTCAATGTTATCAAGCCTCGAAGTAATAAAATGGGCCATTGAAGTAAGACTCGATAGTATTTTCCCACTGAGATGATTGTTCAATACATCCAATCTTAAGAGACGATCTAATGAAGCAACGGTAGAAGGAAAGGGACCTGAGAAATAGTTATCAGAGAGAAACAAGAACTTAAGACTTCTCCAGTTCAAAAAGTTAGGAATGGTGTCATTGAGTGAATTTATCTTCAAGCTCAGAAGTCTGAGCTCATGGAGACCTGCTAAGGCATCAATACGACCCAATACAAAACCTTGGGTCTTTAGAGCCCACTTAATGCTTACAAGGTCTCGTTGCTTCGGTGAATCACTTGAGCCCCGATACATTTTCGGTGCCATGCATAATGCGACCAGGAATTATATAATAAGTAAATATTTGTGTTCAACTGATGATGAAAATTCTATTGGTACTGCTCCTAGGGATGCTTGTAGTTCTGTTGGTTCGGCTGCTGCTGCCGGGAATTATGATGCTTCAACTGCTCCTTTCACTGCTGATGGAAATGATTCCATTTCAACTGATGCTGCTTCTTATTTGAATGATGAGGTCGAGATCTTGGAGCACAAGCCTTACTACCCGGCCATTCTCACACCCAACTCCATACCACCTTAGCCGGCATGGATTCTTATGTGTCCATGACCAAAGTGTTATTGATATAGTGAAACCCCAACTAGTAAAAAATGGGGGCGAATGTAACTCCAATCCCCCTCCTACCCAGTAAATCGTGGCGAATGCCATTCAAATCCGCTGCAAACCAGAAATCGGGAGGCGAATCCATGGTTTAATGTTTATGTGCATTTATTTATTTGGGCTAACAGCTAATAATTATTTTTTTTAAATAATTATAGGGCTAACCATATAAGACTCTACAAAATGGGTTTTATACAAAAATTCACCCCTCCAAAATTTAAAACCCTTTAAAATTCGCCTTTGGGCTAAAATTCACCCCTAAAATTTTCCTTGGGCTTAGACACATGTGAGGAGGATGGAAATTAGTATGTCTCACATGCAGCTGCGTGCCATGATCGATTTCCTAAGCAGGCTCGAGGGAAGGGGGATGGTTGATATACCAATCAATCATGACAATCATTTATGGTGATGGTTGCAGATGGGTACCCTAGATAGGGTGACGTTGTTCCCAGCGTCTCATCATCATACCTTAACTTGTTTGTCTCGTGCAGATGGCTAACAGTTTGATGATCCGCAGCAAGTGAGGCTCTATGCAGCAGATCTCCGTCCTCCAAGGTTTGTGAGAAATGATTGTCATTTGTGCCAGTTCTGTCACCCGCATACGGGGATGGTTTAAGTATCTATTACAATATAAGAGAGGTAATTTTAGCTATCTAACTCACACATATGATTTTTTTGGAATGTCTAATGGATTGAAAAGTTTGATTTATTTGATATCTAAACCATTATTTCTATATGCATAAATATGTGATCTAGATGGATATTGGTGGTCACATGTCTATTCCACCTTGATTTCTAGCCGATTTCATCAGTTTTCTTGATTATAGCACAATTTACTATATTTAACAATTTTTTGGGTCTTGAACTTTCGGAGTTGTTTTGACCCAGTAAACGATGTTTTTTTGAGGTCTGCAATAGGCTTGAAGCCATAAATTTTTTTTTTCATAAATATCGTAGTACTTAGGGAGACCTTTCTAATAAGGTATCGTACATGCTAAACGGAGATCATATGACCAAGCTATGACCCTCGAAAGTTGGTTGTCCAACTAACCCCAACAGGGCCCACAAACTCTTAGCGTTCCATCTCTTAGGGTTATGTTTTAGTTGTTTAGGGTTTCCCTTTTTTGCTCAATAATAAAAATGCCATTGAGCCTCATTGTAACACAGATCATAGGCATGTAGTTGTCAAATCTCTTCTTAGAGATAAGTTACCATCGTATGAGCTAGTTTATTTCCATTCTATATGTAAGCATATTTCAGTTCTTTGGTATTAATGAAATTAAGATTGTATTTATGTTGCATATTTATTTTTGTGTTTATATATGTATTCATTTTCGTTCATGCATAAGTCTAGATCAGTGGTATCATAGTGGTCTACTCTTTCTCTTTTTTTATTTGTATGTCCCCAATGAGGTCAGGTTATAAGTAGTTAGGGCTCGAACTGGTTGAGCCTTTGTAAGATCGTCCTTGCAAACCCCGACGACCTCTCATGGTGAAAGAAAATAAAGACGAAGGAGTAGGATATCCTTTCAAAATATTGCTCAAATAATTCCTTGACTGACAAAGGAACATGATGATGGACAACTTTGCCCAAATCCTTCGACAGATACCTACAAGCGATGCATCATCATACGACAGCCACTCTAGAGGCGCCACTCCCTTCAAGGTACAAGTCAACTTTGGCATTCCCATATTTGAGGGCTAGATAGATGGAGACTTCGTAGATAGATGGCTAAATCTATTGGAAGGATATTTTTCGATTCATGATTTTTCCAATAGAGAAAAGTTTAATTTCTCACTCCTCAAAGTCACCCCCAATGTCAAGGACTAGTGGGAAACCTACTATGAATAGAAGGACAAGAGAGAACCCTCATTGTTTTCAGTCGCACCCACTTGGAATTCTTTTCGAGATGCTACCAAGGAAAATTATTACCCCATGGGGGGATATGAGGACAAGTACATACAATGGACTATGTTATGAATATACTAAATATAATTATTAATAGTAAAATAAGGATTATGTAAGTAGTCATTAAGTTAGTGAAAGGGCATGTCTAAAAGACATGCCCATCCATGAAAGGCCACCTGCATAGGTATATAAGCAGGCCCTCATTGTAACATTTTATCATCTCTTATACATTTTATATATAATATATTATTATTACGAATACCTCTTGTGTATTTCACAATTAATTCAACAAGCCTACAGCTTTGTTGCTCCATTTGGTATCAGAACAGCGATCTTCTCACCTGGAAGGAAGCACCTACGCCACTATTGGCTGCCTTGAGCTGTTGCATGCGATGCCTCAAAATCGCTGCCACTCGATGTCTTCATCGATGACGATGGATGATTTCAACAAAAATTTGATCGATCTTGAGAGTAAGATCAATAATAATTCTAATAAATTCACTAAAAGATTAATCAATCTTGAGGATAAGGTTACAGGAAATTCTGACGACAACAAAAAACTTCAAGACACAACAGATTGGATAGAAAAACAAATTTGGAAAAACCATAGCGAATCCACAGACAATCATAACAAAGCAATGCAGAAGATAAACGCCATTTGGGACAATATTAATCTGATGCAAGAACCAATATTTCCTAATATTGGACATAATCAACAGAACAATTCAGCGGATTCAGAGAATTCAGAAGATAATCATGAAGAATCACTACATTCTGCAGAAGATCAAGTTGTGAAAATTTCAAATTATGATGAAGGTGATCATAAAAACAAAGATGTGCCTACTAGCCAGGAATCTGTTGAAGTAGCTAAAATTGATGATGATTATGAGGAAGAAAACCAGAACAATTATGATGAGGAGATAAAATACTGCACAATAACTGAACATAATGGACAAGCATCTAGAATTAGTGTGCATAAAAACTATAGTGTTGAAATAACAAGAAGGATTGATCCTCCAAAGGATGCCAAGGCAACCAATGATCATTGTTATATTCTAAAGAGGTGGGTGCATACATGGAGTGGGCATACAAAGGGGGTTTCCGTGATCCGACTCTTCCCCAAGTATGGCCATCTGTTGTTATCTGCTGGTATCTATTGTTATTTGTTGCTCCATGAGAGTAATGCACAAAACATTACATTTAATAAAGAAGGATTTGACATTAAACTAGAGGGATTGGGTCGAACCTCTATTGCCAAAACAATTAATTATATTTATGAGGATATTATCTATGTCGGATCTGAGGAAGGAGATTCACAAGTCATAAAATTGAACAACGTGAACAATCTACAATCGGATCTTATGATTGAAATCTTACATACATATGTTAATATTGGTCCAATTCTAGACATGTGCATGATTGATCCTGATGTACGCGAAGATCATAAGCATATTGTGACTTGTTCTGGGGCATCCAAGGATGGATCTCTTCACATTCTTCGGCATGGCACTCATGTGAATGAGTAGGAATCGATACAAATAAAAATAAATTACAAGAATCTGGTCCCTAAAAGCTTCATCTGCAAGCAACTACGATAAATATATCATTTTGAGCTTTGTTAATGGGACTTGTATATTCGAGATCAATTCAGATAATGAGGTGGAACAAATAGAAATTGAAGGATTTAATTGTCTTGTCGAAACAATACATTTCCAAAATGTTGATTATGACCAATTTATTCAGGTGATAGAGGGCTCATTGATATTAATAAATGCATCGTCAAAAAGGGTGATTAGTGATTGGGTTCCATGCGTTGGAAGATACATAATTGTAGCAACTGCCATTGGCAGTAAGGTCCTACTGGCCGCTGGCAGCAAAGGCAGAGTTTCGTTGTATAGCATTGAAATCCATGATGACAAACTGAGTGGCGGCCTCCTCCATGAATTTTCTCATGAAATATCTTGTCTTGCTATAACTGGGGACACTCATTTTGCAGCGGTTGGAACATGGACCGACAATGTGATTGGTATTTTTCCTCTGGATTGTCCCAATCCAAACATATTTGTGGAGAAGAAGATTTCAGAGGAATATATGACACGATCTCTTATTTTTTGTGAAATGAAAGGGATACTGTACTTAGTAGACACACTAGGAAATAGGGAGATAATTGCCTTCCAATTCTACAAAAATTCTGTAGAACTAAGCGATGAAACAAATGTCTGTCAGGTGGGAACAAAGCCTGTTATTCTTTCTCCGTTCCAACTCAAGAATGAGGCGAGTATAATTGCAGCATCAGATCTGCCTACAATTATTTACAGTGAGGAGGGACTGTTGCATTCTAAATATCTATCGCTCTTTCAAGTCATCCGCATTTCCATTTTCAACACCCTTGCAAGCCCAAATGGCATTGTATATTCCAAGAAAGACAAGACGTTGGGCATTGGGAATATTAATGAAAACTTCAAGCAACAGATGAGCATAAGAACTGTACATCTGGGAGAACATGTTCGATGTATATGTCACGAAAATAAAAGTGGCACCTTTGCTGTTTGTACCATAAACTCTCACGTGACAGAGTAGTGGGGCGAACTAGAGACACGCTTTGTGAGGGTGTTGAGAGATACAAACTTTGAGGTGGTATCGTCATATCAGCTAGAATATAATGAATACGGGTGTTCATTGCTGATTTGTTTGTTTGGAAGTGATCACAATGTCTACTACTGTGTAGGGACAGGGTATGCCCAACCAAAGCAGGAAGACAACTCGAAAGGAAGAATACTCGTCTTCAAAGTGGGTGATGACATACGCATGTTAAAGCTGGTTTTCCAAAAGAAAACAAAGGGATGTGTATACAGTCTATGTGCATTCGATGGAAAATTAATCGCCAGCGTCAATGAATTTACACAAGTCTATCAATGGACAGCCACCAACCGCTCAAATGACATCTTACACATTCACTGTGAACGACGTGGTCATAAACTCGGCTTTCAAGTGGAGTTAGAGGGAGATAATGACAAGGGAAAGAAGGAATGGCGAGGCATTTTACCTCCGCTGCAAGGAACAAATCCAAGTAAGAAAACACTGGTGTTAGATCTCGACGGAACGTTGGTGCATGCAACTAGGGAGCCCATGCTCGTCGGCTATCATTATTCCATCACCTTCAATGGACGCGAGAGACCTTCATTTTATGTGTTGAAGAGGCCAGGGTTCATCCGATTGTTGCAGCAGTTGGGCACCACAGGATTGTACGAAATTTTATTGTTCACTGCAATATCCAAAAATTACGTAAACATTGTGGTGGACGCGTTGTTGTATACATTTCCTGACATAGAAAGCATTCCCAATGATACAAAGGTGAATATAATTCCACCCACCCACTGTCTGTCGAATGAGCATTGCTGCAAAGTTGATGGAGTCATGGATGACGTCAAAGACTTGTCAAGAAGGGATCTGGAAAATTTCAAACCCTTCAACCTCCCGCACCATCTGCTACACTCCATCTACGTAAATATAGTCTAGGGATCGATCGTGACATCAAGTCCTGACAATCGGTCAGGTATGTAGCCGCAGGTTTGGACGTGCAGTGCAGGCTTGGTTGTGCGGTCAACCAAAAAAAAAAAAAACAGAAATGGCGTAACCTCCATATTCATACCATTTCGATTTTAAGGATGGTTCGATTATTCGTTTGACTGTACATTGGATATTGCTTGGGTGTCAACCAGAAACGACGTGCCTTTTTTTTAATTTGGGTCATGAATCTTGTGAGTCTGGTTAAGCTCATGACATAGTTAAACACACAATTAAAATACAAACTATAATATAATATAGTTGTATATTAAAAAAAAATTATTGATTTAATATTAATTAATTTATTATAAAAAAAACAAAAAAACAAAACAAAAAAAATAAAGAATAAAACAAAAACAAAAAAAAAAACAAAAAACATAAGCAAAAGTGAAGAAAGTTGTCGGGTTAAGATGAGAAACGCCAAGTTACATATGTTGAGATGATAAACCGCAAGATGAAGATAATTTCCAACATATAGCTTTGAGAACAAAGCTTTTGAAGGAAGGGACAATGTTATGAATATAATTCATAACAAATATAATAAATATAATTATTAATATTCAAATAAGGATTATGTAAGTAGTCATTAAGTTAGTGAAAGGGCATGTCTAAAAGACATTTCCATCCATGAAAGGCCACTTGCATAGGTATATAAGCAGGGCCTCATTGTAACATTTTATCATCTCTTATACATTTTATATATAATATATTATTATTACGAATACCTCTTGTGTATTTCACAATTAAATCAACAAGCCTACAGTTTTGTTGCTCCAGACTACGTTGCAACAGCAAATGGATCAAGATGTGTATGAGTTGATGAATATTTTCCATGCCCTGCGCGTAAAATTGGGTATCAAATATTCCAAGAAACATCTAATGCTCAAGTATCGCAATTGTTTGCACAAATACATTTAGGAGGAAATAGAGTTCCTAGACATCTCTTCGCTTGGTGTATCATATCAATATGCTGCCAAGATTGAGCAGAAATTCAAGCAGAAGAAGCAAGAATTTGGATTAGCGAACCCAAATTAGAGCAAAGGTGCCCCTAAGCCACAGATCAAAGGTTCTGTCAGGCCGCGACCCCCCAGGAAAACTCCTCGAATTCGCAAGCCAAGAATAATGGGAAGGCAAAGAAATAAATCAGCATGTGGTGTGAGTTCCATAAAACTCCCACTCACAACATGAACGAATGTCGTGTGAAGCAGGCACTAGTGGATGAGCTAAAAGACTCAGAGACAAATGCATGCTCTGATTCTGAGCCAGAAGCCGACAAGGGAAAGAAGATCATTGATGTCAAACCCACTGTAATTGTAGCCACCACTAAGCTCCAAAATGCGAAACTTGAGGATCCAGAGGAGGAGCGCCTCTTCCACTCGTAAATGTGAGTAAAGGGTTCGTTGGTTCAATTCATCATTAATAGTGGGAGCCAAAGGTACTTGATCTCAGTCGAGGTTGTTAAGATATTGAAGTTGCCAACAACGCTGCACCCACAACCATACACCATCGATGGCTCCACCAAGGGCGAGATCTATGTGTCACCCAGTAGTGTCACTTACCTTATAGCATCAAGCCTTTTACAAATGAGGTATTGTGCGATGTTTCCCCTCTGGAATTTTGTGATGTTTTATTACCTATGGAAGCTTTATCTTGTATATGAATCTAGACCTCATTCTATTATTATTGCTTTGGGTCATAAATTGTACAGGATACCAAAGGTAGCGTCGCTTACCACCTTTTCTTTGATCTTTGATAAACAATGCAGTAAGGTCATTTTCTAGACTGGAAATTTTTTCTTCCTTATGATTCTCCCTCATAGCAAGAGGAAGATTGTGGCCACATCCACAGCCTCAAGATAGAGCTCCTCCGCACGGCATCAGCAAATGGACAAGGTTGTGGAGGAGTATAGGGACATCCTCACCTCACCCATGTGGGTACCCCTACATTGTCAGGTTAAGCACTCCATCGATATGACCCCGGGTGCGTCGCTACCCAATGCACTGATCTACCGATGTTTTTTTTCTGGAGAAAGATGAAATTAAGAGGCAGATTCAGGATTTGTTGCAAAAATGGCACATCAGGCCAAGTACATCACCCTGTGGGAGCTTGATCATGTTGGTACAGAAGAAGGAAGGAACCTAGATGCTCTGTATTGAATATCTGGCATTGAATAATATCAATGTCTTGAATAGGTGTCTAATCCCATGGATTGATGACCTTCTGGACCAGCTCAAGGGGGCCAAATATTTCAGCAAGATTGACTTGAAGTTCAGATATCACTAGGTACCAATTGAACCCTCCGATGTGTGGAAGAATTCCTTCAAATCCAAGGAGGGCATTTTTGAATGGTTGATCGTGCCTTTAGAGTTAACAAATTCCCCCGCAACCTTCATGTAGCTGATGGAAAAAATCTTGCAAGCCTTCATTAACTCATTCATGGTAGTGTATATGGACGAAATCCTAATCTTCAGCTAGAGTTGGGAAGAGAACATACACCATATTCAACAGGTCCTCCAAACCCTGCAACAACCCAAATTGTGTGTCAATTTAGAGAAATGAACTTTTGGTATGACCCGGGTTCAATATCTAGGGTACATCATTAATGAGAACAAGTGTGCATGTAGACCTACACATGGCACAAGTTATTTGGGATTGGTCAGCCCCAACCACTCTAACAGAGCTCCACAACTTTATGGGTCTTGCCAATTTCTATCATAGGTTCGCGTTGGGATTCTCTCATATCACTTGGATTTTGATTCAAGTCACAAAGGGTAGAGCGAAAAATAAAAAATAAAAAATAAAATAAAATAAATTAATATATATATATATATATATATATATATATATATATATATTAATTAAAAAATTAAAATTAAAATTAAAATTAAAATATATATATATATATATATATATTTGTATGAATTCCAACAGAAGGAATTTTCTGAGTTGAAGCATCGTCTTTGCTTTGCACCAATACTCAACAGGATGATCTTGCACATCTTGTGCATGTCCAACTCGAAGCATCCATGCACATGGGATGAAAGCCTCTGTTATGTCTAGCACATCTACAATAGAGCTCTACACAACTTAACTCGCCACAACCCCTTTTAGGTGGGATTGAGATTCCAGCCCCTATGTCCCATTAATATTGCCATACCACTTGCAGCTACCCAGGCAGATTCGGCTCATGTTTAGTCCAAAGCTGACAGAGCTACCAACTTCATTGAATGCACTTATCATATCCGCCAAAAGTTCCATGACATATTGGACAGAACAAATGCTAAGTACAAACAATGTCAGGTGCCACATAAGTTTCAGGTAGGAAACAAAGTTTGGTTACATTTGCAAAAGGAGCATCTCATTCGCACTCACCGCGAGCTTCACCCGCTTTGATATGGGCCTTACACCATCACTAAGGTTGTAGGAGATAATTCTTTTGAGCTCATCATTCCACCATTCCTTGGCCTGCACCCAGTATTTAATGTGGACTACTTGTGGTCATACTTTCCCCCATTGTTGGACACATCAGACATTTTAGAGCACCTGACACCAACAGATATCAACCCAAATTGTATCAAACAAGCCACAACTAGTAGGATCATGGACACATAGAGAAAAAACACTCATCAGCAAAGGATCCAGCTATATCGAGTTGTCAAAGCACGCTAACTTCTTCATCAGGGCAAGTGGTTCACCAAGGACCAGGTTCAACAGAAATTTCCTCAGCTCATGGAGGCTCTGCACGCAACGGGAACCATTGCTTCCTAAGGGGGGAGGAATGATCCAAGTGGATATTGGTGGCTACCTGCCTATTCCACCTAGACCTCTAGCTGGTTTCACCAGTTTCCTTGATTATAGCACAATTTAATATTTTTTAGTGGTTTTTCTGGTCTGGAACTTCTTGAGTTTTTTTTACCCCCTAAATGATGTTTTTATAGGTTTGTTATGGGCCTATGTCTACCGCAAATATTGTATTACTCAAAGAGACCTTTCTAACAAGGTATCATATGACCAAGTTACGACATCGGAAATTTGGTTGTCCAACTAACCCCAATGGGTCCAACAAACTCTTGGTGTTCCATCTCCAAAGGTTAAGGTTTAGGTTGTTTAGGGTTTCCCTTTGTTGTTAAATAATAGAAAGGCCCTTGAGCCTCATTATAACACAGTTCAGAGGCATGTAGCTGCCACATCTCTTCTCAGAGATAAGCCACCATCACCCGAGCTAGTTTATTTCCATTTTGTATCTAAGAATATTTCGATTCTTTGATATTAATTAAATGAAGATTTATTTATGTTGCATATTTTTGTTTATGTTTATATCTGTATTCTGTTTTGTTTCTGCATAAATCCGAATCAATATGCTAAATAAATTTCAGAATTTACGACACATACTAATTGACAAGTGGTGGGATTACATCTCCGCATACTTTACACAAACTAGTACAAAAACATAAAATAATCAATAATTGTCAAAAGACACACCCAATAAATCGAAGAAGCTTCAAGATTTGTGGGAGTTGGAGTTTGTTTATTTGTGGTTTTTCCTACCTCTTGTTAAAGGAGGTGAGGGACATGAGTTTTTCTCTAACACTATTTAAAAGAATGGAGAGGAGGAGGAATTATCACCTTCAACCATTTTTTGCGGGTGCAATATCACCTTCTTTCTTTTTCTCCCTTTTTGCAGGAGTGGCTTCTTTTTCTGCCCCCAAGTCCTTGTATTGGGCTTGTTTAGGCATTGCCTGAAAGGCCACTTCAATGACCTTTTAGAACATATCTATTTATCCTTCTTTGCATGTGCACTTCTAACATTTCTATTAGTGCGGAAACCTACTTTATTATGTGGTTTTCCATGGATTACCTTTTCACCCTCTAATTTTTCATCTACATGTCCATAAACCAAAGGTCCCTGATGGTTCCCAGTGTTTCTATGGGAATTAAATACTTCTTCCTGTTTTGATGTAGTGTATTCTTCTATGACTAGATTTCCTTCAGTTATAATATCTTCAAAAGGAGGTGTGCCATTTTGACCCTTAGAACTCATGCATTGGGAGTTGACCAACTAGAACTATTGGTATAGTGGATCAAGGATTTTCCTTTCTTTGTATGCCTAATTGTGGGCATCAAAATTGTTCTTGCTAGAGGAGAATTCTTTAGCTTCGGAAATTGATTTCTTTGGAGATGGTCTTTAGGTCTCAATCCATTTCCTTCCTATGTCCTTATGGTTGTATTTTGCTAGGAGCGTCCTTTCTTCTTTTTGGTCGTTGCCATTATTCTCCTTCTTGATTATTTTTACAGATTTCATCCACTTTTGGGCATCTTCGGGGAAAATCATCATATTCATGATAATTCTTATATTTAAATTGCCATTGATCATAATCCACTACCTGATAATGAGTCTAATTATGTAGTTGGAGACTTATTGTTGCCAAGAGTCCATTATTTAGGATCCACTTTTAGACACAAGTCATGGCACAAGATTGCAAACCTTCACGTGGTTCTACCCAATCGATATTATTATTATTATTATCCAATTTTAAGGTCATGGCCAAGCGAGACACCAAATTGGTGTATGAGACCCCCTTGTTTGTGGAACAAGGGACCACCTCTGTGTAGCGATTTGACTACTAAGTCTACGAAGGCATACATACACTACCCCACTCTAGTTTTGAACCTATAACCTCTTAGGAGGAAACACATGCTCTTAACCATTAGGCCCACTCAAGTTGTATATAGCAACCCATAACATTTCCAATTTTCCTAAAAGTGTCTTCATTCCAACAATTAAGGCGAAAATATAGCATTTTAACCCAAACAAAAACAATGGATGGAGCATCATTATCTTAGTTGAAATCTAGACTCCATTAATTTAAATACAAACCGTGACCCCATAAAATATGGTCCACTTTGAAAAATTAAATCTTGATTTACTTTATTTTCAAAGAAAAAAATAGAAAAAACCCCTCCCATAAAAGGAAACAAGAAATTGTCCTTCAATCATGAGTGTAGAGTTTTTATCCACCTAGAAATTCAAATAGCATAACAAAAACCATAAACCTGTAAAATATCCAATCATGCCTCTATTGACTAGTCTAAGAGCCATTGTATGACATTGATTTGAATAAACCGCTATTTTTGACACATCATCTAATTTCTCTATGAATCATGTTGGCTCGACAACCAATGCATTAAAGCATCAATGGGATCAACTTGAGAAAGAAAAGAATTAAACCCTTCAAAACCTAAAACCATTTATCAAACGACTAATTTTAAAAGAAAAGAATTAAACCCTTCAAAACCTAAAACCATCTACGAAACGGCTAATTTATTATTATTGTAATTTTTATATTTTTTATAATTTTTTAAAATATAAAAAATTGTTTTCTTAGTAATGATTTATTTTATGTTTTTAAGTTTAAAATAGGTCAATGTTAAGTATAAAATATAAATTAAAAATGATTTATTTTTATATTTTTCTTAAAATTTTGGATTGTGTAAATCTTCACAACTAAAAAATATAAATTAATAATGAATTTTTTCATATCTCATAATCGCTTTTTCTTCAGATTTGTCAAAATTGAGAACCCTGTGGCCACAGATAGGGCACCTCCCGATCAGCGATTTGCTACAACGATTCCTGGTCGGCACGGCTTCAGCAATGGCGACGGCCGCAGAGGAGAAGCAACCGGAGCAGTGATGGCAATGTCAAAGGCAAAAAGAATGCTACTCCTCCATGGAATGATGGAACGCAGGTGATCAAGTCACCGTCCACATTCGGCCTCTCATTGGAACTCTCCGGGGTTCTATCTCGGCGGATGGCATTCTGGACAAATGCACCTTCTACTCTGTTTCTCAAAACAAACTCTCGGATCAGGCAGATTGGATCGATGGGAAAATCAATTTGAAACCCTCGTCTCAGACTGTGATTGTATTTGCGTCCAGTTTTCACATGAAGTAATGGCTACTTGAGCTCACAAGGGTTCTTAGGCCAGCAAGGTTTACCGTCTCTCAAAACCCTACTTATGCAAATCTTGTTATTAAGGAACCCCTCTCTAGCTTAAGCCGTGATCTGATGCTCGCGGCATTTGTAATTTCAGAGGTTGCCAGTTGGCTTTCACAAGAGGATTTGAAGAATTCTGACCTGCTACAAGATCGAAAATCAGGGAAAATATCTTCTATTATATGGTTCTTCCTGCATCTATGATGAGGTTATTACCTCAGATCCGGTGAATTTTAAGGTTTTTGCGAGACCAATTTTCAGGGACTCTTTCGGTCAGCAAGTCAAAGCCACAGATCTCGTAACAAAAGACTTAAAATGGTATTGTCACACTTGCACACATTTGTGTGGAACTAAATCTCAACAAGCGATTCCAAATAAAATCCTTTTTAAGTGGAAGGACATAGTTTACATGCAGTTGGTGGATTACGAGAACATTGCTATTCATCTTCAAATCCCCACCTTAATCCTAAGAAGAAAAAGAGAATTGTGGAAGGAAAAAAAAAAAAAAAAAATTAAGAATTCTTTGGCTCACAAGCATGAAAGCATGAAAACATAGAGCAACAAAGGACTCGTATTGCAAAATCAACTCTTTTATGAAAACATAGAGCAACAAAGGACTCTTATTGCAAAATCAATTCCTTCAGACTCAGCTCAACCACATATAGACTCAACTCATCCCCACTATCTAGGGGGTCTACCCCTCAACTGAAATTGAAAAAGACTAAACTATAATTTTGGCATCATCAATGAACGGGCATAAATGTTTCCACGAATCATATTACTTAGATAATGATAAGGAAACAACAAATATTGTGAATCCGTTGGCAATGGAATTGTCTCAAATAAATGCAGTGATTGTCTCCTCTACATTTTTTTTTATGGAAAACTACTCACAATGAATAAACGTTCATAAGAGAAGAGAAAAAAAAAAAAAAAAAAATCAGTGATAAATATTGTAGCAAATGTATTGTCATGTATCAAGTAATCTGTGATGGATGGAATGTCGCAATATGTCATTTTGAAGTAATACAAATTAACTTTAAAATAAATAATGGCTTTTTCTTCATATTTTTAGAGCGTCTTACTTTATAAAGTTATAAAATATGGTTTTTAATTATTTTTTAATATTTTAACTACATTAGTTGTTAAAATTATAAATTGGTATTATTAATGATGAATTATTTTATTTTTTATTTTTAATTATATTTAAAATGAAAAAAAGTATATTGTATTTTTCTTTTTTTAATTGATAATATATTGTATTTATGATCAAATGTTTAATATAAAATTTTAAGAAAAATGTTTAATATAAAATTTTAATTATACCTAACCCATGTTTCCTCACATTGGTGGATTGCAAATTCTTTGGGTATACTATTATGCCCCACCCAAAGAAATTGAAACTAAACACCTTCATTATAAAATGAGGTAAATACCCAAAAAAAATTATACCACTAATAGAGTCGACCCCTAGGACTTGTGTTTTCTTTATGTAAGCTTGAATATAAAATTAAACATGACTTATCATACGATATATTAAAATAAAATTACAAATCAAAAGATTATATAAGACCTCTTGTTTAACAAGAAGGTGAACATAACTTAAATTACCAATTGGAAACCTAATTTATTGAGAAGTTCATTCTTTTGAGAATTTTCACACTATGTGTTGGAATGTGTAATTCCTACTTGTCTTTAGTTGTGGATCTCTCTATGTATAGAGTCTGTTTCTATTCCATAGGTTAGTTAAAACTAAGTTCCTAGTTTGGTGTGAGGTTGAGATATTCTCTCAACCAACTTATTGTGTGTCCAAGATAGCTTCCCTATCTTGAGACAATTCCTCATGTATATATGTAACTCTATTTGATTAATAGAATACAGTTTGCATAGTGACATTTTATCTTGGTATCGGAGCCCATAAGGGCCTGGACCTCGGCCCCTCCTGGGTTGAGGGAAATAAGAGAGAGTATAATTTTTTTTTTGGTTCTTTTAATTTTGTCCATCGAAGAGCGTTATGAAAGACAAGGGAATGTGATGCAGTGCATGGAGTCTAACAAGCTCGGGAGTCGTGTTTTGTCTATGTCCTACCCCAGCTATAAATCTTTGGTGATGTCGGATGCACTCAAGATCAATCGGTGGATTCTGATTCCTGAAGCTATTGCGTATGGAGATTCAACCGATTCTGAGGGGACTTGTGTTTACACAGTGTAAATTAGGACGGTCAGCATATGGAAGGCGGGAACGAACTCCAACATTATTCTCACTCTGGTGGATCCACTCGACGGAGAGGTGTTCATCAACAATTTGGAGCCCGAGCTATGCTTATTTCGAGAGAAATATTTAGCAGACGTGGCCCCTGCCTTGCATCACCCGCCTGCAAGATGGTGTTTGTGTCTGATGGCCCAGGGCCTCACCGTGGATGGCACTGCAACTACGTAGAGGTGACCTATACCCCTCACATCTCTTGCAAGCAGAATCTCATCACAGTTGAGCAGTGGCTCGCCACTGATACTGCATTGTACGATCTCATCGTCGTCAATGATTAGCCCTCATATGACCATCCCAATATCTCTCAGCTCTGAAATTTGTCCAGTACTACCTCTAATTTGGCCCTATTTCTGCAATCAGAGCCCGAAGCCATTGGTGTCAAGAATGGTTGTGGTCAAAGACCTGCAGCGGTAGCATGATCGGTAGGAAGTGTGGTGGATTGGTGCGTCAGAAAGTTTCCTGAGTGTTCTACGACGTCGACAGATGGAGATATGACAGTTCAAATGCAATGGCAACATTAAAGAGTGTTGTGTCTTTTAAAGGAAATATTTTTTTTTTAGCCCAACTTGTTACGCAACTTAAAACAGCCACATCGATCAAGTGCAGACTTTAATCGACAACGCAGCAGAAATGGCTGTCCAAGAAGCCACAACTCTGTTAAAGCAAATCGATTCTTTCGAGACCGAAACTGCGTAGAGGCCGTGACAGAGGTCGTGGCAGAAGCGTGTCTCCGGAGAAAGGCCAACACATCGTCTCTTCTTCTCGGCTGGAGTTTTCTTCGTGGGTTCTCTTTCGAGACTCAATCGTATGGTGTGTGAAGATCCATTGTTGTTGACCCTACTACGTGTGGAGATCGCAGTAGAGGCTATTTTCATGCGCGAGCCTTGTTGTATGCATAACAGCATTGATCCTGTTTTCTTTCTCAGCAGCGTTCATGAGATTTGTTTGGGCAGCGTTCTTGGGTTGTGCCTGCTGCGTAAGGTTGTTTGAGGCTCGGCCGTGGAAGTAGCAGCAAAGTGGGGGAGATCTGAGTGCCTCAAGTGAGTTATTAATTTGTTGTTGCCTACATAATCATGCATATTGGTTGTATTTTCTACGTTCAATGGTTTATTAGGAGTCTGCCTGCAAAAGTGTCAAACCAACGTTGTTGGGTTCGTGTGGTCATGAATTCATGGTAACTTGTGCTGAGTAAACATACCTTGAACGAATGAAGGTGAATACATCTCCACGATGGAGAATCTATGTGAAAGAGTTATGTGGATGGCTGATTAAAAACTATGGATCTGTGTGTGGAGCCAGCGCAAAAGGGAATTTTTAACCAAGTCAAATTGATTGAATATTGAGAGAAGTTATTGCGTTGGAATTATGCCTTCAAGACGTGCATGTTGAGTGGTTAGCCTCTGGCATGGGGAAGGGAAGTATCTGGAGAACTTGCATATTCAGCCTCTGAGGCAAGAATAAATGCGATGATGGTGATTTCCTTTGTTGTGTTCATGATGATACTTAACAAAGCGTATGGAAGAGTTGGAAGGCTCGCATATGCCGATGGTCAGATGACGAGAGTCAAGATGAGATGATAAGGAATCTCTTTCCTTTTTAGGGGAAGAAGATGGTGTAGAAGATTTTGGTGTCAATTTCCTTAGCACATTGAACATCAGTTTGGGCATGGTTGACGAATTATGGCAAGGCTCGTTCAACCGGTTCATGTTTTTGTATATCTTGATTTCCATGCTATTGATGTCAAGGTTTTGTTGGATGCTACGAGTTACACATAATTGTTATTAATATGTCATTATTGATTATATTAATATGTAATGAAATGGTATTTCTGGTTGTCATTGAAGTGACACTGGTCTGACCAACTACTGTCACAATTATGAGTGTGTGTTGGAACTGGTCATTCCAACAATACACAAATTTGCAGGGAAATTATTAACTACCAGATGTGATGAAGACATGACAGTGAAAATAGCATCAAAGGCATGCTTAGAAGCAGTTAACCAGCCTTGATATTGTGAACAGGGGAAGTGGCGTTACACTGCGATGCCAGGGGAACTGGATACTGAAACAAGAACTTTTGTGTGTAAAATCGTTGAATTGTATGCATGTTGACAGTGAATTTGTGGACGACGTAGGATCAGGCTGTGGAGTCCTGGATTCTTGTTTTGAGAGAGACAATTTGTTATTGTTTCTCTTCGTGTGGCTGTGAGTGCTTACATCTGGAGCATCTGTGCTGGAATGCACTGCATTGAGACCAGTGGAAAAGTCATTGATTTGTTTCTTTATCAGTGGACCCTTCAGAGGTATCGTTGGAGAAGAATGGTTTTTGTTATGTTCGGTAAATAGTCATCTTTGGACATAGACAAAGAAATTTGAGGTTCTTGTTAATCTGAAAAGTTTATGTTTTTATTTTTTCTTGGAATCATGTTTAAAATTATTGAGCCTAGCTAACTCAATATAGGTAAAGTTACTTTGTTAGAATTCGAGACTCTAACAAATGACAGGTTAAGCATGGACTTCCAAGATTTAATTGACAAAGACAAAGATGACCAAGATGTGAACATTTCAAAATATGATGTAAAGGAGCAGCAACAACATTTAAAGGATGATGGACAACGAAAGTGAAAGTTTGTTTTGTGTGAGTTTCTTGGAATAGACTCAATAGCATGTTGTATAATGAGTCACACAGTTGAATGGTAAGCAAGTTTAGGATGGTTTTGTAGTGGTCATTATATGTACCTTGTAACTCCAAGAGTTGGAGTTTGTAAGCCTTGTAAAGGCATGTGTATCCCCGTAAAAGTTCGTGGTAATCTCAAAACCATTTTGTAATTAGAGGTTCGTGGTCAGGCAGAAACCATTTTACAGTGTCGGTTTATGGTTAGCCAAAAACCACTTGTAACAGTGAAGTGGATTGGAAACAGGTTTTTGCCAGTGTTTGCCCACTGATGAAGAGATCCGGTGCAAGGTCACCGATGAAGAAATCCGGTGCAAGGCCGCCGATGAAGAAATCCGGTGAAAGGGTGCCGATGAAGGGATCCGGTAAAATTTTCCCGAAGAGATCTTAGACAGATCTACTTCTGGTGAGAGTTCACCAATGAAGGAATAGCATGGTTACGGGTCATCCGATAAAACCCACGTTGGAAGGGGATCTGTAGATACAGGCACATGTATGCAGTGATAATGGTTGACAGAACCATGCATGCGAAGGACATCCTACGAGACTAGCGGTTGCAACGGTTGGTACCCATGCATTATGGTGGATGGTTGCTCGTTTATATGGACGTCAACATATCCTTTTCTTACGTTTGACCACAACTAGACTTTGCAGACCAGCATGGCAAAGTAAAAAAAATGAAGATGACAAAGACTCAAAGTACAAAGCCAAAGTAGTGGTGTGTTCTAGCATATGAATGATGTAGTCAAAGTTTGTTTATGTTTGTAGAATAGACTCATGACCATGGTAGAGCATGAGTCATAATTTGTAATTAGAGCAAATCTACATGTGATTTATTGTTTGTGCGTGATGTAAGACCCAGAGAGGCATGCATACCCCTTTGTTATGTGTTCCCTCTGTTAGAGAGTTTTAACACCCTGGAAGAGTGTGTCATGCGGGATGGATACACTTGGGTGGGCCATAGCCATATTTGTTTTAGACTCCATGAGGTGAAATTTTATATCTAGGGGGAGTTCATCAAGAGGTTGTATGAACCATGTATGTGAAGGACTTCCTAGTAGACTGGAGGTTGCAGCGGTTGGGAACCCATGAATTTCGGTAGATGGTTGTTCCTTTATATGGACATCGACAATAGATACAAAACAGGACCAGATGTAGATTTTGCAGATGGATATTGAGACAAGTAGTCATTAAGGGGGAGTGTTGGAATGTGTAATTCCTACTTGTCTTCAGTTGTGATTCTCTCTGTGTATAGAGTCTGTTCCTATTCCATAGGTTAGCTAAAACTAAGTTCCGAGTTTGGTGTGAGGTTGAGATATTCTCTCAACCAACTTATTGTGCATCCAAGATAGCTTCCCTATCTTGAGACAATTCCTCATGTATATATATAACTCTATTTGATTAATAGAATACAGTTTGCACAGCAACATTTTATCTCTATGTATATAAAAGAATAGTAGGAAATATTATATGATACCTGTGTAAAAAGACCTACAAATATCAAGCCAAAGAGCTAAATACCTTGGCCCACTGAACTGACAAGTGGTTGCTTGGGCACTAGATGAGACAAATATATTTTAAGGAAGACAATGAAAAATATTTACAACCTAAACAGCATATGATATTATGTAGGTTTAGACACTACGTTGTCTCGAAAAATTTCTCTTTTGATTGCCATGAATTTCACATGTAACTAAATCCATGTATACCACATGACTACATTTTGCAAACTCAATGCCCTTAATAAGAACATTAACTGAAGAATGGATTCTTATTGCATTATCATTGGTATCACACATGCAATAGTGAGAAATTAAATGTTAAGATCCCATTTTTCTTTCTTAGTTGAACTAACCACTTCCAACATCTTACAAAATTAGATCCCATACTCAATGGCAAAAAAATTATTTTAACATGACCTTTTTCTTCTAATAAATATATTTTATTATTATTACATATTTTCTTATTACAAAAGCACAGAAAAGAAAAACCCGCTAAAGCTAACAACGTCCTCTAAAATATTTCTCAAGTAACTCCTTTGAAGTTTATCCATTGCTTAGTCATCTACATTTCTACATTCATCATTGAATCATCTTCTTAATACTTTACATTTCTACATTCATCGCTAAATCATATTCTTAATTCTTTACGTTCTTATTGTTACTATTTTCCTAAGCCTCCCCACAAACTATGTTCGCACACTGTTTAATGTGGTTCATATTCAATGTGTTATCACCATAAATAATGTCATAAATTTCTTACATCTCAATAACCTATTTACATTACCGAGCTATCTAGTATTCCTTGCAAAAATACTATTACACCGCTTCTATCTAGTAATAAGATTTTCAATGTCTATCGTGCATATTATGGTTCCCATCCTCTACAACAACCTTGTAATTTGCTTTGGCAATGCTAAACATTGTAAATTAAAAATATAGCCTTCTTCACTTATTACAAACCCCCTCATACAAATTGCAATTGCTTATTCACTAACAAACTCCACATTCTCACACAATGAACTTAAGGGATATCAATTAGATTACTTGGTACATATTTTCATTTTTTTGAATTTTCATCCTCATATTACAATGCAGGTTAGCATTACAAGCGAACCATTAGGACCATTCAATTGGTTGCATTTAAAAATTCAATGGCAAACTAAGTCACCAAACAAAATTGAAAAAAATTGGAAATTTGTTGAATTTTATTGTTGGGTGAATTTATTAGATGAGGTTCTCAAAATTCAAGCCAAACACAAATACTAGTAATTTCATGAAATTTATCTAAAATTGTATTGAAATTTGTTTCAAGTTCATTATGAAATAAGAAATTCAAAGAGTTTCCTAATAAAAGCAAAAAAACCCTAAAGGCTAAAACCTACTTGCTTTAAAAAAAAAAGTAGGTTTCATGTACTAATGGAATATTGGTTTCATGTGCTAATGGAATATTGTCTCTGAATATCAAACTTAACAAGGAGGGAAAGACCAATAGAGGTTAAGATAGCTTTGGGAAGATGTTGAGAGCCATGTTAATCTACATAGATTTTAATTTTTTTTTAATAATACTAAAATATTTTATTTATAATTTTTTTTTAATAATACTAAAATATTTTATTTATATTTTAATAATATTTTTCATTTCTATTTATTTATATTTATCTTCACACTTTTGATACTTTAATTTTTTATTTATACCATACACACTTAAATTACATAAATTTATATTTATAGAGTTATATGTGATATTTCAATAAAATATAAAAGTTAATATATAAAAGAAATATATGTAAATTTTAAAAAAAAATTAATTAATTATATATATATATAATACTTCAATAAAATATGAAAATTAATATATAAAAGAAATATATGTAAGTTAATGTGTTTATTATTTTTGTATATATATATGTGTGTTAGTTTTTTATTTATATTATACAGGATTAAATAATATATATTTATATATTTATTTATATTATACAAGATTAAACTATATATATTAAGAAATTGTTATAGTGAAATTTTAATATTTCAATAAAATATAAAAGTAAAATTTAAAAATTTAAAAAATAAAAATAAAATAAAATAAATTTAAAATACATATTTAATTTTAATTTTTGTTTTTGAATATATATGTTGTTACCATACACACTTAAATTATATAATTTAAAATTTTATATAATTAGAAACCGTTATAATAAAAGTATAATATTCCAATAATATATAAATTAAATATAAATTGTATTTTAAATTTTATTTTCATATATATATATATATATATCATTTTTTGTGGAACTTATTAGATAATTTAAATGGTAAGTAAGAGTATATATTCTACCACTTCATCCAAGACTCGCACCTCAACCCAACCATTATTGTATGTATTGATGTGCATCCAAAATTAAAAGCACTAGCACAATATATAGTATATCATATCTCACTTCATACAACCAAAACCATGGTGGGGCAATGTTAAATACACCTCCTTCCACCACTTATAGTATATCATATATCACTTTATACGACTAGAACCATGGTGGGGCAATGTTAACTACACCTCCTTCCACCACTTGGAGTAAAGCATCATCATTGAAAATATTTTCAAAAATTTTAATAGCATCAATTGAGCTTATTGTAGGTTAATTTGGGCATCATTCCCAATGACCTGGTCAAACTGGACATCATCCCCAGGACCAATGAAATAGGGTCTATCATCCCCTATCATTTCAGTTGCTACATGCCCTAAGACAAGAACAAACCATTCATGACTTCTATTGCAAGGTTTCCAAGGTTTGAAGTATATTTTATATCACTTATGAGCTCACCAACGATGTCTCTTAAGGGACTAACTACTTTACATATGCAGTTAGTTCCATTCAAGGGTGCTTTGCAAAGCACTTCCCGACATTCAAGAGTGTGTTGGTCAAATGGGAGCGAAATTCTCATTGTTCTGGAATCTCCACATGGCCAGTGCCTTCTATAAGAGTCCACATGTGTCAAAATTCGAGTCCAAGTGTCCATCTAACACCTCTGAGCTTGGGAACATGTCTTGCCTATTATTAGAAAGTCATTGATTGAGAAACTACCTTCAATTTCCCTATAGATTGAGCACAGATCCTAGTGCTAGGAAGGGAGAAATTTGGTAAAGAAATGTTGTTGGATGCTCAATTGAGAGAGTGATATGAGTGACATGTTGTTGGTGAGATGTTGATTGTGATGAGGTTGGGATGATGTTGACGCTGGTGACATCAAATTGATCGTTGGTTATAACCTAAGATGTGTTCTGGCGTCGTAAAACATAGCAGTTGTCATTAATTGTCTGCGATACATTCCGAGTGTGATACCTCACTCCACGTATGTAAGTATATCGTAGCTCTTCCACATACCTTTAAGTATATCGGGCAGTGTTATAGTACGAAAAGTATAAAGGGGTTCCCTCACTGTGAAGTTTCGCATTAAACAACGCTAATACGAATTTAGGCTTCCACGTACCTTCAAGTATATTTGGGAGGACAAATTTAGGTTGCTATCCATCCATAGTGAACCGAGTCGGTCGCCTTGTAAATTGTAATATACCGAACACAGCATTCGGGGAGATTGCCTGCCCGTACATCTTGGTTCGCCAGAAGGTATTCCGCAATTCACAGTTTCTTGGTAAACCTTTTGCCTAGCATTACCTTTTTATTTTGTTTATTTGTTTTTGGTCATAAAATAAATCATTCATTGTGGAAGAAGAACATCCCTTTCCCCGTCGTTCGCGTAGACTTGCATTGAAACCACCTTTACCACCGAAAGCCACTTCTGGTCGGCGAAGGCGACATCACTCTACCGAAACTAGTACTATCAGTACCTATGGTGCGACATCATCCTCACATATACCAAAGTTGGCATAACTTTTTTCTACAAATCCTGGTTCATCTACTGTTGTCGAGACGAAGTCCTCATAGCTACCCGTGGTCACGATCCATCCAATCAGTGAGAGCATACCTCCTGAACCTAAAGTTGTTCAACTGGAAGTTGATCCAGATCCTGTCATTTTTTGCTAGAACATCTGCATCCCGAAGTCGAACGACTGGAAGTTGTTCCTGTATCGGTCACCCCATAATCTATTGTAGCCATTGAGTCTCCCATATCACGCAGTCAACCTCCTAAAATATAATTTGGGCCTGATGACGAAATCCTTCCACCTAGTTTAATTTCGATTGAAGAAATACCACAAGACAAAACACCTTTAACTCCAACTCATTCTGGGCAGGAGCTTTACGTGTATGAGTCTTTTCCTCAATCACCTTACTCTACTTATGTTGATCCTGTTTCACTTCGAGTTCCCGTAGATCCAATAGGGTATACACTAGGTCATTTGACCATGGCTAAGACAACATCCCAGACTGAACCATCTATTTCAGCTGCAACAACATCTATTGTTGCTTCATCTTCGATGTTTTTTCCATTGACTTCACCCATGTCATCATCTGGAATCCTATCTAGTTCCTCCCTTATGAGTATTGAACGGCTTAATCCTTTATTCACATCTTCAGTGCAATATCAAGCTGGTCCCATCAGTTATTCGCCTTGGTGGTCGGTGATACCTCATAAATTACCCTCGGATATTTCTAAATTCAATGGAAACCTTGGGGAAGACCTGTCAACGCATGTTATAACTTATCATTTTTTGTGCTCATCAAACTCCTTAAATGATGACTTCGTTAGACTACGTCTTTTCCAACGCACACTCACTAGTCCAACTGTACAATGAGGATGGGTCTTTTCCTATGTCAACCTCGTTAAAAAATGAAACAGGCCATGACGATATTTCTTTATTGTGTCAACCTCATTAAAAAATGAAACTGGTCATGAGCATAGTTCATTTTCTTATTTCAAGCTCGTTAAAAAATGAAACAAGGTTCCAAGAGCATACTTATTTTCCTGTTTCAAGCTCGTTTAAAAATGAAACAACCTCCCCTCTAATGAACCTTCATTCCATCCAACTATTAGTAACCAGTATTCTACTTAGGTGAATGAAATGAAGCTTGGGGGGCATTTTCTCTTGTAGGGGGCATTCAAAACATTCTTACCAATTGCACGTAATCAAACGTTGAAGTTCGGGGGCAAAAACATGTTCAAAGCTCCAAAATGAAAATGGTAAATTTCAAATGGTAAAAATGAATAGTAAAACTCTTTTAATTAGTCATTTGATTATTTGCAAATAATATTTATTGTTGTGACTATAGTTTTATTCAATTTTTATCATGAAACAAATATTTTTAATCCATTTGATGTTGTTCTGAACAAGTTTGCAACTGATGAGAAAATTAGTCGTGCACATTTATTTCAAGAATGATTTGACCACAAAGCCTAATTTTATCCTTATTTTTCAAGCTTTGATAAAAACGAAAAAGAACTTGAAGCGCACTTTTATCTCTTTTTCGAGCTTCGATCACAGCGAAAAAGGAACCCCTGAAGTCTTCTTTTAGCTCTGTTCAGACTTCGATAATGTGAAAATATTGCCGAGCACTTGTCTTTTCGAGCTCGTAAAAGTAAATGAATTGATATCTACTTAGTATAAGTTTAACCCTTTTCCGGACTAAGATAGATTATTTACGAAAAAGGAATGCCTTAGTCGAACATGGCTAGGAGGTTCTCTCAGATATTATTTTACACTTTTTCGAATTTGAGCGACAACTTTACGAAAAATTACCCATGGAGTTTTCTTTTGTCCTCTTTTTCAAACTCCCTAAATATGAAAAAGGATTGGGATGTCACATTCGTTAGGCTCGTTAAAACATAAAATAGCGACAGGCTTGTCGATCATGGCAAGAATCAAGTTTCATTCTTCGCTAGACTCATTAAATTATTAAATAGTGATACATTATTCGCCCGAAGGGTTGAATTATAGATCAAGCATAGTTTATCCTCCTCAAGCTTGTTAAAAAATAAAGAGGTACTGGTTGACAAATGACCGGGGAAAATTTGGGAAAGTGAACAGAACTTTTACGGTAGCAGGTTCCTCTTGAACATGACACTTCACTCCATCATTATGATTGTTTGGGTTGGGTAATATTATTGACGGTTCATTCATACCTATAGTTCATCATACCTTCATTTTGGTTTTGGGTCAATGTTACCAACTCATCTCAGTGTCATTGATATGTTCAAGAGAAGTCATCCAGTGAATATTCATCCTTCTGCAATACTCATAAATATTCATTCTCATCACAGTCATCCCTAAACATTGCTATATCAAGTCACATTTTGTCTCTGAAATCAGTAACTCCTGTTTCGCGATAAAGTGGCTTCATGTCGACGTCAAATCATCATCCAGGAAGTTCACTTAGAAACATCATCTTCTAGTACCATGAGGCTTGTTATAGCATCGACAAAATCCTCGCTTCCAGACTTTTGACCGAAAGATTTTGTTTGGCATTTGACATCAAATCATATATTCAAGCCTTACGAAATGTACTGCAGTACCTTGAGAGCCATTAACATCAATGGTGGTTCTCTCGTGTTTGTTAACAGCTCACATCATTGGTTAGTAATCAAAAGATGTCTTACCATGTTCAACTACAAAACATATATTCACGTGGCTAGACTTGTACCCGAACGATCAAGTGAATGAGATAAGAGGACCTCGGATCTAGTTTCAGCCATCTGAGCTGCGATTTCAAGATTGTTGTACACATCATCTGTACAGTGACCTTACATGCATATTGTCATCTGAACATTGGCCTATATCTGTAGGCATGTCTGTATTGGGAAACATTCCAATGTAGACAACTTTCTGCACTATGTACATGTTATTAGATAGTTTATGTGCTGAGTATAGGAATGTCTCCCTTAGAAATTTATGATCAAGAGGATATATCATGATGTAATGTATTGTAAGATTAATGCAGGTCTCCACTCCACTTCAGTTCTAGCTCATCACATCGTAAAGGATCTCATTCAAAAAATAATGGTATTATTCTGACTTCATGCTTTAGGGGGCAATTGTTATAGGTCAATTTGGACATCATTCCCAATGACCTGGTTAAACTGGACATCATCCCCAGAACTAATGAAATAGGGTCTATCATCCCCTATCATTTCCATTAGGGGAATTTTGAGGTCTAAAATGGGCCTCCTAAGGAAAATGTACAATCAAAATTCACTTTATGAGAACCACTTACATTTTAGGAGATGACATCATCCCTAATGGTTGAGGTGGCATTGCTTGAGTTAAAGGTACTTACTTGTCACATTTTCAATGGTGGATAAAAACTCATAATTAACCATGGTAGTGCTCTAAGTACTTTTAAAATCAAAATAAAGTACTCATAATAAATTTCATTTCACACTTTTTGAATAAAAATATATTATTGGCATTTCATATTTCTTAAAAGAAACAATGCATATCCATATACATTTATTATATTATATTATATTATATTATTTCTATATAATATATTAATTACATGTTATTATACAATTTAAATAATATAAATTTTAATTAATAACATATAATATAATTAAGAATTTATAAATTTATATTTATATTTTATTTTAAGTTATTGAAGTACAAAGGACAAATGCATTAGTTGTTCAATGATAATGACTTTTTCTTGAAAAGATCATTCTTATTTATAGTTACAAAAATACAATTTTTTTATTAATTTTATTTTGGTACAACTTTTGAATTGAATTTAACTATGGTTACATGGATTGTGATGCAAAAAATGAATTGCAAATTCATAAATATTATTTTATTGGTTTAGCTATTATTTTATTATTTCCTTAGGAGGTCCATTTTAGACCTCAAAATTCTCCTAATGAGTTGCTACATGCCCTAAGACAAGAAAAAACCATTCATGACTTCTATTGTAAGGTTTCCAAGGTTTGAAATATATGTTATATCACTTATGAGCTCACCAATGTTGTCTCTTAAGGGACTAACTTATTTACATATGCAGTTACCTCCATTCGAGGGTGCTTTGCAAAGCACTTCCCGACATTCAAGAGTGTGTTGGTCAAATGAAAACGAAATTCTCATTGTTTCGGAATCTCCACATGGTCAGTGCCTTCTAGAAGAGTCCATATGTGTCAAACTTCAAATCCAAGTGTCCATCTAACACCTTTGAGCTTGGGAACATGTCTTGCATATTATTAGAAAGTCATTGATTGAGAAACTACTTTCAGTTGCCCTATAAATTGAGCACAGATCCTAGTGCTAGGAAGGGAGAAATTTGGTAAAGAAATGATGTTGGATTCTCAATTGAGAGAGTGATAGGAGCGATATGCTACTAGTGAGATGTTGATTATGATGAGGCTCAGATGATGCTAGAGCTGGTGACATCAAATCGATGGTTGGTTGTAACCTCCCCCTTCTACTCATTAATAAATATTGCTGCTCATTTTCCCATATATGTATCTGTTTATGTTTCTGTTTTTCATATGATTGATTCTAACCAATATATATGTTTCATGTTCAATCGATTTAATTGATCAAGATAAATAGGCATCTGTATATTGCAATCTCTTTGTTGTTTAATGTTTATACTTGCAGGAACTAGTCTGGCGATCTAAGTTGGATTGGAAGCTACAGCAAGAGCAACAGAAGGAGAATAGGAAGCACTTGGATCACAAGTAAGTTCCTCTATCTTTCTATGTGTCTGTTTACTCTTAGAGAAAGTGTCTGCAAAGTCTTTGATCTGTTGTTCTAAATACATAGCACCACATTTAGGGAATGTGTTTTATCCGTAATTCATAATTCCACATAACAAAGTTTATTGGGTTATTTTTTCTATGTAACTTGTTCACCCCTTAGTCAGTGGTTAGTGCATGTCAACCATGAAATCATTGATATATTAACTGAGCTAATGAAAACAATTTAAAATAACCAATTTACTACTCTATAAAACTATTTAGAAACTTTTTAAGAAAGAAATCACACTTCTTCATCCTTATCCATATGATTAGAAATGTTGAAAGATTACTATCTATAGAACTATTTAGAAACTTTTTAAAAAATAAATCACACAACTTCATCCATCTTACCCATATGATTAAAAATGTTGAAAGAACTTAACTCTCCAAACTAAAAATGAATTAAAAACCTCTAACTCCTTTCACCACCTACCTACGAAATAGTTAACTAAAGGGTTTGATCTTTTAAAGATAATCTTTTTCCCAAATTGTTATTGATTAATCTTTATTTTAGAAGAAATGGCTTTTATAAATTCTTCAAAAATTTTAGCTTGAATTCCTAATGAAATAACAAATTAATAAATTGTAGATGGTTTGAGTGTCCAATGAAATATAAAAAAAAAATATCAAATTTTTGGTTACTAAATATTTTCCCAAGTAAAGGGTTTGATCTTTTAAAGTTAATCATTTTCCCAAATTGTTATTGATTAATCTTTATTTTAAAAGGAATGTCTTTTATTAATTCTTCAAAAAATTTAGTTTGAATTTTTAATGAAATAACAAATTAATAAAGTAGATGTTTAAGTGTCCAATGAAATATCAAAAAAATACCAATGTTTTGGTTACTGACTATTTTCCCATAAATTATTTTGGAATGGTTGAACTCACATATCAAATATGTTTTTTTCTTTTTTTTCTTTTTTACTATAGTAAATTGGTAACTCAGAGTAATATATATAAGATAGATATACCAAGAATTTATGACTTACCCAAAGCCAAAATTTCATGAGAGTTTCCCCACCCCAATGAGATTTTAATATAATCATTATGCCAACCACTCCAAAAACCAATCCAAAATCAACTAACAATGTTAGAAAGTTATTCTCATAAAAAATAATATATCTCTACATTTAAAAGTATATAAAACTATGATATAGTTGAAATTGAGATTAAATAAAATCTCTTAAGTAACATGCATTGATTCGCTAAAAATTCATTTAATTATGATCTATAAAACATAAAACCTTTATTTTCACTAATTATTTTAATTATCAAATATTTTAATAAACTACAATTGTGAATTTCTGAACAATTCACTAAAACTTCATTTAATTATGATATATTCCACATAAAACATAAAACCAACCTAAATCCATCTTAACTTCGCATCTACCAAGTGTCCAAAGGGATCAAATATCTATTATCTACCAAGCACAAAGAGCGATCAAATCTCTTGAGATGAAAATGCAAATCTCTTTTAGAGTGAAAAGAGATTTGATCCCTATCTCTTGAGATGCAAATGCAAATCTCTCTTAAAGTGAAAAGAGATTTGATCCCTCTCTGTGCTTGGTAGATATGGAGTTAAGATGGATTTATTGGTAGATCTGGAGTTAAGATGGATCTAAACTAGCTTAATTCTCCTCTTTAAATAGACTATTTTCCACGTGAAAGCCATAGGTCAATACCATGAAGTTATTTTTTATTTTATTTTTATTTTTTATTAATTTTATTTTATGTTGACTAAGTAAAAATGTTTTCATTGATGGTTATTTTTATTTTTAATTTAATTTATTTTATTAAATAATATTATATTTTAAAATACTATATTCAAAATCTAGATTGCAAATTCAAAATTTTACTTCAATCTTATTTTAATTTAAAATTTTGTTTTATTTTTAACTTAATTTTTATGTAATTTTTAGAGTAAAAATGTTAAATAGGACAAGACAAAACATTACAACATCTCTACCATACTTAGCTACAAGACATTACAACATCTCTAGCATACTAGATTGGAGTGTTCTCTAGCAATATGCTCTAGCATACTGGGTTGAAGTATTATCTACCATTAAAACTTTAATATCTTAATACTGCAAATTGCTTAACAATCCACCAAATTTCAATCTTCATTTAGTTTTATCCCATGTGAAGACAACTTTAACCAAATAAATACCATTGTTGGCTAACGTGCATGTAAAATGCACTAAAATCATAGGAAGTGGATTTCTACCAGAATCAATATTGGAGTTCTCAGTTTTGCATCTCTTCTTGGTAAACGCTAACCAAAGTTTTCTCTCACATTTTTGTTTTCCTTCAAATTAGGGTTCAAAATTGAAGTCATCATTGCCCTTCAAGAGCTCTCTAGCTCATCAAGGCAAAAAATAACTGCCACTCAAATGAAAATTAAAATACAAAAATTTACTTGTCAAATTTAAAAATTATTTCTATATTTTTCAATTGTTGGATAAGGAAATTTTTCATATTATCCTTTACTTTCACTACTTAAATGTTTTTTCCTTTATTAGTCATTTTTGTAATTTTTCATCATATCATAATAGTTCAAAAAAAAATTATCATTTTTACATAATATAATCATATTGCTCCATAGATCTTGGGTATCATCCATTTATTAAAATCACTTCTTAAAAATGGAAATTGAATATATTCCATGAAATTGTCATCATTTTTCCCATATCATGATAGTTCAAAAAAAGAAATTTATCATTTTTATATAATAGAATCTTATTATTGCTTAGTGAATGAATGTGTGTATCATTCATTTACTGAAATCACATCTTAGCAATAGAAGTTGAATATCAAAGGCTTTAGTTGTGATTAATCTTTTTTCTACTCAGATCGGAGAAATAATTCCAACTAGAATCAGCTCCTGATATTTACAAATAGTATCTATCAAACTTCCATAGCTCCACTTGTATTTAGTACCTACTCCACATGTTTGCATTCACTACTTACTCTACTTGTTTGGATTTATGAACATCACTGGCATGTGTGCTTTATCCCTACTTAATATGAAGATACTACTTAATCATTTAGTTTTTAATTTTTATGGGAAAATATTCTTGTAAGTTAAGAAAGAGGGTTTCATTGAGGTTGAATAAGTAGTATTCAATTTAAACATTCATTTTTATTGATAAAAAATATTGTTCTTTTTGTGTTCTTTTGCTATGGTATTCTACATTGTAATGTAGATGTGCAACAAACCTTGAGCCTATAATTTTTATGGCAAAATATTCTTATAAGTTAAATTTATTTTTATAGAAAATTGTTGTTTCTTCTTTTTATTGGACATTGCAGTGATATCTATAAAATAATACTATATTCTGATTTCCTTTAAAAAATACTCATTACAATTGTTTGAACAAATGATCCAATTACTTTATAAGAACTTATAAGAAAGAAGAACAATTTCCTTGTGTTTAAGTAATGGTTTCTAGAAGATTAAAAATAAATGATCCCACTGAATTTCTTTCATATGATTTGCATATAGACTATAAATAAATAGTCCAATTTAATTTCTTCTATATGATTTCTATATAGAGTGTAAGTATTAAATTCTTTTCACATTATTCCTATAATAAGTGTGGTTTGTGAAGTATATATGAAATTTTAAACCATTTTTCATTTTTTCTTCTTCAGTCAAAAAAAACATTTCTATTACTCATTCATACATAAACATACAACATGATTTATGCTCATTATATTGCCACATGGAAACTAAACCAATCACATATCAACCCAACTTTTGTCTATTTGAATAATTTGAGCTTTGATTATAAAACCAAAAAGATAATAGTCTATGAACGTTTTATTGACAAACTTAAAGCTATCAACACCTAGAATTGCAGCAAGGCTGCCAATAACATATATAACAAAAAAGAAAGACACCTATTTAGATAAAAAAAACCAACCGAATGGCATCAGTATGTCATCCTCCTCTTAAAATGGTATCAGGTATACCATCCTCCTCATGTCATCCTCCTCTTAGAGGTAGAGAGCTCCATGTTTGCCAGCTTTTTGCCAAAATCTAGACCCTATCAATCAACTTCTTCAATCGGGAGATATTGAATTTCATGGTGCCTATAAAACTTTGCCCATAATGATCTTTGGTGGTCAGTAATATGGAAATAATAGAAATTAACTCTTCAAATTGAAATGCAACTCTTACCTTCAAATTTCATCCCACTTCGAATCTCTCAATTTTGTTAATTTTGTTAGCCGTGATCGTTGGCTAGCTTGTGTAATGTTTGTGCTGCTTGCGTGTCCCTTTTAGTTCGCTGCAACTTATTTCCATATTCCGTCTGCCCCACTCGTGCTTTTTGGCTAGATTGTAACCTGTAGTAGTTGTTGCCCATTTTGTTTTACAGGTGAGTTCCGGTCTCTCCTGTAGCTCAATCCTTCGCGTAAAATTCTGTGTCTTAGCCCGTGTTCAAGCAAACTTGTCGCTCTGTTCTTGTTAGGGCATTTGTGGGTTCTGGCCCACAACCCTGTTCGTAGTCCCCAACGCTTGATCATGGCTCCAGTCACTGCTCACCCTGCATGGTTTTGGACAAGTGAGTGCAGACCCCTTTGGTTGGTTTTCTATATCCAACTATGGTTCAAGAGGAGGCTGATTGTTCTGAAGGAGGTTTGATCTCCAAGTTTAACAATTTGTGGCCTTCTTTCAAGGATCTTCAAAAAGTGGGTTTTCGTTTCGTGGGATGCATTCCTGAAGGTTATTGCACTTATTCATGCTTATTCATCCATTGCCTAGAAGGCTCCCAAATGTAAAATTCCTTGATCCTTTAGACACGGTCTAGATAGGCCTAGATAATAAAGGAGGATACCTGGTTATGGTAAAACACTGACCTATTTATGAGACACCAGAAACCTGGTTCCGCTCCACATTCCAAGTCCCTATCTGTGGTTCCAATTAGAGTTCGGCTTCCTGGTCTGCTTTTGAAAAGCAGAGATGCCAATTAATTGATGGATATTACTAATTTGATAAGCAGGTTTATTCCCCATCCTGAAACATCAACTTTCCCGGAGTTCGATTGTGCGAGGATTTGCGGGGAGATTAATATGCATCATGGCCTTGCGGCAAATATAACAATCTAGAGAACAAAGGAAATCATTGGACTCAACAGCACAATTTTGAACAGGTTGCTTTATGGTGCAGTGCGCGCTTTGATCAGTCATAATTTTTTGCCCTCAAAAGGCTCTTCTAAGGCTCAAAAGTTTGATCGGTGAAAATTTTCCAATTCAAAGGATTTATGGGTCCAAAGCACCAAGGAGGAGTCGACCCGGAAATACCCGAAGCAACACATCCCAGCAGATATACCCTATTCCGGCCAAAATATAGGGAGTTTCTATTTGTTTATAATATAAAGAACTCCAACATCAGAATTGTACCTTGCAGAGCTTTGATATCTGTAAAAACAAAGAGATCTAACAGCTGTGTGCAACAAATGCATGCCTAATAATGAAAGGCCCGCTGCGGTTTGAAATGGAAATGAAGATTTAACAATAACAAATATATACGCTTCTTCTAATAGAAATACCAGAAATTAAGCATCAGAATTACCTTGCAGAGCTTTGATATCGGTAAAAACCAGGAGAATTAACAGCTGTTTCAACAAATGCATCCCTAATACTGAATGCCTTCTGCGGTTTGATATTAAATGAGAACTAATTTTATCCAACAAATATATACACTTCTAATATAAATACCAGAAATTAAGAATCAGAATTACCTGGCAGAGCTTTGATGTCTGTAAATACTAAAAACCAAGAGAACTAACAGCTGTTTGCAACAAAAGCATTCCTAATACTGAAAGCCTTCTGTGGTTTGAAATGGAAATGAAGACTAATTTTGATTTAACAAATATATACACTTCTGGTGGAAGAAGTTGAATAAGCAACAGAGTAACGTTATCTTAAAAAGCAAAATATGTAACATGCCTGTGCCTGTGTTCATGCTCGTGAATGAACGCCAATACAAACAAAAACGGTTGGGGCCAAGCGGAAGCCCTGGGTGCCTTTCATATTTGCTTTAGCCAAAGGGTGACCTATTACACACACAATTCATGATAACAGAGACCTATTACACACCCAATTCATGAATACAGAGAGATGAAGTCGGAAGGAGAAATGGAACAAACAAACAGAGAGAGTCTCTCAATATAAAAATGATTCAAACCTAAATGAACAAATGGAGACCATATGAAAACATCGAACAATGTCAAGAAATACATGGGTGCAAGAATCCACTCCAGCCACAATCCGATGCAACCCTGTGTGCCTTCGCACCATTTTCTTTCTTCACATAGATAACACCCCACTCCCAGTGTTGTAGTTCCTAGAGACAGTCTAGAGTTGCCATAGACCAGTGCCTAGGACATCTTATGTAGCAGAGAGTCAAGACCATGTAATAAGGATAATCTCAGCAGAATTAGGCTCTCATACTATTTCTTTGCAGATGGAAAAATTAGATTTAAATGGTACCAAATACTTCAGAAGCTCAACGCTGAATGAACAGTAATGAATGGACAAGATGCTAGTCTCCAATATAAATGCATAAGACAAATCCAAGACAGTTTGCTGTAGAATGTAGAAGGAAGGAGATATTAATTGCTATAAAGACAGTATCCAGAAACATACGTTAACATGTGGTGGGCTTAAACATTAAGAATCCATACATGATAACCACATTCGTAAATAATACTTCATAACATTCAATATAGCAGAAATGTGAATGGGGTGAAAATGGAACAACATATTACACCTGAGCCATATTTAAAGTGCCAAGGAGCTAATGAAATAAGTATCCACAGGGATAAATTCATAACAGAAGCAGCCAGCAACTTGCATTCCAGAATGCAATATCAGAGATATGGATATAAGCGAAATGAATAACTACGCTATAACACACAAGAGAGAATAACACACTGTGAAGAATCAAGACCAGAATCCTTATCTGAAACAAAACTCCTTTTCATTGAGGCCCTACGAGCTCTTTGCATTCATATCAGAACCTTCACAAAATTTACAAACAAGAAGCTCTTACACAGTCAATTCTTCAAAAAGTTTGGAACCCGTCTTTCTCATTTGATTTACCTTTTATAGGATTTCTTCTATCTTAGCAAAAAGATATTTTGGAGAAAATATCTTCATCGCATGAACAAAATTTGTTAAATGTCACTTTCATAACAACAAAATTTCATGATGAGGAATCAAGCCTCCCATCATGCGTAAACAGGCCCCCGGCCATTTTCGAAAACAGAAATTTAAACAGCTGTTTGGTGTAAAAAGGTAAAATGCAAGAGTGGGGGAAAACAACCCACTCAAAACTTTTAAAAGAAATAAACTGAGTAAAAGTAAAATGGGCCGTTAAAGCCACATCATGAGTTGACAGAAAAATCACAGGCGAGGCTGAGTGGAAGCCGTTGCTGATTCAGGCGGAGGCACGTTTGCGGACGAACTGGTATGCTGACTCATAAACTGTGTCAGTCTCTGCTGACTCTCCAAAGTTGGCTCGGGCATCGCTGAGAGCCCCTCCACCTCGATAAAGGCTTTGCCGAGAGCGTGTAAACCTGCCTCGGTAGGGAGCTGGTGTCTGATCATGTAAAGGAGATTAAACTCCTTTTGGAGGGCCGTAACAATTGTACTAGCTTTGAGTTGAGTCACTTTTCCCATCTGGAGGTCAGTCCGATCTCTTTCCGTTTGCAAACGCACTGTGTATTGGTCCAGAGGCAAAAGCACGGCAGGGGTGGTCGGTTCCCAGCAGGAAGGGAGTCCGGCTGTCGTGATTTCGTCCCATACCTCGTCAAACCGTTCGACGCTGTCAACCACCTGTTGAAGGGCCCTTGAAGCTGCTGCTCGGGCCTTCTCTTTATCGATGACCTTATGACATTCGATGACCTCTGAAAATCGGCTGGAGATACCGTGTTTCTCCAAGTCGTTTGCCCTTAGCTCGTAAAGAAATGAGATGTAATCCCCAGCATGTTGAGCTCTGTTAGGCAGATCAACCTCTGCCTCCTGCAACTTTCTACTGAGATAGGGAATAGTAGACTTGTGCTCCCCTATCATTGTCAAAAACTCCCATTGCTCGGTTACTGCCGTGATTATGTCTGACCAGACTATGCTTCTGACCTCGAGAAGGGTGAGATTCCCCTTTGCTCGATTTCTCATGTCAGCAATGGTTTTCTGCTGCTCTGTCGTGACCTTTTTCTCTTGCTCAACTTCCTTCTGTAGCCCCTCGATTGTTTTGGCATTTTCAACCAGGGAGCTCTCCAATTGTGCGATCTTTTGTCTGGCCGTGGATGCTTGTTTTTCCAGTGCTTCAATCTCAGCTCTGGCTGTGGACAGTTGTGCTAGCAATGAGCTGACTCCGATTGATGCTTCAGCCGGCTGGCAGCTGTGTGAATCCCACCTGGCTTGTAGCTCTGCTGCTTTGTCCTGTAACTCGCTGATCTTTTCGGCCATCTTTTCTTTCTCTTCCCTTTCCTTGGATAACCTAGCAGACAGCTCTGCTTTCTCCTCCTCCGCCAATACCAATTCAGCTGTTTGAACATGATGCGAGGCCGGTATACGAGCCTGTCTTTTTGCGGATGCAACTTCCTTCTGCAGCTGCTTTATAAGTGCTGCATGTGCGCCTTTCCCTCCTTCATCTGAGTTCCTGATTTGGTCCTGGAGATCACGCACCTGGTGTGCGTTGGCACGGCAAGAAACTTGTTCAGCTACTAAGGATGCCCTCAGCTGGTCATGTTTCTGTTCTAGCTTCCTTAATGCGAGGGTGTGCTGCATTAGTTTATCCTTCATCGTGTCGCAAACTGTTTGAAACAGGTCGCACATGTCATTGGCTGGTACCTTCTGCATGTCAATGGCAAGTTCAAGCACCTTATAACTAGGAACATCAGAATGAGGGTCCAGGATGGCCTCTGCCATAGACAATACCCAGAACTTACAAGAAACTTTCATGCAAAGAAGCCTTTACCTAGAGGCTGCAGCAAGTAACCATAAGCTACATGAGTAATAATAGGAGACCCAACGTAATTAATTTGACAGAAGGTAGAGCACATCTATCAAAATCAGTGTCCAATCCGTCCAAAGGAAGGAAACTTTGTATACAAAATAGTAATATCTATTGAAAACATTGAAATAATGCAGCCCATGCGTTTACTAGCTTGTGCAAACTTTGGCAATGGTGACAATGGCCTACTAGCTTATTAAAATTCTGTGTAATTCATGTGCGGATAAATTACTTTACTGGAAATAAAACCACACTGGAGATTGACCTGCAGATGTCATGTTTCCAGGCAAAGGCTACTTCTCATATGCAAAATTTCGGAGCAAAAGCTAGATAAGATGTTTAAGAATTTGTTATTTATTAAATGTGAATGTTTCTTTAGTAAGGAGTGCCAAGTTACCAACAGAAGATCCGATCTTTATAACTGCAGCATTCATTGTGGCCAGCTGACCATATCCCGTAGCTTTGTTTGCCCTCATCAAACATGGAACCCGTATAAATGTTGTTATGATTGCAAATTCTTTTGTAGGAACTAAATTCTTCCATCAAATAGATATTTGTCAACAGAAGTGTGTTGTTCGAGTTCAAAGGTTTGAATTCTACTGAGCCTTGGAATGCATCTCACACACTCTGTTTTCGACATTCCCTTCCCACTTATGACGTCTTCTTTGCTTCCTTCAACTTAAAGATGCAGGCTTTGCAGCTACCCTGGTCATAACTCTTTCTGCCTTATGACAGGACAACAACAAATCATCATTCACAGCAAATGCCCATAATAATGTTGGAACTTAGGCACTGTTTGTTATGCTACAAAAAAATCTCTTCTTGAGCTCAAAAAAATTTCAATCAAGCTCCACTTATCCTTATATTCGAGGAAACGCACATCTAATGTGCTTTGTCTGTTCCAACTTTTAAGCCTTCCAATGTTAATTACTATGTGGCAGTCTGCAAACAACAAGGCACTTAAAATTCAAATTATAGCCGCACTGACACACTTTAGTATGTTAATTTATCATATATCAAAAAAAGGCTAACATCATTCACCAATGAGAATTTTCCAGCCTTGGAGTCTCAGACAAGCTGCCCAATCCACTTCCACCAGACATCTTCAAATATTTTATTGAACTTCATGTTGATATTAGGAGAAAAAGTTGACCTTACCTTAAATGTTTGTACAACATTACTGTGTAAACTTTATGGTTAAAATGGCCGATGACAAGTAACTTCTCTCGAACTCCAAGCCTAGCACCAAGGTTTTCAACAAATGCAACATCACCTCCCCATACTCCCAACCTTGTAATAGTGGATCGCTAAACTAATTAAGCATTCTCCCTCTGAAGTACATCAAGGACCATCTTCCAAAACAATTGAACCTTGATTGTTCTTACTATTGATGTAAAGCAAATATCCGCTAGGTTTTATTTCAAACTTTTGGTGAATAAGGCAATCACAACAGTTATTTTCATGCAAAAAATGCCATCCATGCCCTCATATGAGGCAGCCAACAACCTATAATTGAGACCAGAGCACATATCCTATGGGAACCTTCTTCATGATGCCTTCAGAATGCAGAAGATTCCAAAATGCATGGCATTCTATTTGCTTTCAGAACAGAATCAATCAAGGACCATTGCCTAAATTCCTAAAACAAAGCATGCAAAAGCGCAAGCAAAATGTATCAAGACTCGAAACTAAGATCTTCGCTACAATTGCTTCGTAACAAAATTCTGTCATCACAAACAACAACGACCAATGTAACAGATAGCCCTCAGATTGTTCATTCAATCCAGTAAGAGCTTCCACCACAATTTCACAATGGCAAAGATAGATTATAGTTGCACCAAGAAGAGCTTCCACCATAATTTCACAAGGGCAAAGAGATTATAGTTACAATATAAAAACAATATTATCATATTACCTGTTATTCTCTATATCTAATCATTTAGAAGTGCCTACACATTTAACATTTTCACTGGGTCAATATTCAGTCTGAGAAGAGCTTCCACCATAATTTCACAAGGCCAAAGATAAATATCATATTATAGAAGCAATATTATCATATTACCCATTATTTTTCTATATCTAATCATGCACGCGTAGTGCCTACATATCAGTGAATGCAGATGCAAAAGTTTGCATTCAAGGAATGCAGCAAGATGAACACCAAAACTTGTAATGGAAGCAAGTTTTTTTTACCTTGGCGTTGGACATAAAGTTCCTCTACATGAGTGTAAGTGAAGCTCCTCTGAGTTAGTGTAAGTAATAAATTGAATAAACATATCATATGGCATAGAAAACATAACCACAGCCAAAGCCTCGCAAAATTTAAATGCATACTTTGTGGATATCCATCTCCAAAAACATGCCTATTTTCTGTCTATCCTTCTATGCATTTCATTGCCCGCACCCATAAATGATAAAATACACATCTCACTCCCACAAACCCAGCAACTAATCTAAACTAGAAAGCTGCAGGTTTGGCATTCACTTGAGAGTCGAGACATACAACAGCATATACAAAAAAATTATATTTAGTAGCCTTCACCACAAACAGGTCCAGGTATTTTTTTAATACAATTGTGATGCATATATAATTCAACTAAATCCTAAAATCTTCCTGTAAGCATGAAATATCGTTTGGTAGTAGTGTCCTTGCATCTTTATTTATCAATGTGAATGTCTCCTCATGTCATACAATTTCAAATATATAAAAGGGCACATGCATACAAACACATAGGCATCAACCTTGACTGACTGCCTCTAAGCTTTAAAGTTGTGTCAAGATTCCGACAATTCCTTTATAAATTATCCAGTATCTCAAATAGAACAATATTATCATAAGAACTACATTGTTTTCCCAGAATCCCATCTTCATGTCTGACTAAAACAAGAAAACAAGGTATACATGCACACAAACACACAGGCAGCAACCTTGACTGCCTGTAAAGATGGGTCAAGAGCCCGTAAGTTCCTCAACGCAATACTATCTGGTTTCTCAGCAAGAACAATGCTAACATAAAAACTACTTTCGTTAACATCCATGAATGAGCTCACAGTTCACTCATGCACGATGCCTACCTACCTAAAAGACAAATATCATGATTGTGCATGCTGCATTATCATCTCTCGTATATTTTGTAATCTGACCATAAGATAGCACCTGATAACAAATTCAGCTGGCAACCACTTATTCATCAATATAGCTCACCTTCCTTGTGGGTGTGAATCACACAGTCCGAAGTGGGATACGACACACAAGTTAACACATAACCAGCTTCCATTTGCCCATCATCAAGGAATGATTGATCAGACTGATCCACCGACCCCTTTTCAATTTTTCCTGCACAAGTAGAACATGCACCCGCACGGCAAGAGTATGGAAGTTCCAAACCTGCATTCTCAGCAGAATCCAGAATGTAAACATCATCTGGAGCATCAAACTCAGTTTCAACGCCATCAGGCATAATCAGCTTCACCTTATGCACTGCCATTGTGCAACGTGCTTCAGTTGCCTTCAGACCAAATGCCTTGGTGATACTTCGAAATGAACTCAAGCCCACACAATTCCTCTGGGATAGACTAATCCTTGTTCTGGGAGCAGCTGAAACACAAGAAACTTGGAAAAGAGCTTGACTGGGAAGCGCCGTGGCTGCCATATCTCATAGTCTGGGAAACTCACAACATGGTAACCAAGGTTTAATATCAGCAAGGTGTTTAACATCATGATCAGACTAAATGGAATTGGAAGGGGCATACTTGCTCTGCATGGTAAAAACATAACAGCTACTAAGAAGAGCTTATCCTTTTAGATTATAAGAATACATCTCAATGAATAATTACTTAATCACAAGGTTAAAATTTCCAACAAAACAAGAGATCATATTGATCATTCCTGGGTACTGAAAGACCTAAAATTAGATAAACCTGAGATGAACAGTCATCTTCCACAAGGCACCTATAAAAAAAGCAGGCAGTGCCATAAGTATATAATAACGGCGAATGCCTAACCTCTATTTAGAGATTGAGGGCATTTTTCAGAAGCACATGGTCAGAAGTGCATCACAGACGATCTGAAACCAGTCAGGTCACCATACATATAGCTAGTAAGGAAGAACAACTAATATTTTCACAAGTTCAAAAATAAACTTCACTCCACTATTAAAGGAAGGTAGACACTTATATCAGAATGAAATATAGCCAACTTCGGTAAGACTACGAAATCTTGCAGCTTTAACTGCAATTAAACCTGTGAGCCTTCTATTTCATCCTTTGAAAATTAAGGTCACCATACATATAGCTAGTAAGGAAGAACAACTAATATTTTCACAAGTTCAAAAATAAACTTCACTCCACTATTAAAGGAAGGTAGACACTTATATCAGAATGAAATATAGCCAACTTCGGTAAGACTACGAAATCTTGCAGCTTTAACTGCAATTAAACCTGTGAGCCTTCTATTTCATCCTTTGAAAATTAATCTGCGAATACCACTAAAAGAAACAGTCTTTACATGAATTAAATTTGTTAATTTGCTATTTGCAGTAGTTATCTCTAAGTGCATATCACATTAATCTACAAATACCATAGAAAAGCAAACAGTCTTTGCACGATTTAAATTGGTTAACTTTCTATTAGCAGTAGTTATTTCTAAGTGCACATCATCATCCAACGTGTGAAAGTTTATCGACTCCATTCAACTTTTCAAATTTATGACACCTCAGGGCAAGGCTTGCAAATTGCAAACAAGCACAACTTATGATTGGTCAACATTTAAGTTGAAGTGCCCATCCTAACCAACATTCCTAGGGTATATAAGTGATAAAAATAAATAAGAAATTTCCAAAGGGCCTAACCCCAAAACAAAATGAGATGTCGTAAGACTAACTGCTTGAAAGTGGCTGGTGTGAACCACACAAGCCAAGGTGAGAATGTGAACGTTAATAAACAGAGTTATGTTTGAGCCCTCAGCTTTGCTAGCTAATACTAGAAACAGATGTTCTTCTTTTTGTACTTACATATGATCAAAAATCACTGAAATCGCAGTCAAAAAAATCAATATTCAATTAAAATAAGTCTAAAAAGTAGAACAGTTAGACAATTCGCATTACAAATAACAAACGCTGCCATGTGAAAAGAATCAACAATAAAAAAAGTTATAAATTACAAATTCCAGAGTTCAGCCCAGTTCCTCCAATGGTTAACTTATCTATTCCACTTGCATCTCAGCTTGAAATGTCGCAGAAGCAACTTGCTCATAAATATAGGGACGACTATGGTACCGGGGAAAAGCATGCAGTGCCACTACGTCTCAATACCACCTACTTCTGATTACAATGCTTCCTCTTCTAATTCTTTTTCATTCAAGGAACAAGACTTCAAGAACAGTAGTTGGGAAAGGCCCATTCCTTCAATTTCATTTACAGTTTCTTAGTTGCAGACCAATCCAAACCTCGAGATAGCATGCTCTAGTAGATTGGGAGAGGGATTTCTCATTATGCCAACAACTACTGTTTCTATGTTCGTAAGAAAACTGATAAATCTTTTCAGGGTTATCAAATCTTCAAATCTACAAAATCCATTTATGAGTAACTGGTAGCCGGTGGGGGCATACTGAGGAGTATGTAACGGGTTCCCATATGAACAGTATGTAAAAAAATGGTAGAACAGGCTACTGACCTGGGGAAGGTTTTGGGTCTGATTGCTAGCCCGTCACCAAAAACAATGATGGGAATATAAGCATAAATATCAGGTTTGGCCCGTTTGTGAGGCATCTGTTCAGCTAATGTCATTCACTCATCCCATAAGATTAGAGATCCTATGTTGCAATTGCAAAATTTGCCAACTAATGATTCTATGATGCAAAAATAGTAAATTAATCAATAATGTACCAATTAATCAGTGAGTCAATTCCAAACAGAGAAAAACACAATAAATAAATCACACGTAATTGGGTGATCCAAAAAAATATTGAGTTATTCCATAAATTAGACAAAGCATCAGTTTTGCTTAATGATAAAAACCATTTTTCCCCTCGTTCCAATTTTTTACCTGCAATAGTTCGCTAATGCTCCCAACTTCTTCGAAACAAATTATTTTTTTTACCCTAGTTTGCTAATGTGTCCCAATTTCTTCGCAACAACTTTTTTTTATTTTACCCTTGCCTATTTATATGCATTCCCATCCCTTTTGAATTGACACTATTATTTTCCATGCATGCTTCCATTTCAAGTCCAATCCTTTCTGAATTGACAAACTACGATTTCAAAAAGCATTCCAACGCTAACCCCTTCTAAATCGACAAGGAACAAGGATACGACCACATAGATCAAAGGAAGCTCTTAAGCCAACTTCAAATTGGCAAGAGGAGGTAATGCCTTTTAAGCCCTATCACGACTGTTATGCATATGGTATTATAAAAATAAGCCTCATAACTCTCCTTTCTCGCTCAACTTTAAACAACGAAGCATCCAATAATTTCAAAAGATGATCGCCGCCCTCAACCCACCATTCTTTTAAAACACCAAAATAATACTAAGTTTCCACCAGAAAAACCCAATACATGTCACCAGATCAATACAAACAGAAATAAAAAGTGAACATTGGAAAATAAATACACGGATCTCTTGGGCACAAAACACCCATCAGAGATCACAATTTCAGTGCAAAGAACAGATAGAAAGCCAATAAAACACTCAAGGAAAAGAAAAGGCCGAGAATAGCTAAGATTATAACTTTAATCGAGTAGGATAATGCATCATACCTGCTGATTACAGGCTCTGAGATCCCTGAATGACGGAACCTGAGACCAACAAAATGCCCTAAATGCAAAATACAGTAGGGCGGACAAGGGATAGAGGATATAAAGAACTGCAAAACAGTGGATTTGTATAAACCCACGCGCGGTCGCTTTGTGACGATCTGAACGAGGGTCACTACTAGTTATAAAGTTTAAGATGACACACGCGATCCAGGTAGTAGGGTTTAACTATATTTCATGGATAGCGATCTTCAAATTGTAATTTTCCTCGTTGACATTTGTAGGAGAAACGTAAAGATGCGGGATATTGTCTCTTCCTTGTATCGGGAGGGTGTACCTAACTGTTTGCATATGCCAAAAGAGCAGATGCTGTGGGTGGATGTGTGAGCAGATTCTGTGGGTGGATGTGTTGTTTTGGTTTTCAAAAGGGAATTGGACACGCTGATTGAACGGAGACGGAGACGGAGACGGAGACGGTATTTTTACCATCGAATTACCGAAGAAAACGAAAGAGTAGGTGACGGTGTCATCGATATGTGTTCATGTTATTTTTCTTACCGTAGTTTAAACTTCCTCATTTTTTTAAACTTTTGCTCATGATAGCATGGTAGATTGCGATCGTTTGCTAAAGCAGAGCATGGTGAAAAGATAAAACATCATATTTATATTGAAGATGTTAAGGTCAACATAAAACATCATATTTATATTGAAGATGTTAAGGTCAACACGAGATCTATTTTCACTATCTTAAGTTAAGGTGATCGCGAGGATTGACCATTTCCACCACCGTAAGTTGAGGGAAGCCTTAAAAATTGAAAAGAGACTGATCAACCTTAACAAAGATGATGGGTGAAGTGTTAGCATGTGCTGGATTCCTATCCTGCAGTCTTAGTTTTTGTTTTTTCGTTTTGTTATGTTTCTCTCTCTTGTTTGTGCTCCTCCTCCTATCCCCTTTATCTTCCCTTGGGTCTTCTCGCTAGCATATCTTTCTCCCTTTATGTTTTTATTTAAATTAAAATTAAATTATGTCATATTTTTATTCTTATTCTTATTTTATTTTTAGTTATTTATTTTCCTATTTTTATTATTATTATTATTTAAGATAAAATAAAAATATATGAACTAAATAATTAAATAATAATAATAATAATAATAATATATTAAAATTATTAATTATTAGAATAGCTATTAAATTAGGAGTTTACATCCCCGGATGCGGGTGACAGCAGAAGCACGCATGAAAACAGTCTCTCCCACGCTCAAGACGATGAAGATTTGCAGCGCAGACCCTCACTTGAAGCGGATCCACACTCCTGCAATAATTCGCATGAGATGACAGAGACTAGGCATCATGAAGACACACAAAGATAGCAAAATCCCCTCTGAGGTACCTCTCTACTACAATCTTTTGAATGATCTCCTAGAAGGATATGACGTTCGGACATAACTCTACGCACATGCTCACCCATGAAAACAGTTGCAGCATGCAGCTACGAGTGAGGCATAATAATGCTCAGCATCTTCGCATGTGTCACAAGCCTACAAAAAGGGAGGACCTACAGCACAAAGTTACTCACAGTCTTTTCCTTCTAGTTTTTTTTTTTCAGTTCCAGCCCTCTTGCATGCCCAGTGTGCTGCGCAGCCTCCCCCCCAGTGCTGCGTTGCACATAATCCCCTGAGTTGCGCACCCCCATGTATGTGAATCTCACCTCGGCTCCATCTGCCTTGCTATTTTCACCAGCCTATGTGCTCCCATTAACCTACTCCCCCTACTGAGCAACCTCCACCAGCGCACCTCCATGTCCAACAGCGCCTCACTACGCACTTCCCGTCTCGGTTCAGCGCCACTCCTACTTCATCTGACCATGGCTCCTAGGTTGCGCCAAAGAACAATCAGAGGAGGCCAGAAAGGTGCGCTCCCTGGGCGCTACCATCAAGGGACAAATAACTATTTGGAGTCCGTTAAAGGCTCCTCTTCGAGCAGTCATGTTAGAGAGACCCCCCCAGAGCCCCAAGCTCGACCAGGAGGAGAAGGCCCCCACTCATGTAATGCAAAGAGGCAGAAGCGGACCAAGAAAATCCACCATTGCACACCAGGCACACCCCTTGCCCCGCAAAACCAAGCTTCTTTCGTCACAGGAGGTTGAGGGGGATGACACATACGTCTGGATAATGGACTCTGAAGGCACCTGGACATGAGTCCCGGATGTCGAGTACCTTGTGGCTCCCATCCTCTACGCACCTGCTTCCAGGCCTCCGCGTCAACCCACTGCTGAAGAGGAAGCCGTTGTGCAGGAGTTTGCATGTCCCATCATGGAGGAAGATCCAGATAGCGAAGAAGATGCAGAACTAAGAAGACCCATGGTTGCACAGTCGCTCAACTCTTCTTAGTTTTTTGTTATGCTAGTTATTATCACAATATCTCTACTTTCACTGGTGCTACGACACACTTTGTAATTTTTTGTTAGATGTTTTTTCTGGGTTGGTTACCTCCAAGGAGGCAGCCCCATACATGTGCATCTACGAAGGCAACAAAAGTTGGGATTGGTTAAGCGCAGCTTACCAACTCAGCCTTTAGCATATGTACTGTTTATTTTAGAAATTAATATAGTTTAGCCTCATTTACCCAAAAAAAAAATTAGGAGTTTACATATAAAAAAAAATTACTTATTAATAAGAAAAATAGGTATATTAATTAATTCATTTTAAACATAAAATAAATAAATGATTAAATAAATTAATAAAAATATATTAATTAATTCGTTCTTATATTAATTGTATCTCTTATTTTCTTTTTGTTAGCCAAATTAGTTGTTATTTACAATGGCTAGTTGGAGCGTCCCTTTAACTATTTAAACAGGTTCGTAGATCAAATTTCTCATCTTGTCTTGATGATGAACTACACTGGCTGGTTCAAAATGTGTCAACAAAATATACTTACATGTGATTATTACCGAAAGGCTTTATCTATATATTTTTTTATTAGTTTAATTTAATTGAAAATTTTAAAATTACAAATTTCAATGGTTAAAAAAGGTATAATTTGAAATTTTGAATTTTGATTAAAAATGCAATTTAAATAATGTAAAATAACAATTACTATACTAAATCCTTTGGATGGGGTGTTAGACACATAAGGGCGTGGGGTGGGCTATCATTGTTCCACTGAGGCACATGTCTAGGGAGGCCTATTTTATTTTTTGAAAAGCCATGCAATGGGGTCAGGAGTTAATTCACATGCCAAGAGTTTGTACTTACTCCACCACATGTTGCTTGATGTGATGTTCAATCCACTCGTTTGATTTTGTATCCATGATGTTGCTCAGCTCACTCGCGAGGTTTGTCTTGTTGCTCAAACTAATTAATTTGGTTTTCACCCATGTGCACACCAAAGCATTTAGATATGGCACTTTGCTCTAGGTTTTAATTGTGTCTTGTTTTTGGGGTGGTCTCTAGATTTTTCTCAACACTTAGACAACATTTTAGGGAAACGCTCCTCCTTGGCTCTATGGTCTCAATTCTAGGCAAAAGGATTCAAGGATTATGGTGTTATGACTAGGTGCTCTATAGAAAATCTGTACCTATGTCTTCTTTGGTAGTAAATTGAGGTTCACAAGCTAGTATTGTTGGCCAACCTTTATGGTTGCTTGGTATCTCTCTCATTCATGGTTGGCACCTACTCCTTCACAGTGTGGACGTGGAAGGAAACAACTAAGCCTACAGACTCATTCCTCCCTTTTTCCACTCATTGTGCCAATTATGAAGTAATTTCAAGTTTCCTTCTGCAAGTTTTCTATTTCCCTTTCACTCTCACTATGGTTGTTTTTATGTACTCTGTAGCTCTCTCCAATGGAGCTAGCATCAGGATTTCCCCTAAGTGTGGTCTTGATAGCCTCTCGCCATTCTCCAACACTACTTGCTTATTTTATTGGATGTCTCCAGGAATTTTGACCCTAGCACAATTACATGTGTGTAATTAGTAGCCTCCCTATTCTCAGCTTGAGCAAGAAGCTATGTCACATCAATGAGTACGGGTTCATCAAGGTCCAACCCATTACCAAGAGTGTGGACAAATGTGGGTCCAATTGTGAGCTGAAAGTTTAGCAACTAGGTTTTGAGAACTAACCCTGCAGCCTATTCAAGTTGAATTGAATTAGGTGGAACACGATTTGGCAAATCAACAGTGCACTCATATTGACTTTGAAGTGCTAGTTGAAGTTGCAGAGTGTGTACCTGATGTAGTTCATACCAAGGGTAGTTACAACCAATATATGTATACTATGGGCATCTATTAACACCTTAAATTCCTCCTTGGAAGGGTCCTTAATAGAAATTCCACCATATAAGACATGTTTCTCTCCCTATATCACATGCAAAGGCAACTAGAATCCATGGACAAGAGGCTTGGGCACATGGAAAGACACATGGGCCTCCCTTCAAACCAGGTTGTTCTCCTGGCAGCAACAAGGAGCCCATCCAAATAGAAGCCACTGACTCTAATCACTCTTCCTTATGGTTTTTTCTATTAATTTGTTAGTTTGTATGCATTATTTTTGTATGTATCAATTTAATACAGGCCTTCGAGGCACAATCATTATTTTTAGACTCCTAGATTTAGCTAACAAGGTTAGATTTTGGACTAAAGCTTTTTTGAAAAGTTTGAATTTTTATATTTGGTTAGGATTAATCCAATCCAAGACCATACCAAATCTAAATTGTCACCCATTGTTAGCACACAATACAATATTTAACTTCACAAAAAAAACCAATTACAATACCTAATATGTGATAAAAAATTAAAAAAAATTTAAAAATTTAAAAAAAAAAAAAAAAAATATATATATATATATATATATATATATAATTTAAATTCAATTTTATATAATTATTTTTAATAAACATTAACCTAGAAACTTATAAGAAAAGCTATTACACATTTTCTCCTATGCCTCTGCTCCATTCTTCAATAATATTATAGTCTACAATATCTATATTTTCAATAAATTTTCAAAACTATGGGATTAAAGATGAAAAGAAAAAAATGAAAGCCAACATCCCTAAAATGAATATCTAAGGGTATCACAATTTTTTGTTTATCTTTTTTCTTTTTTAAACTAGGTTGAGCCTAGACCAAAGCTAACTTGTCTGTATTAGATGGAAAAAAAATCAACCCACATAATTATTAAAAGGTGTCATATATATTTCCTTAATTTAAAAATCTCTTAGCAAAATTCAACCATGAAGAAATTACACATCTCACTAGAAAATGGTAGTTTATCGGTGACACTTCATTAAAAAAGAATGAGATGTAGGAATAAAAGCATGAGCACCACAATTGATCCAAGTGGATATTGGTGCCCATCTGCCTATTCCACATGGACCTCCAGTTGGTTTCATCAATTTCCTTATTTATAGCACAATTTACTATATTTAGCAGTTTTTTGGGTCCTGAACTTCTAGAGCTATTTTGACCTCTTAAATGGCATTTTTTTTAGGTCCGCAATAAGATTATGCATGTCAAAAATCTTGTAATACTTAGAGAGACATTTCTAATGAGGTATTGTACGCGCCAAATGGAGATCATATGACCAAGTTACGACCCCGTGAAGTTGGTTGCCCGATTTGTTAGGTCCCCGTAATTTGTCAGATTGGCAACGACAAATGTACAAGGGTAACATCAAACCAGTCTTTAGAGTCCAAGGACCTAGCCTTCCTGGACTCGAGGAGGGCTCTCTCTATACTTGTGCAAAAGATGTGAACTTGATAAGTTTTAGGGTTTTGATTTTACGCTAGTTATTAGGTGTAGGGTTTGTTTGTTTGTTTCGTTGGTTGGGTAGGTTGTCAAGCAAAACATATAGGGTAGGAGAGGTTTAGACCATTGGGCTATAGAGTCTGCAAAAACTCTCAAAAAGTACAACAATATGGCAAGGATGTTTCGGAGGGCAAGTTAACAGGGCTGAATGGATCTTCAAGGCTTAGGTGGGTGGAGTGAACATTAAATTGTGAAAAGAGTATATGCAAAGGGCAAATAAGAATCCTTTGTCAAATACTACAACAAGAAAGGCTTTAAAGAGTACTATGCGTGAAGACAAAACCAAAGACAGGGCATACCATACTTCTTTGACCAAACCCTAGCAAGTAAACTAAAAAACAACTTATCCAACAAACCCTAGAGAGCAGGGAACTCCTAACCTCTCTAGCTATCTACCTTCAGAGAAAGAAAACATGCAAGATAAACATATAGTAGAGATCAAAAGAAGAGGGAACTCCTAACTTAATTAATCAAGCTATAAAGACCTCCAAAGCAACTATTTGAGATGAGCAAAAGGGCATGGCGAATCATAGACCTCTTCAGCTAAACCCAATCAGCAATACTTTGAAGTAAAGACCTCAAAAACAATGTTTAAGTGCTTCCAAAGGGCAGGGCTAACCATAAACCTCTTTGGGACTGACTCTATTGGATCATTCTTGAGATAACAAGCATAAGTGGGTTTAGAGGGCAACTAAGAATTCTCTAAACTGACCTAGCAAAGGAAAACATGAAAGCAAAAGAAGCAGACAGACTTAATGAGCTTAGACAACAAACCTTAAGCTAAATTTTTTGTTCAAATGCAAGGGAAAGATGAAACAATATGTAAACATAAGAAGATGAAGACAAAACAAGAAAAACATCACCATTAGCCATGTTCATGAATCCTGCAAAGTGCTTGGTTCCATTATTATTCAGTCCAAAAATATCTACAAGGCTCCAAAGACAAACTTCATAAAAAACTTAGAGCCTATGCTCAACATAACAACTAACCAAAAATTACAATGAGGCATCAATGCTCTATTTAACCAGCAAATGAGGAGGTGGAAACCCTAAGAGGCTTCTAGAAGTAAAAAATGCATCATAAATGCCAAATTTGTATTAAGACCATGCAAGGCCCAAGGCACAAAATATTTAACGTAATAAATGAAAGATAACTTAAACATAACTCCTCAGCCAACTTTGAAGTGATTTGCCCAAAAAATCTTGAAAATATCCTTCAGTGTGTTTTGTTGACCTTTTTGCAAGGGGGCAGCTTCAGAGGTCTGAAGGCACAACACCTACACAGGAAAACTGAGTCATCTTGCAGCCAATTTTTGAAGGCCTTCCCAATGTCGGAATGAGCTTTGTGATAGCTCGTTGAAAAGAATGTTGAGTCTACTTTCCAAAATTGCCCTTGGTTTTCTGATTGGGATCCATTAACTTGTTCAAAAAGAAAATTTCCCAAGGTTTCTGAAGGCACAGCGCCAGCCCTAAAAACATGGCATAAAGGTGAAAATTGGCATGTTTTTGGGCCTTTTGGAGGACCAAAACTGCTCCAAATGATCTAAAGTTTGGTGTGCATGATGTCCTTTGGCTGATGAATCCAAAAATGTAAACTTTACCTCCATTGGATGCCTGTAGGAAAAGCGTAACGCCAAGGGTGTTGCGCTTTCGCCCTTAATATCAGTCAAAAAACCAAAAATGTCAAAAACTTGCCAAAATTTGAAATTGTTTTGCTAATTATGTTTGGAATGTCTTGTAGGGGATAGATCAACAAGAATTTAAAGGTTTCCTTTGTTCTTTTATCTTCTTGAGGACTTTCCCTCATTGGCACCTGCCTCACTGATTTGTTCATTGCTTTTGTCTTCATTGGTTTCTGCTTCCTTGCTGCTATTATTTTTACTACTTTCTGCGCTGCCCTTGTTACTATTTACTTCACTGACCTTACTACTATCATTATTCTCATCACCACAATTGTGTGCCTCATTGTTAGCCTCACTGTCATCAGGGCTCTTTGTCTTATTGCCATCAACACCTCTGCTACTCTTTTCTTTTTCACTCTCTGTCTCATTGATATCTGCCTCCTCACTTCACTAATGTCAAATTGATAGGAAAGAGGGCATGTGATGTCACTCTGCTTTGCAATATAAGGGATTGAGTGTCATGCAAGCCTTGATGGGTGACAAACTTTTAAACCAATGCAACCATCTTGATTATCCCTGTTTAACTGATATCTTCTTGTTTGCAGATGAGGGAGGCTTAAACAGGGTTTTTAGCATGAACACTTAGGTTTTCAATCCTTTAGGGTTTTTTCAATTTCACTTGACTTTAAATCATCAAAAAGCACTGGAAGTAAAAGGTATGACATCTACCTACCAATTAGCAATGCTTTGAAGACCCTTTGATGGCAACTTAAAGGTATTTTTGATGTTTTTTGAGTGTTTGCAGGTGCAGAAGGAGCTTCAGGTCCAATGCGTAGCGCTTGAACGTGCATTCGGGCCTGTCAAGACTACCGAAAGCACAATGCCTGCACGCGTATTCGGGCCTGTCGGGTCTGCCGAAAGCGTAGTGCCTGCACGCGTATTCGAGCCTGTCGGGCTTCCTGGACGAACGTACATCACACCTCTGAACACGCAGCGCAGTGCAATTTAACGAAGGAAATTCCTCCGAAGGCGCAGTGCCTGACCCTAAACACGCAGCGCCAGGCAATTTTGCCTTGTAAAATCCAGATTTTCATCTTTTTTGAAATTCTAAGGCTCTGCAAGTGAACAAAGATTTAGATGAAGTGTGAAAGAGCTCCTTTAGGCATATGGCATTGGTTTGTCTTTGTAACCCATTTCCTAATATTTTACAAGCCCTTTTTACTGATATGTTTGACCTTTTGTTTGCAGGTGGCTGAAAAAGGTGATTTGGGCTTTTCCCTTTGTTCCTTGAGGCATGACAAATTGACTTTGATACATTGTGATGATTGCACAGACTAGCATTCTCCAATTTCCTGTGGTTCCCATTGTGCATTTCAATTCAACCTTTGCTTTATAAGTGACTGAAAATCTTGACTTGCCTTACTCAGTGATACTCACAAACCCTTTGACATTGTTTGCTTCTGCAGGTGATTAAAATGATGAATTCTGAATTTTCTTTGATCAAGGAGGCATAACATGTTTTTAATAGATTTGGTTAAACAGTGACATCCTCAAAACCACCCCTTGTTTGCAGCATGGATTTGAACTCATACTTTTTACTTTCCATGGCCACTTCTGAATGGCAGGTGCCTGAAAACACTGACTAACCTTTCTTTTTCTATTTGATGCATAACCATTTCATCTCTCACAAGTGGGAGATCTGATCATGGTGATATCTTCAAAAATCCTTTTGCTCTCACTATGAAACTCAAATTTTCCCTTTCCACTTTGACTGACAATTTTACCCTGTTTGTATGCAGGGCTGCAAGGTGTCTTCATTGGGAAGCAGACCTCCCACCTCACCAACTTTCTTCTGCTGATGGGAACTTCATCACTTCTGCAAAAGTGTTAAAGTTTACATTTACCTCTTGCAGACCTTGAAACTGAATGATTGTTTTCTTTTGAAATGATGACCTTGGAACACATAAAACCCTAATTGATCTAGAGTGGGGGTCTTTTACCTAACCTTGACTGACAAATGGTTTTGGAGGCTTCAAGTGTAAAAACAAATTATTTTCAAAGTGGTGTATTGAAGATCCAAGATCCAATGTACTTGATTTATCTAAAGAACCTACAGAGATAGTTTTGAGACTATCAATGCTTGAGGAATTTGGGGACCATGGGAATGAGTTAAGGCATAGGAAGCCCTGGATGGAAAACAGAGTTATGGGCAAGGGAAAAACAGAGTAATGAGGTTATGGTATGAAAATGATGGAAATGAGTGGCACAAGCCCATAAGGGGTTTTAGGAGTGGCAGGGTGACCATGAAAAGGCTAGATGATAAAATAGTGAAAATTTTTCTCTAGGGATAATGAAGGCAGTGAGATTTCTAAAACTCACAATATTCAGGGAATTTTGTTTTTAGAAATCTAGAACCAATACTTAGTCATCTATAGATAGTAAAAATGACTGATGAATAACATGATTAACCCCAACGGTTCCCACAAACTCTTGGTGTTCCATCTCCTAGGGTTAGGGTTTCCCTTTGTTGTTAAATAATAAAAAGGCCCTTGAGCCTCATTGTAACAAGTTCTAAGGCATGTAGTTGCCACATCTCTTCTCAGAGATAAGCTACTATCGTCCAAGCTATTTTATTTTCATTTTGTATGTAAGCATCTTTCAGTTCTTTGATATTAATGAAATAAGGATTTATTTATGTTGCATCGGTGTGTTTATGTTTATATCAGTATTTTGTTCCATTCCTACATAAGTCTGGATCAACAATTAAGAGCTTTAAACTTAATGATCATTTGACTTTGTTTATTGTTGCGTCGAGAGGCGCTCTACAACCTATTATGGCAACAATGTTGTAAAATGTGATGTAATGCATTATGCAATGTTATGTTATGTTAACTCAGTCAAATTAATTAAAATTAAACTAAAGAAAATTTAAATTAAATGTTTAGGTCATAGAATAGTTAAGATAAATTTGAGTTAGTCATTTGATAGGTTTATTGATGGTGGTTTACAAGCCTATAGTATTGCATGGCCCATTATATTTGTCTATGGTATTTATTATAATGAAGCTTATTTGAAGAAGAAGAAGAAGGAGGAGGAGGAGGAGGAGGAGGAGGAGATGATATAGGAATTTAGCGCCACAATTAAGAGCTTTAAAGTTAATAACCATTTTGACTTTGTTTATGGTGATAATGAGCTTTTATTTTTATTTTATTTTATGTTTTTATAGTTATTGTAAGAAAATTCTTGATGTAAGTGATTTAAATAGTATATTAATTATTAATTATCTAAATCCATTTTCATTTATTATTAATTGTTTTTTTTTTAAATAAATATACTATATTTATATATATTTTTTAAATTAAAAAGAAAAGTCAACTTTAAATTACCATTATAAAATTTATTTTAATATAAAATATTAAATTTAATGGTTACATAACACAACAATAATGTAACATGGGTGATTTACGTCGATACACAATGCACTAACACAATCTTCCGTGATCATAATGTGTGCCTTAATGGAGGTACTCATGTCGAAGACCATGCAATGGGACATCTTCCAGCTGAGGTGGTTTTGATGGCTCTTGATGACAACAACTGTGAAGTGCAACACTCTGGAATTGATTTCATTCACATCACACATATGCTTGGGTAGTCACCCCATCCTAAGAATTTACTCAATGCAATTGAGAATGAAGGACATAATCTAATGTGATAAGATCTTTAGTCTATCGCTTGGAATGTTTGAGACTTATATTGAAACTATACCTCTGGTGCGAAACAATGATTTGGTTCCACTTAGTGAATTCAGAAATGCGAAGGGAAAAATATCTATGAAGGGAAATTTGGTTTTATATCAATCAGAAAAATCAAGCCCTCTTGACCTGGTCGCTTAGCTTCTAAAGATTTTTCTTGTGAATTTCTAATGGTATTTTTTTTGCTAATCAGTGATTGGATTCTCAATGGAGTGTGCCTTTCGATATGAAAATTCTCCCCACCACCTTCACTTGGATATTCTCAAGTATCTAATCATAGTTTCATTTGGTTTCTTCTTCTTTTCATTAGTTTCGGTCAACCATTATGCTCTTGAGATCTTTTGTTGGTGATCTTACCAGTCTTGTTGGTAGTATTTCATTGGTGGTCTAATTTTCTTGAGTCCTTTTGTCATTCCTTCCCCTAGCTCATAGTTCACCGTGTTGTTGTCCATTTTAATTTTCCTTAGTCGTAGCTTTGCTTCATTTTTTTCAAATTATTTTTTATCAGTAATGTCCAGAGAAAGGGCACGCTCGAGGAAAGGTGGGGGGTGTCGTGGGCCAACAAGAAACTCAAGAGCCAGAGCCCAGGCCCAAGCCTCTATATATAGATATAGATAAATTACTCCTCTGGTGGAGAAGTAGGATTCATCTGACATGCAACATGAATTGGTTAATGAGAAGCACAAAATTTTTTATTCTGAAGTTTTGGCAGAAGTGGAGAATTGGGTGCCAAATCTATTGTAACACCCTCCTCCCACATTTACCCAAGTTAACTAGCCTACTAAGGTAAACATGTGACGAAGAGTTACTATGATATTATTCAATCTCCTTGATCACCTTAAGGAAGTGTAATCTACAAACCAAGACCTTACTGACTTCCCTCAGGTGCTACAGGACCCCCAAGGGATAAACCACCCTTTTAGGTGCCCATACCTTGAGCTAACTTTGCTTTTCACTGACTTTAACTCCCATTGTCATGCACAAGCATGCATCCATGCGACTGAAAGTATCCAGTCACATACATAAGCCTGCAAGGGTGCAACTGCAGTCTCAATTTCACAGTTATGTGTATGCTACCGTGAAATCTATGCCACCTTTTTAGGGCTAGACTCCAGGTCACTACCCATAACTTGATGAAACTTTCCAAAACAATAAATGACACGAGGAAAAATCCTCTAACCCAAAACTTAGACAAGAACTTGACCTGACAAGGCCTAACAATGATAGACATTATGTCAAACACGTCATGAACATGTAATCTACAAGTCATAATTACACATCTAAACATATGGATCTCATACTTATCTAAAAATAGTTAAGAAGGTCTGGTGTCTTCTCACAATAGTTGCATTATCATATATTAGGTAATACATTCATTAACCATACATTTACTAATCATAACATGATGAGATCCATAACTAAAGTTTGTCATAAAACCATGCTTATAACCAACATCTAACCAGAATAATAACAATGATAGAACAACCATCAAATCCACATCATAACAAGTATAAATACTCATGAAATACAAGAGGGAAAAGAGCTCTTATTAACATATGCAAAATCCAACCAAGTTAGTGACTTCCACGTACCACCCAACCATAGATTGGGTTGAACCAAATCTTCATTTTATCCAATCACCCATGTGTCATATTCCAAGCATGAATGTGAGACTCGCAACAAAAACAACCAGGGCTTCCTCAGGCTTTATCGTATATCTCGCCATTACCTGTAAAGGAATTCCTAGGCCTGAAACTCTCATCTATACAACCAGGCTTTTCCATATATCTCACCATTACCGGTCAAGGGATTCCTAGGCCAAACAATAAACACACACTACTAGGATTTACCACAATCCCACCATATACCGGTCAAGGGATCACTAGGCCCTAAACAAGCATGGATGCCTCTAGATCTCTCCACCTAAATCGTGAGAAATTTTCACATCTCCACCCTCAGGATTTACCGTGTATCCTTCCATCACCGGTCAAGGGATTCCTAGGCCTTTGGGAATTTTCCTTAGACCACCCCACTTAGTTTCGAAGCTATCTGAAAATCCAAATCAACCAAGTAAGAGAACCCCATCACACCATTTTTATCCAGAAATGGAAAGGCAAGGTTGAAAACCACTGTCACACCTGGAAATTCCCATGCAAATGATAGTAATAGAACCAAATACACACATGATTGTACAATGCATGCCAAAACTAGCAAGGAAATCATGCATGCAACTCGATACCTACAAGAAATCACGTTGTAGCCACTTGATCCAACTCTTCCTTGCTTGATCTTTGCTCCCCTTTGCTTTATTGCCCTTCCTTTGCTTTCCTTGCACCAATGTTAGAGTGCTCAAAGAATGCTCTAAGTGTGCAAGAGTATAAGAGAGAGAGAATATAGAGAGGGCTCCAAAATTAAACTAACAAGAGCTGCGAATTGACCCTCATAAGCCTTTTTTATCAATGAGGCCTCTATTTTCTTCAATTTCCATTATTTTCCTTCAATTTCATCTTCATGTGCAACATGTGACCTTTCACCTTCCTTTTCTCCTAATTTCCATTATTTCCATAAATAAAGTGCAAATTAATGTCTCTTTTCCTTTTCAAATCCTTTGCCATTTCCTTTTCCATTTTCCTTAGCCATAATAAACTAAATGAACAGCCACTAGGGTGTTTTTCCCAACATTCAGCTTTGAATATGTGTCCCATAACCTTGGTATTATTTTTCCTTTATTAACTTTATTACATGGATTTTTAACCTGTGGTTGTTACAAACCCCTCCCCCTTAGGGGAACACCATCCTTGGTGTTCAATGACACCTACAACCAACAAATCGCTGAAAACCAAAACATACTACCCATGGAGCTTTATAATTTAGCTCTATTGAATATTTACAATGAACAACCTGCTAAAAAGCAAAACCATCATGAAAAACATGACAAATGACAACCATACTACTTATTGGAGCTTTATAACACAACTCATTGCAATATTTACAACAACAACTATTAGTGTGAATTCTAATTGTAAGCGTATGAAAAAAAAACTCACTTTAGCTATGCATAATAAAACAACCCTAACATCAAAGATCGCTGTCAATTTCCTTAGATCTGCAGTTAGTTGATCAAGACAAATGCTACAAAATCTAGATCTATGCAGTTAAAGGACATTAAATAACAAATAGTAGGAGATGCACCATCAATCCAATGAACAAGACAAGAATATTTTTGAAAGAATTTTTGTATTGTGACACCTGGGAAGGGAACATAGAAAGATGTTACTAGTCCCCCTCAATGGGATGGGTTCTTCTATGTCCTCAACGCTTCAAATCTAAGATCTCTCTCTCTTGATGGTGCAGAAAACCTAGACAAAAAATAGAACTCAAATGGAGCTCACAAGCAAAATGGTAGCAAAATATGACAATGATGGAGGATCAAAGTCTGACCAAAAGTATAGATCCATAATGATCTTTAGGCAACAAAAGGTAGTGAGTGAATGGAAAAACCTTTCTATTTATAACAAAAGGTAGTGAGTTAGTCTAGATATTGGTGCATAATTAAAATATTATTAACCAAATATAGATCCAACTTTTATGGAATATTTTATTATATTTGTTGGAGGAAAAAAGAATTTGAATTTGGTCAAATCCCTTTATTTGTAAATAATAAATAAATAATTTATTTATTTATTATTTTAAGAATGTGGTTGAGTAATAATTAAATAAATAGTGATTTATTCAATTAGTTATAAATGATTTAGTTAAATTTAACAAGGAATAGTATTTAAATAATGTTCTAAATAATTATTCCTAGAAAATAATACGATAAATAATGATTTATCTAATTAATTTTCCTGTTTTGGGTTAAATATGACCAGGAATATTAATTAAACTGTTATTTAACTAATTAACCCTTGAGGAAAATCAAAGAAATAAGGATTTATTCAATTATTCCTCATGGGGTTTCCTATTTAGACCATAAACAACTTAATAAATTAAGGATTACTAAGTTATTTTTCATAGTGAAAGAAATTCTACTGGGGTAGAATTGGTCTTACATGGTGTACTTTGGTCCATTTAAAAGTAATATGTTAGATGACCAAAAAATGGTGTAACAGTTGCCCCCCAGCGTGTGAGCGTTAGGAGCAAATCGTATGACCAAAGTACGTTGTAAGAACTCAATCACTAGACACCGAAGGGGGAGTCAGAGAGAGAAATATATGGTAGACTAAAGTGCTAGAGGACAAGACCCTAAGGAGGCAAGAATTAAAGGTGCGACAAGTCTCTTTTTATGAGTGAGTACCTGTTATACAAGAGGCGGGGGAGGCATACCTATGCCTGCCGAGATAACAAAGTACAAAGAATAATGTGTCTAGTAAACAAGGGATTGAACTATATAGTACATGCTGGCATAAACATGGGCCAGATAAAAAAAATGATAGTGGATCCCACATACATACTGTGCCTAGGATAACAGCCAGGACTTATACAATAATATCTGAGTACATGAGATATAAGTACAGCCAAAGAGGCCCTGTAAAACAGGAAAGGGCTCTGAAAATCTGAATGATACATGCAAATTGAAGAGGTGCTGCAAGCAGCTGAGGCTGGAACCATGAAATTTATGGAGCTGCATCCAAGGCTATAATAGAGAGGTCATTCGGGCATGTGGGGGGTTACCTGAAGGCCCACCCCCTCATGAGGTCTGAAACATCTCACACATACCCAGGAATCACCGGTACAATCTACTACATCACTAAACCATAGAGTATACGGATCTTGATCATGCCGTAAGGAGTTAGAGCTGAGAAACAATCAAGTCAAAGGGCAATAAAGAGTCCCTTTTCTTGATCTGAGGCACCGAAAAAGAATGGAAGCTGGAACCAAGGTACACCGCCCTCTAGACTTGTCTTCTGGAATGAATGAGCTGATGTCGATAGGAGGAGGTCCACCATAGGTGAGGTAATAAGGGATCCTCAACTAAGGCATGAGAGATAATAATAAAGCAACTGATAGACTGACACCAGGGATGATGATGGAATGGGGGTACTGAGTAGCGAGCTGATGACTTCCTTGTTAGAGCATGAAGGGCATGGATGAACTTGCAACAACTGACACAATATCAAAGGGGATAGGGGACAGTATAACTGAAGGCCACAATGTGTGACACGGGAGAGGAACCAAGCAATGAAAGATGGAGGACTATAGCGGGATACAAAGGGACTTGGGATAGACTCCATGGATGCGATGATCACTCAACTCAGATGCTCTAAACAAGGGTGACTCGATGATGCTGCCACACATAATAGGCCCAGTGGGGACCATACAAACATGAGTACAAAATGGTTACTCATGATGAAAATCAACATGAGCATGGAAAAGTATGAAGGTAAAGTGGTGCCCCAAGTACAAGTGTTGCAAGTGAAGAAATTTGATTTTGAGGAGTGGTTAAGTGACCCTTCTTGGAAAAAATGTGTCTGGGTGAAGTATCAAATCACAAAAAACTAATGGATACCCATTTTAGAGCTCGGTGAGAGCTTTCCAACGGTACAAACAACTTGTCAAACTGAGCTACAGTTTGGCCGCAGAGGGCGAAAGAAAATTCTGGGGTTTCTAATTTAATAAGGCATTTTCCCTCCAAATTCACTCATTTTAAAGTGTAGCTGTGGTGAATGTAGAGAGGAGAAAAGGCCCTAAATCTTGTGACGATCGTAGCGGACAAACCGACTGTTGGAATCGAGATCCGTCAGTTGCAAGTAAGAGGCCTAACCCTACTCTTTCATTTCAGTGGATTGAAAGTTTAGTTTAGGTGCCCAGAGCTCAGGAACAAACCCCTGCTCTGCTTCATGGCTGGGTCACACTTTTTGGGGCAATATTTGCGACCTGGGTAGTAGGTTTTGGGTAGAAAATTGTGACCTGTCACAGGAATTTTCCTGAAAAGTGCGACCTATCAGAGAGGGGGATTTTGGTGTTGTTTCTTAGCTGAGAGTTGGGTTTTTATGGTTGAATGCAGTATTTCCTTTCTGTACACTGAAAATTATGATGGTTTTGTGCAGATATGATAGAATTGAGGATCAACTAGAGAGAGAGAGACCTGGACACATTACGGTCGAAGATCCGAGAGGATCATGGTGTCCGTACTGCGTTGGCTAGGTTTGGCGTCCTGAAGTTTGTGAAGAACCCTTTGATGAGAGTTAGAGAGCCCTTGTCGGCCTGGATTTTCAGTTAAATGGATCCAGACCATGAGGTATTTATAGTGTAGGGGCACCAGATCGAGTTGACTGTCCAGGATATATATTTTCTGACTGGTCTCCCACCACTTGGGATGGTAGGGAATAGACAGCCAGTGTTACCACAAGGGCAGAACATTATGGAGTTTGTAGAGTGCCATTGCTGACCAGGTCTCCATGTGAAGGGGACACAGATACCGATCGGGGATATAGAGAGGCTAGAGACTCGTGTTGTGGCCGCAGCGGTGCTGCGGATCCTGGGAAACCAGGTGCTCCACCACATCACTGGGGATCAGATGATGCTTGTTAAGAGTGTGATGAGTGGGACCTAATATGGGTGGGCCCAAATGATGTTGTTGTCATTGAAACGACAATTGTCGCTATGCAAGTGGCAAGTGAACCATGATTGTTCATATGGCACAATGTTGTGCTAGCTCTTCTTTGAGAAGATCCTGACACTTTGACCTCGCATACAGATCCAGGATGGTTGCCCGAGAGAGCCCAGGATGCACCAGTGGGTGCGGCTACTGTGCAGAGGGGGAGGTGGGGCAGTTGGACAAGTGTTCCAACCTGATTTTTTTGCTCATTGGGATCAAATGCCACTGTACATAAACGACTATCCCTATAGTAGGATGAGTTATCGTGGGGACCCAGACTTGCCACTGCTGCCTGGTTGAGTATGGGGGCCCGATGGTAAGTGACAAGTTGCTAATATTTTATGTGCATTTTAAAGTTTCAAAATATTGTATATGGTACTGATTCATTCACTTTTTGTATGCAGATACAACACCGATAAAACAGGTCGAGTACATGGGATGACCTGCAGTATCAGGAGTTGCAGGGCCTAGTGAGTCGAGAGCACCGCAAAATGAGGATGAAGTGGCCCTCCTGGAGGATATTCATTGTAGATGTGAGAGGCTTCTGACCAGTGTTCCAGAGCGTGACTGGCAAGACTTAGATGACTAGTTCATAGAGCCCTGTATTGGTCTACCCTCGGAGTGGCGAGGGGTCGTGCGATGCATGGCGATGGTCGGACAGGGGATGCACGATCTACGAGCTATAGGAGCAAAGCCATTGGCTCGAGATCTTCTAGATAGTGATTAGGTATAGGGGCATGTGGTGCCCCCAGTTTTGAGTTTTTGTAACATGCGATGGGCATGTCAAATGTATCAGAGTTTATGGACTCTAAAACATTTTGAATGACACATATAATGGATATGCATCATTTTTATGGTTTATGTTATTCTCTTGTGTTAAATGTGTGTGATAAGTGCCAATCTAGAATATTGTTTGCAATGTTATCTACATAGTGATTTTATGTTCTAGGTACATGAATGAATGTAATGATTTCAAATTCATGCATCAAAAGCTTCACTCGTAAATATCTTCTAAAAAGGATAGTATTATGCACACAATAGACACCATTCAATTGCATGACAAGAAGAAGGGAATCTAAATGAACATGAAGGTGAAGGATGCGATGGGAAAGGGCATCGGCTAATAAACCTCGCACTGCATCATATTCGGCTTGGTTATTGGTGGCAGTACCAATGCATCCGTTTGAGAGAACAAGTGAATGTAAGGGGGTAAAAATGGCCCAACCTTCTGAGGTTAGATTCTAGGAGTAGCGACTTGCACCATTGGCATAACCGATATAAGGTGTGGATGGGGGGTCCACCTGAAAGGTGTCACAAGACAACAAATGAGAGGATGATGAACAATTTTGGCAACCTGAACGCAAGTTAGAAATCAAACAAACACTATTAGAGGGAGTGCTCTAAGTAGGATGTCTACCACCTACAAACCAAAGGGTAGGTGGTGTGTGGGTGTTGCCTTGGGGGCAGCTTGTGCTTAGGTCGTGAAAGTCACCATAGACACGAATGGTACCATCCCGCTTATGGGTGGGAAAGATGAAGTCAGGGGTGGAAACGACTTCCATGATGTCATCATCACAGTATAAGATGGGGTGACTGGAGGAAGAGAGACCACATGACACGACGAAGCTACATGACTCATCATCATTAGAAGAAAGGTTCACATGCGCATCGTCACAGGGGGGTGACGTAAGAACAAACAGATAAGGGATCCACTGATGTTGAGCCTACGGTGATCGCTATTGGGAGGTCAAGCAAAACAGAAGGGGAATTGCTAGAGGGGTATTCCACCATGGATCTCATGAATGATGATAGGTAGAGGATGGTGGCTGAGGGCTCCATCATCTCAACATCGGGAGGGGGAATGTCAATGGGAGCGGGTATATCCTCAGGTTGGACTGAAGCATACAGTGCAAGGACAGGAGAGGCGGATTGGTTTTGTTCAATCTCGTACTCCTGAACTACCTCCAAAGAGGCGCGGTAATGTGTGAGGCAGAGAAAACTATGGGTATAATGGCCATGGAGATCACACAAAGCACAAGGGTGGTTGGTGTGAATAGTCTTGGGGTTATTGGTTTCATTCGAGGAAGGAACAGAGGTTTCCGGGACCGTAGACTCAGGGAACATGACATTAACCATGGGCTTGATGCAAGGAAATTCATGACAATGATGGGTGGCATGACCGACAACATCACACAAAGCACAATGGGTGGTACACTTTGGAGGCTGAGGAGGAGCAGGGATCGTCGGGGTGGCCTTGTCTTTAGGTGCCTTCTTGCAAGATTTCCCCCCTTCACTTGAAGCTATCACAATAGGAGTAGGTTCCTGTTGAGGTGGCTGAGGCACTGAAGCAAAGGGAGGGGTCATGGGGACCGGTTGAACCAGGGTCAAAGAAAGATAAGGTTTAGGCTAACCAGGCAGGGTAATGGCTGGGAAATCAATGTACCAGACTGGGATCCCCAGGGTCATGTTAGGAAGGGATAAGGTAGCCATAACAGGCACCAAAAATACTCCAGGAGGGGGAGCTAGAAATGGTATATGACTGGAGGGGTAATGGCTAGGCGGGATAGCTCCAAGATGGTTAAGGCCAGGAGGAACTGTGCCAGGAGGGTAGATAGGCTCATGGATACCAGCTGTAGATGAGGGGCCTTGAGGAGGGGGTCCTGAAGGCTAAGTCAAGGTGCTAGGAGTAGGTTGTGGGGGGTGGGGTTGTTGAATAGTCAAAGCGAGCCGATTGAGGTCAGATCGAGACAATTGCATCATGCAAATGTTCGAGGAGCTGGGATTAGAGACAGGAGGACCAAGAATAGGGAATGAACCAAGAAAAGAGGAGTCTTTGTAGACTCTAGGAGAAAGAATAGGGAATGAACCAAGAAAAGAGGAGTCTTTATTGGCCACCGAAGAGATGATGGACTCAGGGGAGGTCTGAGACTTTGGTTCGTAATAGGTCAACTGGTCAATGGTGACAATATTTCCATTGTGAGGAAATCACATCTTAGGGTGAACCATAGATGGGACAACAGACATCACATAAGTGTAGCTACGACCCAATAGAATGTTGTAATATAAGGGGTCATCTATGACTTCTACGTCAACACAAACAATCTTTCCCGCAAGAGTAATGGGACAGTTGTGGAATGAGCCGATGGGCAGGGAAGAGTGGCGATCCCACGCATGGAGGGTGATAGTGGAAGGGGCCAACTCAGGAGATCCAATTTGCTTCCAAACCGAAGCGGACATCACACAAGTGGATTCCCCCTCGTTAATGATACAACAAAAGACGTTGGCATTCTAGATCTTGACAAGGATTTGGAAGGCGACAGAAGCAGGAAGGGGGGGATGACCGGTCAACATTGAAGACGATCAAACGATCATTTGAAGGATCCAAAATGCCCATGGCAGTTAGTAGAGATTTTCGTTGTGAAGGGCACGACTAGAAGAGTTCCAACGTTGAGATGGCAACATGAGATTGCACCAAATCATCTACTATACTATATGAATGGGTAGCTTTTCCAAAAGCAACATTTCGGTGTAATGGTCCCTTGAGGATCTTGGTATGAACATCTGCCTTAGGCTGAGGGATCAGTAAAGGAACATTGGTTGTCGAAAGAGGCTCTGTGGAACCTAAAGAAGGGGGCTCGGGAGCAGATGTAACAGGAGGCTTGTTGTACTGACGAGACTGAGTCTGAAGGTTGAGGTTAATGGTAATGGGTTGGTCAGAGTTTATCATGAGAATCTGGTAATCAGAGGTACCAGATGGAGGAGGTTGAGTGGTCGCCTGACCTTCATGGGGTTAGGTAGCCAAGAATCCTTGCTAGGGGAAAGGATTGGTAAACACAATCGGCAAGATAGGTGCAGCATTGGGAGGAACCGAAGGGGAGGCTTGCGGTCCTCGGAATGCTGCTTGAGTCTCCCACATCTGACGCATTTGAGGTAAAAGAGGACAATCATGGATGTAGAGATGATAGACACCGCAACAAGAACAATGCTTATTCGTGCGAACATGCCTGTCCTGCTTGGGCTGAGTGCCTTGTTGCTAGTTAGCAGTGTAAGGTGCATTCCCTTGGGGATTGTTCTTGGATTACCTTGGGAAGATTGATTTTGGTTACCTTGCCTCTTATTTTTGGAAGGAGGAGGATTAGTCGCACCCTACTGTGCATATAACTGACCCTGGGGGGGGGGGTGGCTGTTGTTGCGGGGGTTGAGAAGGCAAGGGAGGTAGGGGTGCTAATGCTGAAGGAGCTGGAGCACCAGGCTCCGGAGACAGATAATACGAAGGTTGGGCAAAATTTTGGTAAACAGGTTGGGCAAAAGGAGGAGGCATGTTATATCCTTGATACATGCTACCGGGAGGGGAAAAAATGCTGGAGGAGCTGGCCCCTCCTTGAGGGAAACTATAACCCATGGGAGGATGAGTGTACGGATGAGAAAGGGCTCCAATGTTATTTTCGGCAACATGGGATGCCCCTGGTGCGTTGGCACCACCAGGTCTAGGGAGATCAGGTAAGACGGTATAAACATAACCAGATTGTGCGTAGATCAGGTCATATTTCAATGCAATTTGGAGAGCAGCTTCTTCAGTTTGAGGGAAACGAGATGCACCATCTTTGCCGATAGACTGCAAAAGGGATCTGAGAAACCAGTCCATGTAGACACAGTCTTCGAAGGTAGGGGCTCGCAATAGGCTCTTTCTTCTCCACCATTCCTGGACATGATCAGATAGATGGGTTGCAGGCAATTGACGGAAAGAGGTCAAAATTTCGGTACCGTTGTCATAACGAAGGGGAAGCTGGAAGTAAGACAGAAAATCCAAGGCAAGAGTAGCAAAAGTAGAATGAGAGGAGGAGGCTTGGTCAACATACCACTTAGAAGCTTCTCCGATAAGTGTATGATGGAACAACCGAAGATGAACAGAGTCATCGGTGATGGAGTTAGACGAACACCACATGTGGAAATATCGAACATGGTTTGTAAGATCCTCTCCAGCAAGACCTTCAAACTTGGGGACGTCGGAAGGGAGCTTGGTTGGCATAGCATGCCAACCAGGATCATGGTGTATGGGTTCATTGATCAACTGGTTAAAATTGGGAAGACTGAGACCTACCATATAAGGGAGCAAGGGAGCAGCCGGGATAGTTCCTGTTGCGGTCCCACTAGTAGTATTCCCAGCATTAGGGCCGGACCTACCACCAGTGTTAGGTGCTGAACTAGAAATGGTGAAGGTGATAGGGGGAGAACTAGGGGTAGAACTAAAATGGGAACCCTATGAACCAGAAGAGGAGTCAGAATGGGGACTTGATGGAGGAATAACTAGGATCCTACGCGGAGGAGTAAGTATTCCTAACAGAAACCGAGGATGAAGGCCAAGAAGTCTCGGGGATAAACGCCTTGGGGGCGTAATGATGGAAGAATAGACACGGATCACAGAAGGAATAGAGACCAACAAGGGAAAGGAGGTGTAGGATCAAATGATTACAATGTCGAAACAAGGGCAGAGAGGTGTGGGATCAATTTATTACAATGTTATAGTCTTGGCCTGGCGGTGTAAACTAGGCACTCTTCACTTATGGTGGGTGTGTTAAGTGTCTTAATTCAATTTTCAAACCCAAATGTGTGTAGAGAAAAAATAAAAAATGTGTTGTATAACTGTAGATAAAACTGCAAATAACAGTAAAGTAAACTGAATATAACAGAAAATAAATAGCTAAAGATGCATCAATTTAAATCCAAGAAGGAGGGAAGGAGGGCTTCCCAACAACTAGTCTATGGGTGGGAAAAATCTAGTCAAAACACACAAAAAATGGCCAATGGATCTAAAGTTGGGAGGGAGAATGATCTAAAGGTCAGATCTGCTGGAAATAGGTGTAGAAAACAACAAAAAACGAAAGGGAAAAGTGCTGCAAATGAGGTGGCGAAAGGCTACAACCTGAAGGGAAACGAAGGGGACCCTAGAGGAGGACCAAACAAAACTGAAAAGATGTGTTTTGGATGGATGAATAACCAATCTAAAATGGATATGAAGGTACATGATAAAATCTAAAAAATGGTTGAACACACTAAAATCTCAGACGACCCGCTTCAGCTAAATTCCTCTTAGAAAGGTGGAAGCGTATTGAAGCCCTAGGGGGCTAGGTTCCCACTTCGACGAGTAAAACCAAGTAAGTACAAGTCCAAGACGGGTGGAGACAGAGGTCAAACAACCCTGAACAGTAGCCTAGACAAACCCAGAAAAATTACAAAAAAATTCCCACAAAAAGTACAGGTCGCAATTTCTGACTTGTTTTCAGCAGAGGTCGCAGGTTTGAGGTTATTTTTTGCGTCCTAAAGGTTGAGGTAGTAGGTTTTGGCCCAAAAAGTGCGACCGACACTTCTGGCACTCTCGGGAGCAATTTTTAGAAAAAAGTGTCATCTCAGCTGCGGCTGATACTTGTCACCTACGCAATAGGCCTGGAAACACACAGAAGTTAGAATTTTTACTGTTTTAGGGTTTTAAAGGTTAAAAACAACATCAAGAAAATAAAAACAAGAAACTGAAGAAAAACCCTAGGGTTTAAAGCAGCTGGTCATGCAGGGATCTGAAAAACGACAACGGTCGTAATCATAAACCCTTGTGGAGTTGCCAGTTGTTAGTGTGAATTCTAATCACAAGCGTACGAAAACAACTCACTTTAGTTGTGCATAAAAAACAGGCCTAACATCAAATATGGCTGTCAATTTCCTTAGATCTGCAGTTATTTGATCAAGACAAGTGCTACAAAATCCAGATCTATGTAGTTAAAAGACATTAAACATCAAATAATAAGAGTTGCACCATCCATCCAATGAACAAGACAAGAATATTTTTTAAATAATTTTTGTATTATGACACCTGGGGAGGGAACATAGAAAGATGTTACCATTCCCCCTCAATGGAATGGGTTCTTGTATGTCCTCAGTGCTTCATATCTAAGATCTCTCTCTCTTGATGGTGTAAAAAACCCAGACAAAAAATGGAACTCAAAGGGAGCTCACAAGCAAATTGGTAGAAAAATATGACAATGATAGATGATCAAAGTCAAACCAAAGTATAGATCCAGAGTGATCTTTAGGCAACAAAAGGTAGTGAGTGAATGGAAAAACCCTTCTATTTATAACAAAATATTGAGTTAGTCTAGATATTGGTGCAATGGACTCTTTCTCCAATGTGCAACAGTGCAACTACCTCAATAAATAAATACATAATTTTTGAGGTAGTTACAATTCCTCAAGACTTGTCCAAGGAAAAAGTTAACAACAATGAATTAATTAATCTTCCACTAGCCTCACATGAGTAAATCCCAAGCAACCAACTCCATGGTTGAATGTGTAAAATGAAGTAGTCAAATCCCAAAATAGTAAGTGGGCAACCTCAAACAAAACAAATCCAGGGAGAAAAGGGTGAAATATGGGTTTGACAATGCCAAAACTCCATGGAATAAATAAGTATTCACCTTCAAGAATAGTAAGAAGTGACTCCACAAGTTTACCCTACAAGGATATGTTCCAAATTTAGTAAGATGACTAAGTAATGTGCCACCTTCCCTTTGCAAGTGTGAAATTTTTTTCCAGGGTCATTAGACCAAAAATATTGTGTATTTTTTCTGAGTCAATGCTTGCATTTATTGCACATATCAGCTGAAACTAAATGGTAGAGGTAACTCAAATGTGTTTCAAATAAATTGCATTCAAAAGTTTTACATCAGACTTACTAGTTTGGGACTGTGGGAATCAAATTTATGCAAAAACATTGAAACTGCGGTGAGCTGCCATCTAGCAAAAAATTCTACATGTCTACCTAAATATTATAAGAACCCACTCTGAATTGGCCCATGGAAATGCGAAGAGCATACACGCAATGACAAGTAGCACCAACATCCTCTGCAGTGCCAATCAACTCCACAATGTTATCATATGATCAAATCTAGATAACAATGAATCAACTGTTGGGTATGTGTTATATTCTTTCCACGATTGGCCCCACGCGCTGTATGTTGCATCGGGTGTAGCTGGGGGGTCACGAGGGGGCAACTCATCTTGCTTGTTGAGTCAGAGCGCGCCCGACAAATCCACGTGGACCCTCATAGGCGGATCCGCCTTGGTTTGTGCATGGTTTGCATGGTTTTGGGGTTCGATGGTTTTCGGCCCCCTTTATTTGTGTAGATGCGATTGAGGGAACTACGGTTATGTTCTAATCCGGGGTTAATGGATTGGGGTTACATGTATGCTCAGAGCATGTATATATATGTATTTGTAACACTAAAAGGAATATAATGAAAAAGAAATCAAGACTGGTCGTCGATTTGGGCGGGGAAAATCTCTGTGTTTATCTATTTTATGTTTTATGCTCTTGCTATTGTTTATTTTCTGTTATAAGAATCGTGTGTAGATATTTCTATTCAGGGTTAAAACCTACATCAACAAATGTAGCTCCAAAACTAAGGCTAGCATTTGATATAAGTGTTTGCTTGAGCAAGATGCTCAAGAACAATGGAGAGAAAAAGAATGAACTTCAATTTTGAAGTGAAGTCCTATTTTGTCCTTTAGTCTATTTTATTGCTTAGTGTTGTTTCTCTTATTAGCACTGTTATGAAAGCACATATAGTCAAAGGAGTTATTTGTTCAAAAAGCATAACTTGCTTCTTAAGTAGTATAAGGGGTCATAAAGTTATGTTGAAAGGCCATGATTAGGAAGTCATGTTTATGAAGTCATCATTGTAGCGAGTTGGGACAATTTTCCCAACCTTCATCTCACCAAGGCCTTGATTAGTACAAGAGACCTTCCTTTTTGTCAAACTGAGTTAGCATTACGAGTGGAGGCATCATTGCTGGCATTTTGCTTCAACCTCTGTTCTATTAATCACCTATACATCTAAATATAAAATTCTTCTCGATAAAATGATTTCATCCTTTGTCAAACTGCGTTAGCATTACGAGTAGAGGCATCATTTCTGGCCATTTGCTTCTACTTCGTTCTATTAATTACTTATACAACTAAATGTAAAATGTAGAAATTTGATAACTGATATGTTATACACCGAGATTCTCCCGATCACACACTATTTTAACTTCATGCACAATACAGAATCTCTTCTACCATTGATCATTAATTGCGGAAATAAAAACAATCGCATGCGCACATGAAAACCATAAACAATCACACATATGAACACAATATTTTATGGGAAAGCTTAAAGCTGAAAACCCCCAACTATCTGCATATTATATGTCATAGAGATCATGTAACAATCATCATACAAAGCTCCTCACAAGCTCTCAGTACAATCTGCAATTGCTACACACTAATCAGGTCCGATCTAGCAAAACACATGCTCCAATCTCTGCCACCTGTTAGCCTGCCTCTACTGCGCAATACCTGCTGAATATTGGCTCTGAATGAACTCGAATTCACCTTGTATGCACTGCGCAATCCTCATTGGCATCTCCATCAATGTGTGGTGCAAAATCATGCACCAGCATAGTCACAACTGATAGTCACACTACTCTTTCACCTACCTCTTCACTGGTCTCCACTGAAACTGTCCATGCACTGTAGTTAACTGATGTATTCTTTAGTTGATTAATGAGTCAATAATTAGTGAATTAATTAATAATTAATTCACACCACTCTCACTAGTGTATCAATCAGTTAGACTAGATACAACTAGCTCAACTATGTTTAACTCAGTTAAACTAAACACAACTCCATCAACTAGCTCAATAACTCCACCAAACTCTGTCACATGAGTTCTAACTGAAGTATCCATGCAATAGCTCCACTTAACCCTCAGGAATAGCGTAATTCCTTCTGTCAGCTCCTGTGCCACATGTGTGCACTTAACTGAAGTGCTCCAAGAGAATAAGATAATGTTTATAGTCCAAATATTATTAAGAGCTAATAATATTCGACATATCTATTTTTAGACTGGCAATCTAAAAATAGATTCCGCCCAATATGTCTAAAATTAAAAGTCCATCTATTTTTTCCAACTTGACCAACCATCCACAAATAGCATCTTGCAACTCATAGAATATGATTGACATGTCTAAAAATAGACATAGTCTAAAAATAGACTTGCGCCAAAAATAGCCTGCGGGCCCACTTAGTGAAGGCGACTTCTTTCCACTAAGCTCATCATCTTGTTGCAATCTCAACATAAAATTGTGCTTGATAAAGATGGTTTCACCCTTTTTACTCTCTTCTCTTGAATTTTGTTTTATGTGTTTTCCTTTTCATTTGAGTCAAGTTCACATTGTTGAGGCATTTCATTGTCATCACTCTAAACTAATAGCCACAGAGGAAATCATTCTCAACACCCTCTCAAAGGAATTCTTGCAAGGTGATACGTGTGTCATTCAAGACTCTAACAATTTCTAGTTGGTGATCTACTGACTAAGATACCCATCCATCAAAACAAACCATCCTTATGAATGTATTCATGCATAACAACTTATAATGAACAAGCAACGGATTCTCATAACACATAATGATGTTATAAACATTAACTTGTACAACATTAACATTAAATTTTAAACAACGCATCCACATGGAAGGAAATGAAATCCACATTCCAAAGCGAGAACATAAAAACCACAATCAATCAAGCTACGTTGTTCCCGTAATTGCCATGAACTGCTAGACTTTGTCTCGATGTCCTCTACCTAGCTTATGCTGTGGGGTAAAAATTAAAAGTGAGAAAACCCAATGGAGAAGATCTTCAATTAAGAACTGCAGAAGTTCACTTTTAAGAGAAATAAAAATTCAGCTAAAGTATAACTTACTACCTTTATATTGTTGCATCAACTTTTAGCCCATGATCAAATGTGACTTTGTCTAATTAGACAAACCAACTTACTAATGAGCTTTTTTTCCTAAGTGTATAGATTAAGTGATCAAAGTTGGTTTGGTCTTGAATCTAAAAAATTAGTTAGTTGTCTTGGAGAGTGAAATGAAGAATGTGTACATTTAATGTATAGTCTGGTATAATGGGCAGGTCAGGGTTTTAAATAGAGTTTGAGTCCCATATAAAGGGTTGCACTAATATTGGAGGTATTAAGTGTTAGTGGTTATCAATTGGATACAAAGCAACAGACAGCTTCAAGATATTGATATTGGGCCTGCAGATGATCATTTGAAGGAGATATTCCAGCTGTTCAAAGTCATTTATTTTATTCTTTTTTTTGGAGAATTGAATCAAGAAGTAGATCAGCTGTCAAAAAAGGCTCAATTTTTTCCAACATGTCTTTATCTCCTTCGATGAAATGAAGGACAATGTTTCTTCATTGTCTGTTTCAGCACTCTACAACTACTTATCTTGCTTGTTTTGTGCTTATATAGTTTGGAACCACTACAGGCCCAGTAGCTCGAGTTGTAGCATTGTTTTTGGACTTTGGAGGCCATTAAAAGCCTCATTGCAACTTTTTTTTTGGACTCTAGAAACCATTTAGAGCCTTATTGGTTATGTATTTTATTGATGATATCATTGATATGTATTTCACTTGGTGCCATTTTGATATATGCACCCTTACATGGTATATAGATGAGAAGACTAACTATATTTTGTCTCTAATGGTTTGGAATCATGGTTTATAATCTTAATTTTTTTTTTGTCATTAAAAATCAATTATTTTATGTATTTTTTCCAATTCTAGTTTATTAAACCCGGTTCTATCTTAGTTTGATCTAGTTTTGGTTGGAATCATGGTTAGATAGGCGGTCAGTTCCAATTTTTAAAACTATTCTCATAGTATATAAGATAGAGAAAGATAAAGTACTACTTGGTATTTACCTCTCCCAAAATGTAACAAAACCATTGAAGGAGGAGCAAAGCAAGCTTTAAATCAAATCTTCAACGAAGAAAAGTAAACAAAAATGCTTGATGTTTCCAGTCCTTAACAGAGATTTCTGAAGAAAATTTTCATTCACTAAGATGAGTCCATACACCAATTCTTTTCTAAGGAACACCTCTTGGGGAAGTGCAAATGATTCTTCCCCATATTCGTAGATGACATCTCTAGTAAACCTGTTGGTGTAGACTAGTGCAACTCACCTTGGTGGATTTGAACTAGACACCTACTAGCACTAAACTAGTATAATGGCCAACAACTTTGGTGATAACTGGTTGAGCTAACCTCTTAGACTGATTTTGTGCACCATTTGTAGAACAGATAAGAATTTTCACTCTTAGTGCAGAAAGTGTCCTAAAAAAATAATAATTTCTTGGGCTGATATCTTCTCAATAAGTCAAATTTTCTTACAGTATTTTTATTTGGGAAAACATGTGCTTCTTTTGTCGGCAATCTTGCATATTATGTTTTATTTCAGAGCATTTTGCTTGAATGTGGAATTGTGTATGCTGTAATTGTAAATGTAAAGGAACTGTATGAACATGTTGGGTGTTTGAATTTTGTTTTGCAGCTTGAGAAGAACATTCGGCTCATTGCACTAGCAACAATTTGGATTAAACATGTAGATGATTGGTACCTTCAATTTTCTGCTAGTCATAAAGGCACAAGTTCTGTTATCTCAGCTGCAAAACGAAGAGGTAATGGAAAGCAACCTCAGAAAAACAATGCTCCATAGTGATGGCTACTCCAAAGGATGATAGAGCTTTGAAGATTGTTTATTGGTGTAAAGGTGGAAGGTTCTCCACCCAAGTACTTTAGTTACCGCGTGCAATAACAAAGAAAGATGGATGACAAGGTGTGTGATTTTATGTACATTGATTAATACATTCTAATTGACTTTAATAATATTATCTCATCTTATTTCACTCTAATGTTACCACAATTTGTTTCATTCCAAAGGATTAAGGAGAATACCTGGAATTTTTATGTATAAGGTTGCGATATTCCTAGAAGAAGTAGACCCTATACTTGGAGGGAAGCTGCTGAAAGTTTTAGGACTGTGTCACTGCTTACACTTTAGGTTTGTCTGTATTTCTTTTGTATTTAGTTGCTCTAAAGAATTTTACATATACATGCAAATGCTTAAGGAATTTAAGATCTGAAATTATTTCAATTTATAACTTGTTGAACACATTTATAGTTTAGGTATCTTGATGCTTATATCAAATGGAAAGATATTGTATACCCATAAGATCATTGTCCTGATTGTAAGGCTGTGGAAAAAGAGGGTGTTTATTTTAGGAATGCTACCTTTTGTGGGAAAATATATGTAGGTGGTGAGGCTAAGAATTTATTGGACATTTGAAACCTGTAAGACATTCCTAACTCTGTTGTCAAACATGGTAGAAAAATTGAAGAGACTGAAGGTAGTGTATTCCATGTTTCCTTCGTTTTGTTCATATATCTTTGTTCCATTTCATTATAATGTGATGGCTGTGTGTTGTGCTGAAGTTTTCGGTTAATTTGTTGATTAATAAATAAAGTTTGGCTTGAAGCAGGTTCATGTTAGAAATGATTCTGGTTTGAAGCAAGTTTATGTTAACAATGGGTATGTGAAGAAGGAAGTGACCAGGTGCAATCCTGTGTTATTGAATACAAAAACAATATAGATGTTGGCCTACTTGTTAGTATTAATATGTCCTAAAAAGAGTCTGATTCCCATCAGTCACGGGGATTATTCCTCCTTCAAGTGCTTCAGGAAGTTAATCAATGTAGAGGACACCATCATAGAATCCATAAATAGTTGCAAGTATAACCGTTCTGCTCCTCATGGTTTACTCTAAACTAGCAGGTATTTCTCACCTTTGTATTTTAATCATTCATCTGTTGCATCTTGTGCTTTGGGATTCTTCATTGGTAGTTACATGGACACATTGTATGAACCCATCACAACTACACTAATTATAAATGCTAATGAAAACAGAGTATGGAGTCTGACTCACTACTGTTGTGCACCATAATCACATGACTATTATTACCAAAAATACCAATTCTAACTACTAAAAAAGATAGAGGATGGCCTATTAGCTTATGTAGCGGAACACCACTTAATTCTCGTTTTACCTTTTCAAATATTTTATGACAAAACTTTGATTGAGAGTATCTATTCAGCCAAGTTTTCCCAACTCTAGCACCCCCGCAAGTGAGACATCCCACAGTCCCCTAGGGGATGATTAAGAGTATATATTCAACCAAATTTTCCCCAGACTATCACTTACCCAAGTGAGACAGTGCACCAAGGACAATTAAGAGTATCTATTGAGCCAAATTTACCTTAAGACTTGCACCTACCTAGGTGAGAAAGCCCACTAAGGATCGATTAAGTAAGAGTATCTATTCAACCAAATTTTTCGAGGGACTTTCACTTGACCAGGTGAGATAGTCCATTAGGAGCAATTAATAATATCTACTCAATTAAATTTACCAAATACTTGCACCTAACCAGGTGAGCTAGCCCACTAGGGGCAGTCAAGAACATCTACTCAGCTAAATTTTCCCAAGACTTGCACGTACCCATGGGACTCTGGCTAAGGAACAAAAACACCCTTGATTCATCACCCATCCAAGCGTAGATTGACTTGATTTTGTATCTCAGTATTCAATTGATGCATTTTAACTAAATATTCCTATTCTATTTTTCCTATAGTTGGCGAAATTTTTGGTATAGGATTTGGAAGTCGGATGATAATCTGATAAAAGTAACTAGAACTTCCCCATGGGACATCCTGCTAGGGCGATTAAGACTATCTATTCATAAAAATTTTCCCAAGACTTGCAGCTACCCAATTGAGAAGGCCCACTAGGGATGAACCTACTAAGGCAATTGAGAATATCTATTTAGAAAAATTTGTCCAGGACTTGCAACTACCCAGGTGAAATATCTCACTGGAGACAAACATCTTTAGGGGAATTTGAACCTTGGTTGGGGAATAACAACACCCCTATTTTACCAACCAACCAAACCCCATTCAACTTGTCTTTGACTCTGTGTGTGTATGTGTTTTTCTTTTCAACTCTTTTCTCTCTTTTTGCTTCTTGTGTGTGCTCTTGGAAAATTTGACACAAGTTCAAACCCACTGGAACCATCCATGCAAATTTTGTACTATCCCCATAGCCAAGAACATATTGTACTAGAGTCAGAGAACTAGGATATATATCTTTTCCATTTTCCATGTCTATCTTTTATGTTCACATATGGTCATTGATTCAATTTGTTGTTGGTTATCACATTCACTACTACGATATAAAGTCAAATGTTGAAAGAGTTTGGCTATGGAAACTAGATCATTTATCACCTAAGCAGCTCAACTTGTTTTTTTTTGGTTTCCTAGACTATTTGCATCTTCTTTACCTATGAAAGAGAAGCTCTGCATTACATAGAACAATTAAACTTAGTTCATATACATTACAATCTCAAACTTGTTCTAAGACTTCTTATAGAATGGAGTAAAAGTATTCTACTTGTATGTTTGGTACTTCCCAACACTTCACTTACACCTCCACCCGATTTTCATAACTTCTATAACCATTAGGTAGGTACTTGCAACTTCGATGTTATTTTCCTTTTTAGTAAAATATTTTCCAAGACTTTACAAAGTTTTATAATTTCTCGAAAGTTGTATAATTTAGAATTTATAAAGTTTCAAGGTTTATTTTTTTAAAGTCTAGTTCTTTAAAGGGTGCTAGCTCAATGGAAGAGCACCTGCTTTACAAGCAGGAGGTTGGTGGTTCGTTTCCATCGTGCCCTGATATTCATATGGAATGTTGATGAAGACTCTTTTGAACATCAACAATGAGCTTATGGTGACATTTTTTGACCCTCACTAATGAGCTCATGGTGACATTTTTTGACCCTCACCAAAATATGAAATGGTGAGGGTCAACGACCGCCACCATATATATGCATCAATAGCGACGGCCATGAAAGGTCCATCACCATAAATCATTGTTGTTTAAATGAAATGGTTACGATCACTATTCATCATTATAATCATTATGCGTGACGGACCTTGAATGTCACCATAACACCTATACTTTTGGTGACGCCACCTTTGGTGACGTTCAAATTTTTGGTGACGGAGGCTAAGGTCCATCACCATTGCTCATATAAAATCGTGACGGTCACTATCCGTCATTATAAATCAATATTGGTGAAGAACCTTGAATGTCACCACATCACCTATAATTTTGGCGACGCCACCTTTGGTGACGTTCAGTTTTTGGTGACGGAGACTCTTTTGACCGTCACCAATGAGCTTATGGTGACATTTTTTGACCCTCACCAATGTCCTTTTTTCTTGTAGGATCATCAATGTTGTGCAACCATATACATCAAGTTTGTAGAGGTTCTTCAGATGAACCCCAACCTTATTAACCTGTCCTCTGGCTTTGTGACGAAGGAATGATTTCCCTTCACTGAAAACCACATCATATCCTCTATCCTCCAACATAGTAGCTGAAACTAAATTATTTTTCAAGCCTGGTACATGCATGACATATTTTAATAAGAAAGGTTTACCTGACTGTATCTGGAAAGTAACTGTTCCAATCCTGGTAGCATTATACCTCCCGTCATCACCCATCTCGATGTGCATATGAAGATCCTTCTCCTCCAAGCTACTAAAGAGTTATTTGTCTCCCGTCATGTGGAAAGATACGCCACTATCCAAGTATCAAATTGATCTCATCACACTAGACACCATGCATGCGATGAGTGAGAAGTCCAACTCGAACTGTGAAGCTAAAGCATCACCCGCTGCAGTTCCAGAATCCTTCTTATTGTTCTTATTCTTCTGTGGACAATTAGTGGCATAATGTCCATGCTCGTGACAACAAAAACATTTCACTCTGGACATGTCACGCTTCTTGCCTTATTTGTCGGTCTCAGATTTGGAATGGGATTTATTTCCCTTCCCCTTCTTTGCCTTACTATCCAAGGTGAAATTTTCCTCATCATCTGTCTTGGATGAGGATCCATCCCTGGTATTCCGCCTAAATTCTTTTGTACCAAATCCGACCAAAGTCACTCCCAATCTGGTAGCTTCTCCCTCCCATTGACAGAGTCCTGATAACTATGCCAGCTCTTGGGAAGGCCTAGAAGTGCTAGGCTCACCAAGTCATCATCCTATACACTAATACCAACACTTCCAAGCTCATATCGACATTGGATGAACTTGTTCAAGTATTTAGGAATAGTGTCACCTTTCTCCATTTTGATTTTCCTGAGCTTGTCCTTCAGTGCCAATTTTCTGTGGTCACTTTTGTTCTGAAACAAATCTGTCAAGGCCTTCCACATTGCATATGGAGTCGCCTTGCCATGGGGACTCGAGACAATGTGATCTCAAACTCCCTATAATAAGATCATCCTCGCCTTTTCAACCTTCTTTTTCTAAGAATCAAGAAGAGCGGCGTCCACTATTATGGGCCTTGGAATATCAGTGTCGATAAATTCTTTCAAACCGTTGTCCTCTAGAATTGCCTCCATTCTGTATTTCCATGCAATATAATTAGAACTGACCTCGAGTGCATATTCCAATCTTAATCCATTGAAAGCCATCTTGATCCGCCTGTCGCACCAAAGAATATTTTTGCAAATTTGAATGTTGTTCAACACAAACTCAATTTCTTCTCCACTATAGTGATTTTTGGTGCTCTGATACCATGTAGAAATTATACAAAAAATATGTATACCAATGGATTCAATCCAATCATGTAATATTCTAGAGCAAGATACTAAATCCTTCTACAATTAATTTGCGGAAATTAAACACGATCGCACAATCACACCAAGTAAGAGAAACAATCAAATCCACAACACATGAAATTTTCTAGGGAAAGAAATATGCTCAAAACCCCTCTATCTGTATTGCATAAAACCAAGGAATCATGAAACAATTACAATGCACTCTTCTTAGAAGAGTCTGCTGCACTCTACCAATTGTCTCACATTGATCTGGACAAAATCGACCAAAAATTAGCCAATTTCCTGCCTTTTCTCAGCCTTCCTTGCTTGCACAATTCTGAGAACAATTGATTCCTATTAATTAGGAAATTCAACCTTCCAAAACTGTGCAATACATCATGGGAAATCCTATGGTTGTCTAATTGTGCACCAACAATTTACTAATAATACAACTGATAGATAAAATCCCTTTAACCTCTCTCTCAACTCGGTATTCATAAGAATTGACATGCATGCAACCATTAATAGTAAATCATCAGTCACTTGACAGATCACTGCATGTGAATTAAATCTGATTTAATTCACTCGACCTCTCACTAGTACAACAATCAGTTACAACTAGTTAGACTGACTTTAACTCACTTAGTTGAGTTAATTGATTTCTCATGCATTAAACTAATACACTAACTGCAACTTGTACTCTAAACAAATAGAATCACTCTACATGCCTCACCAACCACCCTCAACTTCAATTTCATGATCTAACTGAGTCTATCACACTCAGTTAACTATTACAAGTGATTACGAGATATATTAAAATTTATTGTCCAATTTAATTAAGGGAAAATTAAATTAGACACACATTTCTTGTTGACTTTTCAACACACCACCAGCCTTGCTTTATACCTCTCCTTCTTTTCGTCACCTTCATGCTTAATCCTGTATGCCCATTTTTTGTAGGGATTTTCTACCTTTTGGGATCTTTACCAACTCCTAAGTTTTATTTTCCAACAAAGAGTTCATTTCTTCCTCCATTGCTTTCTTCCATTCTTTACTGTGCTCAACTTTACAAGCCTCTTGAAAACAATCTAGCTCACCTTCATCAATCAATAGAATATAGTTTGAAGGAGGATACTTTCAGAAGGTTTGTGAGGCATTGAAGGTCTATGAACCAACTATGGTGGTGAGTTATCAGGTTTAATCTCTTGTAAAGGTTCCTGCAAGATTCCTTTTTCTTGGTGTTCATCATTTTCCACTTGTTGTCCTTATTACTCTTGAATTTGCTGTCCATTTTCTTGCATTGGTGGGATGTTTTCATGCTGCTCTTCAAAATTGTCAATAAATTTCTTGACCTCTAGCTCACCTTGATTTGGATGGATATCAGTGGCCACCCACCTATTCCATTTGGACCCGCACCATCAATTCTTTCTGTTTTTCAGTTTCAGCACAACTTAGTATTTTTAGCAGTTTTTCAGGTCATGAATTTTCAGAGCCGTTTGAGGCCCTAATGATCCAGATGAATATTGGTGGCCACCCACCTATTCCATTTGAACCCCCATGATCGGTTCTTTCATTTTTTCAATTTCAGTACAACTTACTATTTTTAGAAGTTGTTCGGGTCCTGAACTTCCGGAGCCGTTTTGAGGCCCTAAATGACTTTTTTGGGAAAATCGGGAGCGACATGGGTCCATGGACCGATGTTTTCACATCAAAAGTTGTAGTCCTCGGACCCTTGGTGAATTGACTCAAAGGCTAAGTGATACGAGAGGAGAACCCCAACACGAACCTGCGGTAGAAATTTGCAAGACCTAGAAAGCTGCGGAGCTCTGTTAGAGTGGTTGGGGCTGGCCAATCCCAAATGACCTGGATCTTGGCTAGGTTCACATGCACCCCCCGTTTATCAATAATGCATCCCAGATATTGAACTTGGGTAATTCCAAAAGTGAATTTCTCTAAATTGGCACACAACTTGTGTTGCTACAATTTTTGGAGGACCTATCGAATGTGGTGGAGGTGCTCTTCCCAACTCTGGCTGAAGATCAGGATGTCGTCCATCAGCCTCATGAAGGTTCCAAGAGAATTTTGTAACCCAAAAGGCATGAACAGCCATTCAAAAAGGCCCTCCTTGGCTTTGAAGGAATTCTTCCACACATCAGAGGGTTCAATTGGTACTTGGTGATACCCAGACTTCAAGTCGATCTTGCTGAAATATTTGGGCCCCTTGAGTTGGTCCAGAAGGCCATCAATCCGCGGGATCAGATACCTATTCCATATAGTGATCTTTTTCAATTCTTGATATTCAATACCGAGTCTTCAAGTCTCATCCTTCTTAAGCACCAACACGATTAAGTTCCCACAGGGCGATGAACTCAGATGGATGTGACCTTTATGCAAAAACTCCTGAATCTGGCTCTTGATTTCGTCGTTCTCTAGAATAGAGCGCCAATAGATCGATCCGTTGGGTAGCGACAAACTTGGGGTTAGATCGATGGAGTGCTTGAACTTACAATGCATAGGTACCCATGCAGGTGAGGTGAATATGTCCCCATACTCCTCCACGACCTTTTCCATCTGTTTTTTTCATGCAGAGGTGCCTTGTCTGGAGGCCATGACCACAGTCTTCTTCCTTCCCTAAGGGCGGATCATCAGGAAATCAAATTTCCTAGTTTTGGAAATGATCTTACTGCATTTTTTTGTAGTGATCAAAGAGAAGGAGGTAGGCGATGCTACTTCCGGTATCTTGTACAACTTATTTCCCAAAGTAACAATAACATTGCGAGGCCTAGACTCATACACAACATGTCTCTTTCACAAGTATGGTTGGCCTGATAATACATCACAAACATCAAGAGGATCAATATCACATAATACCTCATCTGTGAAGGGCTTGATGTCATAGGGAAGGCGACATTGTTGGCTGATGTGGAGATCACGTCCTTGGTAAAGCCACTTGATGGTGTACGACCATGGTGTGTTGTGGTCGGCAGGCCCAGCCGCTTCAGAACCTCTACTAAAATGAGGTTCTTTTGGATCCCGCTATCAACAATGAACTGCAGTGGGGAACCCTTCACCCACATATGGGAATGGAAGAGGCGCTCCCCTTCCTCTAGATATTCGGGTTCCTCCTTCTAGATCTTGGTGGTGGAAAAAATGGCATTGGACCTGCATCAATAATATTCTTCCCTTTGTCATTCCCCTTGTGGGGTTCTAACTCAGAGTCAAAACATGCATCTAATTCAGAAGCCTTTAGCACGACCACCAATGACTGCATGGACCGACACTCACTTGTGTTGTGAGTGGAGCTCTTATGGAACTCACACCACTTTCCCGTATCCTTCTTCAGCTTTTCGGTGTTGTTCTTCACTTGCAGCTTTGGCGGGTTGTCCTGGGACGCCACGCCTTGGATTTGTCCTTTGTTCATCGATTTGGGGGCATCTTTCCCTTGCTTCTGATTCACAGATCCAAAGTCTCGCTTCTTTTGCTTGAATTTCTATTCAATCTTGGGAGCATATCGGCATGTAGCACCAAGCGAGGAGATGTCGAGGAACTCCATTTCCTCCTAAATGTATCTATGTAGACAATTGTGGTACTTCAACACCAAATTTTTCTCTGAATCTTTGATACCCAACTTTGTGCATAGGGTATGGAACATATTCGTGAGCTCATGCACATCTTGATCCCTTTGCTACCACAACATAGTCCATTGTATGTGCTAGTCCTCATAGCTCCCCATGGGATAATATTGTTCCTTGATGGCATCTCGAAAATAATTCCAAGTGGGTGCAATTGAGAACAAGGAGGGTTCCCTCTCATCCATTTGCTCACAATAGGTTTCCCACCAATCCTTGACATGGGGGGCGGTTTTGAGGAGTGCAAAAGTAATCTTTTCCCAGTTGGAAAAATCATGAACTGAGAAATATCCTTCTAATAGGTTATTCTATCTATCTACAACATTTGCATCTATTTGGCCCTCAAATATGGGAATTTCAAAGTTTACTTGTACCTTAAAAGGAGTGGCGCCTCTAGAGTGGCTGTTGGATGAAGATGCGCCATCGGAGGGTATCCGTTGAAGGATCTGGAAAATTTAACCATCATCGCGTTCCTTCACCCTTCCGCTAATACATAAAAAATTTGCAGCATTTATTAATGAATTTTGACCTTGGACTTTACCAAATTCGGCCTTGGAGGGGGGGTTGGGCACGTGGCGACCTCCTAGATTGCCACATGTCAGCACCCAATTGGCTCTCCACAAACCAATAAAAAAATTCCAAGTGCCCATAAATTCAGGCCAAACACTATTACACAAGTTTCAACACCTCATTGTCCTTTGAAAACCCAAAATTTTGACCTTTGACCTTGTTTTACCCCTTTTTTTTGAAAATTTGCATGTTTTTCACAACGAACAACAGGCTCTAACTTTCACATACGGAGGCGGTTTCCGATGAAACAAAGTGTGCTGGATTCCTGGCAATGAGCCCTATCCGGTCATTCTAGTTTGGTGCAATTCTGAGCACTTTTAATTTTTGGCAATTTTTTTCCCCCAATCCAGATTCCGATCACACACCTACTCATATGCTGAGTTCGGCCTAATAGATGGACGAAAAACTCTAAATTGGATGCTAGGCTCCTCACACTTCCACAAAGAAATTCAGATACAAGTCTGAGATTTTCAGATGGGTGCAGTTGGGATGGAAACCACAGATCAACAAAGATTAAATTCATATATCTCTATGAGTCTTTGGGTGATAAAACAGAGATACAGTTCAAAGCCTTTTCTAGAAGATCATTTCGGTACAATCTTTGAGTTTTCAGATGGATTCCACAGAGAAAAGGATGTGGATCAACCATGATATAGTTCGGTGTAATGACTGTAGTTTCGGATAGGTAATTACAGAGAGAAAGGTGTGGATCATCCACAATACCTTCTTAGCATAACAATAGTTTGGATAGTATATATTTTTTTTATGCATATCACAGTGGTCTCAATTTTGTGATGATAAGGTCATTCTATCACAGTGAGTAATCTCAGTACATTTATGATCAATATCATTAGATGCTACATGGTGCAGCTTGGTGCTAGTGAAGGTATGATGTGAAATTCAATAAGGCCACAATTTGAATGAAGTAAATCACAAGTAATAATCAAGAAGATAAATTTTAATAAAAGCCCTAATTTCTCAACATGGTATGAGAGCTAAGGTGACAATCAAGGAAAGCACTTACAATATAAGAGACACTTAAGGAACACACTCAATCTCAGTGGAATATCCATATCACAATGCATATTTAAGCATAGAACATCAAAAAAGTTTTTAATTTTAGGTTTTAACCTTGTATAAAAATTATCTGCAAACTAATCTTAAAAACATAAAATAAACAATAGCGAGAGCATAAAACATAAAAAAGATATACACAAATATTTTCCCCTGGATCCGAAATTGGGATGACCAGCTTGATTTTTCATTATATTCCTTTTAGTGTTGCAACACATATATATACATGCCAAGGCATGCATAAACCCCAATCCATTAACCCTAGATTAGAACATAACCATAGTTCCCTTGACCGGATCTACAAAATACTAGGGGCCGAAAACCATCATGCCCCAAAATCATGTGCAAACCCATGCACAAAACCATGGGCGGGTCCACCCATCGAAAAATAGGGTCCAAATTTTTTTTCCCGGGGTGCTACCACCCCCCCTATGACCCTCCTGTTGCACCCGACGCAATGTACAGGGATGTCTATCGCCCCCCCTATGACCCCTGTTATCACCCTGTAATTCCGAAGGCTAAAGACAAAACCACTGAGGGAAACATAAAACTTCTTTGGAATCCAGGACCTAGCCTTCCTAGACTCAGAGAGGGCTCTATCTGTTAGATACAACTTTATTTATAGGGGCATTTTAGGCTAGATATTAGTGCATAGGGGTTTGTTTGAAGATTTGGTTGAGGCAACAAAAGAGGGAAATTGGGCTATGGAGTCAAATAGGTGTGAAAAAATTCAGATGGATGAATAACTGATGTCAGGTACAACCAGGCAAGCTAGCCATGTCAATGGATCTTAACAGCTTATGAAATGGAATAAAAGAGGAGATTAAGGTTCAACAGGAATGCATAGCAGAACATCTATGAATTCTACATTCCGGTCTCAAACAAAAACATAATGAATTGTTTCAAGACTATGTAGGGTACCCTATGGTAAATCCTACACAAAATTTTCTATCCGCATTTAAGAAAAGAAAATAGTATGAGCAAATAGGAGAATAAAAAATTACATGGGAAAATACTTCACCACAGAGCATGACACAAAAATTTGGAAAACAACATAATCCTTCATTCATCCAAAAGAGAGTGCTTACAATAAAATGAGTCTATTACAATGGTTTTTTCCTTCTCAGCCTCTTTTCATATTTCTAATGCATACATTATTTATAGAAAACTTGAGTCTGCTAATTTATCTACTGCAGTAATTACATTCAAACAAAACTGGACAAGTGGAAACACGCAGGCGGTGATGAGACAATCCTAGCTTCCAACAGTGGCTTTTGGCAGTCTGTCATTAATTACAGAGTGGTTAGAAACCGGCTCGAGTAACGTCGAAGAGGCAGCAAATAAAGTATTCCTGACATCTGGACTTGCTCCTCAGAAAATCAACGTTGGGAAATTAAGTCTGGTGCAGTGCTAGCTATTTTCATTTATGATTAGGACTATAGAAGACATCTAGTGAAGGAATTTCCTTGATTTGTAAAACTATCTGCTCTGTTGGGTAGGCCGGAATGATCTCTCGATCATGAGTTTCAGGAACTTGTTGTAGTGGAGTAACTGTTTCCACTAATTTTTGAGAATGTTCCGGTGTCTAAAAACTGGTAGATTGATCAGTATTAGGATTTGTTTGAGGAGTTTGCAGTGCCTTAGAAAACTTATCCCGTTCACTCTTCAAATCCTTTAGTTGAGATTTTTCTGACTAATCAGGTGTATTTTGGTTGTGCTGAACTTCTTGGGTAGATGATTCAGTTCCATTAATTCCTCCCTTCTCTTTTATCTCAATCTCTTTGATTACTTGATTAATTACCTTTTCTGGGCTCTCATTTATGTTTTCGGATTCATTATCAAAATGATATGAATTCTGAGATTGATGTTCTGATTGCCCTGACTCATTTTCAGAAATGTCTTTGGCTTCATTATCCAAGCTAATACTTGGAGTCAGTCTGTTGACATCTTCAATAGTCAATAAATCCAGAGGAATACTTTCCACTCTCTTGTTTCTGTATGCTTGGAAGGCTTCCAAGTCATCTTGATTGAATTGACTGGATGCAAACTTTAGTACATCTGAAAACTTTTCAATACCTTGAAAGAAATAATCAAATATATTTATCTCTTTCACAAAAGGCTTCACTTTGAGTTTTGTGATGTATTAATTTTTAATTACATCATTGGGGTCATATAGCCGCTTTGGCATTACAGAAAAATTCAACAAATTAATATTTGAAACTTCCTTGAAGGCATGAACAGTATCAAAAAGTGCAAAAGTACCACAAGCTGGTAAGCAATCTCTCTAGCAAGTAGCTTGTCAAAAACATAATATGGCAAGACGTGGGGAGAAGCATAACTCCTGAAAACTCTGACATAGGTGAAAATTTCTTCGGCAAACCATCTGGAAACGAGAAAAATGTCTGTACTAGCCTCTTTGGAAATCCTAGGGGCTTTCTCATTAAATATAATATGGTGCATAGACGATATGAATCTATGGCAAATTTTGTAAAAATGTAGATGTAAATCTAACTCCCAAAGGGCTCTGTGGTAAATGTGGATTGAAGTAGGGTCTTGGGTCGTCCATTTCCATCACATGGTAGGAAAAATCGAAGAAAATCGTATTGCATCCATGACATAGGCACTCATGTAAAAGGGGGGTATTTCCCTAGAGGAAACACTTCTTTTACTTCTATAATCCATGATGCTTCTGGCCAAATTATCAGAGAGGATATTTTCCCAATTCGGAATTAAAGAATTGACGATTGCGTCAATTAATGGAACCCAATCTATAGAAAACCTAGTAGTATCAAGTTTTGCAAATAATCTACACAACTTATACCGACAACATAACAATAAGGGGAAGGAATTTGTGCTATTGGGTACGTACCGATTTTGTCCCGTTTAATCTTGCCTTGGTCATCCTTCCATTTTTTTATAACTTTCATCAGATCTGGATGTTTCATTCTAAAGATTTGAACAAAAACTTTGTCATAGTTCTACTGTGGGGTGGGTAAGTGGTACATTGTCCTCAAATATTCTGCCTTGAATGAATTGATATTCTCACCCTTTGAATCCTTAAATTTTCTATCTTCTATGTTCAAGTGGTCAATTACCCACTTAACCATATCTGTATAGGGGAGAATCTTTGGCCTTGCTGTTATTTTATGGATGAATGAGCATGCAACGTCGAAATAGGTCAAGTCTGAAGGAACTGACGCGCCTGTTGTAGAAACTTTGAGTATTACCCTTTTCTTTTCATTCTCGAAGAACTGATACATTGCCTCCCAAGAGGAACTTCCGCAATCCTTGTTGTAGGTGGTATTTGAGAATAGGGGAGACATATATGAGTCTTTAGTTGATGATGCTTGGGAAATTTCTTTCCCTTTCTTTCTCATCTCTGATATCCTTGCTCTATTAAGTGGTTTCTTGAATTCAAGCAAATAGAGCAAACTCTATAAATGGAAAGAATGGAGAGACGGATAGAATTAAAACAATATAATAAAAAATCCAGCATTCAATCATTTCAAACATGCTCGAAATAGATATGAATATTTCAAACCTGACTCCCATTAAATGTTGTTAATCACCGATAAATATTTCAATCAAATCTCTTACACACCTTCACGTGAAATGTCTATCGATCAATTTAAGGCATTAGATCGTATATCCGATTTATTAAATATGAATCATTTCACACACTTGAAAAATAACTATCAAATTTGCATATCGCAACTTGAGACTTATTTCTATTAGTTATGTTACCGATAAATTTTACAAAATGCGATTTGCGCAAATCACATGTTGCAATTTCCATACGGTAATGAAACTTGCATTTAGTTATTTGTTGCGAAATGTGAAGTGCGCTTAAGGAATCATGTCGATGCGCTTTATGGGACACTTGAAGTTTTATGTTTGTCACTTTATTGATTTGTTAGGTCCGTTTCATCGCAACTTTTACCGAATTTTTGTAAGTTGATCGTTTTACAAGGTGCGATGCAATTTTCTTTTAAAGTGGTGTTTAAGGATTTTTGTAACGAGCGTTTAATATGACTTTGGAAAAGGTTTAGCACATATCATAGCTTGCAAGACTTAATATGTTCTAAATTGTTTAGCTTATAAGCTATGCGATTTGAGATGCATGCTAAGGAATGAAAGTGAAAAGGAAAAGAACTTTATATCCTAAATTTTTTAGACTTAGGCTAAGATAAAATCAAATAAATAAATTTCCTATTTATTTTAAAGGGTCCCCATTTAGTAGAAATAAATGAGGGGTGTTGTATAGTACAACATGACCCTATCAATAAATTTTGAAAATTTATGTGTGATAACAGACCCCGTGACCTCCGCCTCACCACTACAAGCTCCTTCTGTTGCACCATGAACCTATTCCACTAAAAACCAATGCTCCCATCATGTATTTAAACGTGTTTATTGCTTTGAAGACAGGAAAGGAGTTAAGTGTGATTAACACTAATTGTGGAGTTAATTAACTCTTAAATGCGTGCTTAACTTAAGATAATGACGAGTTTAAGTTAGCGATGGACTTGGCGGATCCACTATATTCATAGGTAGTTCCATATTAGGTGGCCTTAACTGGAAATTAGCCAAATTTAGTGGCAATTTACTAGGCCTGAAGTAAATGAGGCCTATCTTGGTCAATTTTTGACCAATTTTTGCTGAAGGATAGTCATTCTTAGCAGGCCCAACCAAAGTTGCGGAGAGGCTCACGCAGGGCCGTAGGGATTATGCAGTGCTGGGAAAGGTAGTGTTGGGGTTCTAGTGGGCCAGAAAGGGCTCGTTTTCAACAAATCCAAAAGGTGTGAAGCATCCACACTGAAGGGTGATGTAGTGACTGCATAGGCACCTATGAGGTTCTTCATCCTCAACTGAATTATCCATATTTTCTGTCTTCGAGAGATAGAGGTACATCTGTCGTGATTTTCTTTATTTGGTCAAACCATGTCTAGTGCCCTTGAATGTACTCAGAATTCTGCATAAAAATAAAACCCTCTAAGAGTTGCTGCACTGGTTTTCCCGCATTATTTTTTTAGGGGATATTTTTCCGAAAAATATTGTGTGTCCTTTATCATTTGGGCTTTATTCTTCAGTACTTGATCCGTATGTATGTTTAGGCTGTAGTAGTGTTCACTTTTATTTTTTACTAAATATTTTAGAAAAATAACTTGTTAATTAAATCAAACAAGTAGGAGAAGTAAATCATAATACTGCAATAGGGTTTATGTAATTTGGATTAAAAAATTTTCGCATGGTATCAGAGCTATTACAGATCATGGGGAGTTGAAGCCATCAACAAAGGGACGAAGGTTTTTGTTGCAGGAAGGCAACATAAACAACAGAGATCTAGAAAGAGGCAGCGCAACACCTGAGGGACAGCGCAAACCCAACAGGGTTGTCACAAAGCCTGTCTAGCTCACGCAAAGCTGACGCATGCCCAGAAGGGTGACGCAGAGATGACGTAGGCCCAAAGGGGTGATGCAGAGATGACGTAGGCCTAGACGGGTGACACAAATCCTGTCTAGCTCATGTAGAGGCTGACGCAGGCCCAAGAGGGTGATGCAGCCCAAGAGGGGGTGACATTGTGCCAGTTACAGTCGCTGGAGGTGAAATTTTTTATCTTCGAAGTTGCTGGTGGGGAATTGTTTATGCTGGTGCAGAAAAATATCTAGCAGGGTTGAAAAAGTAAGGGGAAACAATTTCTCAGCAGACATTCTAGCCAAGAATTCTGAGATCCGATAAGCGGAGTGATTGGAGAGGGATGATTTGACAGAATTGTTAGAGGATTTCCGATAAGGAAATCACTGGTCAGAGGGAGCATATTCTCTATAGGGTTTTCTATCACCAAGAAAACCATATCTAGTCTCTTGCTGAGAGCAACAACAAAAGAAGGGAGAAAAGCATCTTTTCAACATTGTTGAGCAAAAATGACCTCTTATTGATTAAGGGATAAAGACAGGTTAGATGGAGCATCTAACTTCGTCATCTGGAAGGCCAGAATCCTGTCAGTCCTTGACGAATGTCGCATCAAAAATTATGCTGAGAAGGTTGTGGTCGTTCCTGTCAACTTGATTCGTTGAAGAAGTATGAGAAAGAAAAAGCAAAATCCAAGCATGTGATAATGGACGGGGTAAAGGATCATGTGGTCCCACACAATGCCGAGAAGAATACGACAAATGAGATGTGGACGAACTTGATCACATTGTATCAAGGTACTTATTTTGTAGAGGAAGATGCTTCTGGAGAATCAGTTGTGACTATTTTAGATGCACAAGGGAGAGGAAATCGATCACTTCCTCATTTGATTGAAGGAAATTTGAGATCATCTGGTTGTTATGGGGGAAACTCCTAATGATGGTCTCATGGTGAGGATTGCCCTAAATGTAGTCACCGATGATTGGGAGACCTTTGTCCAAAGTATTTTGGGCATAGCACAACTTCCAAATTGGGAGTACATGTGGGTAAATCTTCGTCAAGAGGAGATCGGGAGGATGTACAAGATGTGCAACATCAGTGGAGGAGCCAAGATCAAGAAGGAGGAGGAGGAAGATGCGGCTCTCGCATATAAGGGACATCGACAACAACAAGGGAAGAATAAGAAGGATCTCTCAAAGGTCTGATGCTTTAGATGTGGCGAATTAGGAAATTTTGCAAATACTTGTCCAAAGAAGAAGAAGGGAAAGGAAGATTCACATTCCAAGGATGCAGCAGCCAAGGGGGATGATGTCAGTGTTGATTATGTGGCCATGATTTCTCATGTGCCTAGAGAGAAGAGGTGGGGCGACATTAATCTGTAGTTCTCTTGAACTGTAGATGAGGGGTAGGATCCTTGAGGTTCACAAACTCTTAGATCACATACAAGCTACGGAAGACCTTAAATACAATAGCAAGATGACTGGATTTAGTTGGTGCAAAGGATTATGGAGGCATGGTGGAAGTGAGGAAGTTGAAGACTGGAACAATGCAGAGGAGAGGCAACAACAACGTGGGAGCAGCAACGCAGAGGCTGATGGGATTTCAGCAGTGCTTACACAGTGTAGAGAAACAGACAATGCAGAGCTTTAGAGAGTCGGTGCAGTTCATCAACAGATGGTGATTCAATATCGAGATGTAACCAAACTGACATGTCTGTCAATATTTTGGGTGATTTCCTTTAGTTTCTTATTTCTCAACAACTGAGTTGCAGTGCAACAGCTAGCAGTGGCAATGCTATGGGAAACATGATGAAACATTTGAGAGGGAGTTGCAATACATATGAGGCAGTGACTGTGGCAAAGTCATGAGCAGCAGTACAGAAGGCATAAACGCAGTGGATGAAGGGCAGCAGGCCAAGCATCAACATCGTAGGGGACCGATGCCACGGATCAAAGTAACGCTTCTAGAGTGAAGTGTTGTTATAACACATTCCTTGCTAAGAGGGAGTGTTGAGATTTTGGGTAGCATAGGATGTGCTCTAGCTCCGAAACTTAGTGGAGAGGCTAGAACACATGAGATCTCCAAGACCTAGAAATCATTTGGAGAAATTCCACCCGGTGTGAAAATTATTCAAATAATTAATTGTTTTAATGGAGACCCTAAGTATAACTTAGGGAAATTAAATAATTAAAGTGAATTAATTAAAACATGTGGGTGAGAATGTTCTAAGTGACATGGATCAAGTATTTTCTAATCTTAGTCGATGATTAGAGATTAGATCACGGTTGTTGAATGTTCAACGAGAAATGTATTAAAGGAAGGCCTGGGTTCAATTGGAGAAGACACACACAGAGCGACATCACTTGAGCTAAGTTGAAATTATGGGGTGCGGTTTGCTAAGAATTTTCGAGTGAGCTTGTAGTGCAGTGAGGGGCAGATCGATAGTGGGATTTCAGATCCGAGGCCAAGGATACATTGGCAGAGAGGCAGATCCTTACCAGAGCAACACATAGAACCAGAAAGGGTGGCGCAAGCCCAACCAGAGCAGCGCATAGGCAGTGTAGGCTCAACCAGGGTGATGCGAGCCAAGGTAGACCTACAGAGGCAGCGTAGGATTAGCCAGGGTGACGCAAGCCCAGCCAGAGCTACGTAGAGGATCACTGAGGGCCATAGGGCTAACACAGTGCTGGGAAAGGCACCATTAAGGTGTCAGTGGGCCAGAAAGGGGTTGTTTTAAGCAGATCCTAAAGGTGTGAAGAAACCACAAGTAAGGGTGACGCAGTGACTGCGTAGGCACCTATGAGGTTCTTCATCCTCAGCTGAATCAACCATATTTTTTTTCTCTGAGAGATAGAGGTAAATCTGCCGTGATTTTCATTGTTTGGGCAAACCATGTCTGGTGCCCTTGAATGTATTAAGAACTCTGCATAATAATAAAACCATCTAAGAGTTGATGACCAGTTTTCCCGCATTGGTTTTTTCCAGGGACATTTGTCTGAAAAATATTGTGTGTCCTTTGTCATGTGGGCTTTATTCTTCAGTACTTGATTTGTACATATGTGTAGGCTGCAATAACGTTTACTTTGATGTTTACTGAATATTTTAGAAAAATAACTTGTTAATTAAATCAAACAAGTAGGAGAAGTAAATCAGAATACTACAGTAGGGTTTCTGTAATTTGGATTCAGAAATTTTCACACTACCTTTGGATTCTTCTTGATAACTTGCATTTCCTATTCCATTTCTACCAACATGTCTCATCTGATCAACACCCTATTCACTGGATCACTCTAACTGATAGGAGCATTACAACTCCGCCCATAAAGTGCCTCAAACAGACTCATCCTCAAATATTCTTAATACTGATTGTTGTAAGCAAACTCAACCAATGGAAGATCATCTTCCCACTTTTGTTGCTGATGCATAACATACATTCTCAACATCTCCTCCACAATCTTGTTGACCCTCTCTATCTGTCCATCTATCTGTGGATGATAAGTTGTGTTTAAGGCCAAATCTATACCAAAACCTGCAAATAACTCTTTCCAAAACCTAGAAGTGAACTTAGCATCTATGTCTAACACAATCTTCTTCAAAACACCATGCAACTTTACTAACCCCCTGATGAAAACTTGTGCTACATCACTAGTTGGATAAGTAGACTTCACTAGAATGAAGTGTGCTACCTTTGACAACCTGTCAACCACAACCATAATAGAATCATGTTATCTAGAGGTCTTTGGAAAACCTGTAATAAAATCCATGGAAATGAATGTTGAAAATTCAACAAGAAATGTGTGTCTAATTTAATTTTCCCTTAATTAAATTGGACAATAAATTGTAGTCTTATCTCATAATCACTTATAATAGTTAATTGAGTGTGATAGATTCAATTAGCTCATGAAATTCGAGTTGAGGGTGGTATATTAAAATTGGATTAATATTATATATATAATTAATATTTTATATGGTTTTTAAATAATAATATATTAATTTAATTTAATTATATATATATATATATATATATATATATATATAAATATTAAATATTAAAATCCACATATAATGTAGATAGGAGAAAAAATGGAGCAATGTGGCGTAAGTCTCTCTGGTCTAGGGTTCTATGGCTCTGCGGCCACCGATAGCAACTGGATCATTCTGGGAGGGGGGTTTCGTCTTTATATGGAGAGAAATGGCTACTACCACTTGTTGGTGCCAGTGGGAGTCTCATTGGTGGAGAACTCTAGTGGGGCGGCGGTGGAAAAGGAGACATTTCTCCTGCACCTCATCATATGGTTTCCTCTGCCGCCGGCTCACAGTTGGATTTATGCTCCTGAGGATAGCCATTGAGGGAGAGATCAGAGGGGCTTTAGGGCCAGAAAGACAAAAAAATATCAAGGTTGAAAAACTTAAGCCCCATTCCTCTTGACCCTGTGGTGATTCGTTTCTTGTGCTTAGATGACCAGAGGAATGTTTGATGTGTTTTCTGGCAGAGAATGAGAAAAAAAGTTACAAAGAAAGCGGTGGATGCAAGGGCACTGCTTTACAGTAGGTGTTGGGCCTTAATCCAGGGGCTTCTCTCCCCACGCTTGACGACATAGGGCATAGTGGCCTGGCTACTGAAGGTAGTTTTTCTTTGGTGTACACCCCCTCCCCTCGCATGGCTTTCTTATTTTCGGTGCTAAGATGCTGCAGAGCCTTCGATTGGGGGGGGGGGGGGGTTGTTCCAGTTTGACGACCTAGACAACCTGGACTGTAACGACTAGCCCAATAAGGGTATCCTACCCACATTGCTTGGTATTTCTCTTTACTTTCTCTGTCATCAATTTCTATTTCAATAAATTTGAGGTTTGGGGGTTTCAACAAGGGAGGACGACTTGGGGGTCTGCCCCTCTTCCTTTGTCATCACAACTGCCATGGTGCGGGGACAAGCCCCCTCAACTGTCTCACTTGTCTTTTGGTTTTTTGTCCCTTGGACTCTTCTCCTACCCTATCGATGCTTCTTGCCCATGGAGGATATGCAAAAAAATCTCTAGCAGTGATAGTTGCAGAGGGGACTATGCTGCGAAGCCGTAATACCAAATATTCATTAAAGCCATAGATGGGAAGACCATCCTTTTGTGGGTATGAGATTTGGAGCTGGTGTCAGAGTTGAAGAAAAAAAATCTAGTATGCTACAGGTATCCCGACTCAAAAACAAAGTCTGATAGCCCCAGAGAGAGCACTACAGGAAAAACTTCAATTAAATGAATCCCAAATTCAAAGGAACTCCACTATTTTCTTGAATTTAAGACTCAAAGGAGGTGTTCCAGGAACTACCACAACTGCTAGATCTGCAATAACAGGAAAGGGCCAACCTTCTTTCAAGGATATTTTGAGAGGGAAAGCTTCCACACAGGGGAAAAAACAAATACCCGACCTGTCACTACCAGGACCATATATTGTAGAAAAGACAAAGAACATTCCAGATTTGGAAATAGAAATACCAGAGGTACCTGGGATTTTTGATGCCCTACAATCCAAATATGTTATATGTTGTTTTAATGGATACTGGCCAAAACCTGAAGATTTAAATGAATGGATACACCAAAATTGGACCAGAAATTGAGATATTTACCTCTGCGCAAAAGGTTTCTTCATGGTTCAATTTGATAATCTAGAGGACTATAGTTATGCCACAAATGACGAACCATGGTTCTGGGGAAGAGAAGGCCTCTTTTTAACCCCACGTTCCCTAGATTTGATGAAAATATAATGGTGGTTACTAAAATGCATGTTTGGGTGAGTTTACACAACCTATCACTCCCTTTTTGGAATCATCAGGTCCTAGAAAACATTGGGAACCCTCTAGGAAGGTTCATAAAGCTAGACCGAGAGAGAATGGACATAGGGATCTTCACTTCTACGCGTATCTGTGTGGAGGTGGATTTAAGAAAAGGTCTACCAGATTGCATACATCTAATACACAAAGACCTCAAGTGGACACAAACATTGGATTTCGAAAACACTGCCTTTAGATGTCAAGTGTGCCACCAAACTGGGCACTTACAAAACACTTGCACTCTATCAAAGAAAAACCAACCAAGAGGCCACAAAAAAAGAAAGGCTAGAAATTTTCGGATCTTCCACTTTCAGATGAGGAGGAAGAATAAATGAAAGAAAACCAGTTTCAAACAGAAATAGGAAATCTGCAAGATACACAGGAGAAGGAAGTAGGAAAGATGGAAGAAAAAAAGGAAAATGGTGAAAAGTCATCTTCTCCTACAAATGCTGAATCCCAACCGGACGAGAAGATCGGTGATCGGGGTGTGGTGGGCACTAAGCGATCACATGTATCTGAGACTTCTGACTCCGAAAAAGATGCTCAAGTCTCTTCCAGCAACATGGAGTTGGCAATAATTTCCTCTGCTTCATCCCTTGATGGCTGGAAAAAATTACAAAAGAGAAAAGGAAAAAAAGATAAGCCCGGTGTATCTGGCATTGTGTAATTTTAGTAGTGGTTTCATCCATCTGCCCTAGCCCTATTTTTCACAGGGCGATACTCTCTTATGGAATGTTGCGGCATCTACGATGTAACTTTTTGTAATTTTTTATAAAAGGTTCGATTTTTTCATTGGAAAAAAATTAAATCCACATATTTTAATTAAACCCAAAGTCATAAAACATATCACGTTGGCATGATTTTTATTAAAAACATATTACATTTAAAAACTATGGCTTGTTTATTAAAACCATAGTACATTTAAAAACTATGGCATATTATTCGAATATGGTTGGAGGTACGTTGACATTCCAATATGTTGGAGCGATATAACGTTGGTTTTTAAAATGTTGGTGCAAAATGTATTATGGGTGTGGAGGGCGGGGTTTGGCCCTATTATCTCTAAATTGGTAGTGATGGGATGCTCCACCAGACAACTTAGAGTAACTCTTTCAAACCATCTTTTGACTAAGGATTAGACTCTTAAGCCTGAGAGGGCTCTCTCAAATTAACTTATGATTTGCTCAATTAAGATTCAATTAGATGGATAACTCAATGATATGTACTTTAATGTATTTGATTGTAGGTGAAAAATGAAATAGGGTTCAATACCATTGGGCTTATGGAGTCGGCGTGAGGGAATTCAATGACAATGGCTCTCCTTGTGGAAGCCGAGGCTTTTAATGTTTCAATGAAAGGACAATACACACATAGGAATATTATGTAGCTTAATGTTAAAAGGAAGTCAGAGCATGAAGAACATGAATTCTGAGTAATTCAACATCAAGATATTGGAAACAAGATATTAAGAAACATAAGACATAAGGTCTTTGAAACATTCCAAGAATATCAGGTGAAGCAGAAACATAGTCACTGTATATTACTGATGATAAAAAGTTTACAATATTGGTAGTGTCAAATAACATTCTCCAACCTCTTCTCATTCGAAGTTCTACCTATTAATAGGTTTTTATTCATTACATTAGATCTACCCACCTGGCTAGATCATCAAACCATCATATTTGACACCTACATTAACCATGAACTATATTCCTGGAACTGAAAAAGACACCTAATAACTTTAGACTTACAAGCCTATTAGGACTCTACATTTCATTTATTACATTCACTTATCTGTAGCAGTGGATAATTACATCGATGATGACCAGGTGCTCGAATGGCACTAACCATAACCTAGACATAAATATACCCACTAGATTTAGGAACTGATCACCCTACTTTTAAGGAGAAGATAACCATAACATTTGATCACTGTCTTTATCCTGAGCTAGAAAAATGACATCTTTGTCGAGGAGTAAATCCCTACTGGAGTGTCCCACTGCCACCTTTTAATGCCTCCAAGTGGTTGGTTTCCCTTCAATACACTTTCAAAACACCAAAATACAACTAAAAACACCTCGCTACAAAAAAAGAGTGAAATAGGTAGTTTCGTAGCGTAGTTTGGTAGCAAATCCATTTCAGCCATGTAGGTCAACTTTTAGCTTCTCTTTCTGATTGGGACATGTTTGTTAGATAATATAAGCTAAATCCAACTCTTATCCTCCTTTGACTTGCAGCATAAATGAGATATTTTGCAAAAAGTAACCTACTGGGATTTCGTAGCGAAATTTGGCCTTCAAGCCTAGGCTTCGCTACGAAATTGCCTAATTGGCAGAAAAACACAGTATTTTCATTTCTCCTCACAATTTCACCTTCCAAAATGAAAATGATGTTTCGTGAATGATGCAAAATTTGTCAAAAATATTTAAGCCAACTCTTCAAAATTTGGGCACTCCATCCTTAGCAGTAGAAGGCTGCATCTCCTCAGGCTCATTTACCACTTTGATTTTCATCCCTCTTTTATTCAATTCTTCCTGAATCATCTCCATTTGATCCTATAGTTCTTTAACCTATCCCTTGAGCTTATTTCTTTTAGACTATAACCACATGTTTCTCTTTCTGGTGTTTTTCATTACTCTCCTCAAAGGAAGTGTTCTCTTCAACAACTTTTTGGCATTTGTCAGTGACTTATCATATTGGTTTAGCTGATCATTTAATTTTTCTTCAAAATATGCCATTGGATTTCTGTCTACAGTGGCCTCCTGTAGTTCTAATTTGACTTCAATGACCTCTTCTCTGGCCTCTCTTAACTGTTCCTGCAATACCTGTACTTCAATCTTTTCCACCATCTCCTCCTTTCCTTTCCTTTGCACAAAAACCTCTTCTGTTGCTGGAGATAGGTCTATGATGTCTTATGTGATAGGCTTCTTGCCTTTGTCAACATTTTATGTCTTCTTGTTTTCCATGACACCGTTTGAAAGCTATAGTGGTGCAGGGGCATCCAGACAGATTTGAATTAAGTCGAATCTGAAGCTGGGTATGCGAACGACCATGCGAAATTGGGGCGAAATTGTTGAAACCGATGCTGAAATTTTATGTAACTGATTAATAATTAGATCTTCCATGTGTGCGGTTGAGGAGATGAAGAGTTTCTAAGCGATTCAAGAGAGATTGTGGATCTCAAATGATTCGGGATCTTTTGTATTTTCTATAATAGCAAATTGTAATATGTGAGGGCAGCAAATGTGATGTAGAGGTTTGAAGAATTCAGATTATGGCTGAAACGCCTTAACTTGTAACTGAGTTTGGATAAATTAGAAATATTTTGTTACGTGTGGATATCTGTGTATGAGTTGGTTTATTTATGATTTCATTTCAATTATTCAATTAGTGTTATCCAGTAAGACCTTGTCATAGCGTGATAATGGACGTAAAGTATGGAAGATTTATTGAGTTGAATATCTCTGTATGTATATTAAGTGTGAATCGAAATTATGCAATGACTGTATGAAGAGGAGTCGATTCTTTTTAAATTCTTGAGTTATTATGTTGCAGAGGGATTGAATCATAAATCTCTACGTGAAGAACAAAGTTGTTCCTTGAAGCTTCATTTGATTCATACGGTTTATATAAATTCTGTATGAAGAGGTTCTGATTTTTTTTGGAATCCATTTGCTACTAAATTAACCCTGTATTAAGAATTACTGAGCGGAATTGAGAGAAGAATCGATTGGAAGAAATCGATACCGATTGCTGTGTTAAAGTCCCAATACAGAGAATTCGATGAGGTTTTGATTTTTGATAAAGAACGCAAGTAATACCGCCGAACGTTTTTGAATTCTGGTTGGAAGCGCATGTAGGTGGGTCAGATTCATGGTTAAAGGTATGGAGGTGGTGCAGTGGAAGCGTCGGGGGCTATCTCCCATAGGTCCCAAGATCGTTTTTCGAGTTAGGAATCTGCAGCTTCATTACAAGTTTGAAGCTTGCGGGTTTATTTTGATTAATGAAAGGTGAACCTGCTAATAGCGGGTTTCGCTCTTCATCAAGTGGTATCAGAGCGGGAAAATGATTTCCTGCGGAGAAGGAGTTCGCGTACAGAGGAAGAAGATGTACACTTTTGTGAAGTTTTGTTAAGCTTGTGATTTTTATGTTTTGTGAAGATAGCAACAGAGGAAAGTGAGAATATTGCAGCAGCCTAGAGCAGGAGTGCTCAAATGGTTCCACAGGAGCGAACTAGAGAGATGCCAAAAGTCGGAGCTCAGGAGAGAAGCTTGGTGAGGTATCTGGTAGCAGGGAGGACTTGCTATTGCAGAGGTTTTGTTGTAGCTCACAGAAGAAAATTCCGCAGAGGATGTTGTTCAAGCATGTTGTTACAGGAAGATCACAAGGAGCAGTTCCACAGATGACGTGGATTGCTAACAGTCGTAGAAGACATATGACCAGGAGGTCATAAATTTTTGTGCCTTGGGAGTCTGATGCAGGGGGATCTGGACATATTTGAATTAAGTCGAATCTGAAGCTGGGTATGCGAACGACCATGCGAAATTGGGGCGAAATTGTTGAAACCGATGCTGAAAATTTATGTAACTGATTAATAATTAGATCTACCATGTGTGCGGTTGAGGAGATGAAGAGTTTCTGAGCGATTCAGGAGATATTGTGGATCTCAAACGATTCAGGATCTTTTGTATTTTCTATAATAGCGAATTGTAATGTGTGAGGGCAACGAATGTGATGTAGAGGTTTGAAGAATTCAGATTAAGGCTAAAACACCTTAACTTGTAACTGAGTTTGGATAAATTAGAAATATATTGTTACATGTGGATATCTGTGTATGAGTTGGTTTATTTATGATTTCATTTCAATTATTCAATTAGTGTTATCCAGTAAGACCTTGTTATAGCGTGATAATGGATGCAGAGTATGGAGGATTTATTGAGTTGAATATCTCTGTATGTATATTCAGTGTGAATCGAAATTATGCAATGACTGTATGAAGAGGAGTCGATTATTTTTAATTCTTGAGTTATTATGTTGCAGAGGGATTGAATCATAAATCTCTGTGTGAAGAACAAAGTTGTTCCTTGAAGCTTCATTTGATTCACACGGTTTATATAAACTATGTAAGAAGAGGTTTTGGTTTTTTTTGGAATCCATTTGCTACTAAATTAACCCTGTATTAAGAATTACTGAGCGAAATCGAGAGAAGAATCGATTGGAAGAAATCGATACCAATTTCTGTGTTAAAGTCCCAATACAGAGAATTCGATGAGGTTTTGATTTCCGATAAAGAACGTAAGTAATACCGCCAAACGTTTTTGAATTCCAGTTGGAAGCGCATGCAGGTGGGACAGATTCATGGTTAAAGGTATGGAGGTGGTGCAGTGGAAGTGTTGGGGGCTATCTCCCATAGGTCCCAAGATCGTTTTTCGAGTTAGGAATCTGCAGCTTTAATACAAGTTTGAAGCTTGCGGGTTTATTTTGATTAATGAAAGGTGAACCTGCTAATAGCGGGTTTCGCTCTTCATCATATAGCCTAGTAAGTGGTTTCCTTAGTTGAAATATGAAACCTGCATATTCTCCTGCAAAATCTAACTTTTTAACAATCTTACCTTTCTGTTTATTCTTCTTGTCATCTTCAATGTCTTCAGCTCTGATAATTTGAGTCTCTTCAATATCTATTTCTTGGAGGATGCCTTCAATGTTTTCCTTTCCAATGGTTTGAATTCTAGTTATCGTCCCACTACCATGCTTGCTAATATTCTGTTTTTTTCCTGTAGGTGATGGATGTGGGATATTTGCCTCTGGTATATGTTCTGTTTCAACATCCATTGGCTATAAGATAGGATATGCCTCTTCTTCATTTACACCTTCTGTCATAGTTGGAGATGAAGTATTTTTTGGCTTTGAAGTCTCCTTAGGTGTCACTGAATCAACTTCATACCCACTGAGGAAAAGGATAGAAGCCCAATTTTTGTTTAATTTTTTCAATTCTTCCAGCACTAAGAGTTTAATCAAACCATGGTGAAAAAATAATGTCTCAATACCTTCAGCCCTGGCTTGAACCTTATCAGACTTCTTCCTTAAGCTCCTAAACAAAAATAAAGGAAGATCAAGGGGCTGCTTACCAGTGAAATGTAAAAGGTTCCTGAAATGGTACAGTTAAACCATATGAAACCTCCCCTCACAGGTAAAGTATTTCTGGATCACAAACAACAATTTAGAATAATTTTCCTTCATAAAACTCCTTGGAATCTCAGATGCCATGTAAGCTCCAATGTGTTCTGGTTTGACAAATTCCTCATAGTTCTGAATTTTAAATTTACTGGCTTTGAACCACTCTTCACCTTCTCTTGGTATCTCTGTAGCCTGAGAAATGGTATAGGTGACAGTGTGAAAATTAAAACCCCCACCTTCAAGGTTGTGCCTATAAAGTTCACTACAAAATCCTTTGATATCTGGGCATGAAATCCTTGAAGCTTTTGACAGAATTGCAGACATCTGACATTTTTGAATGCATCCATGAAACTGGGGTCTTCATTTAATAATTTGAGGTCCATGGGCTCGTATCTCACACAAGGGCCTCCCTTGTTCACGTTATTTTTCATAGCCATTCTACTTTATAACCACGTTGTCTCTCTAACTGTGAAACCTACAAATAAAAACAATGGAAAACAAGATGCTTGCGGTGGGAGTCAACTCTTCAAAGATGATACTAGACTACTGCATGCAAGGCTTTGAACAACAGATGATAGAGAGATGTTTTGAGATGAATTTAAAAATGCAATTTGAAAGTTGGGAGAATGATGCCAAATGTGGGAATAAAAGGTAATGACGAGGGTAATTATGATCTTGCATGCTTGAGTGATCATGAGAATTAATTGGGTGACCTCACCTTTACCCCCGATCATCATAATTTTGACAGCTCACCATGCTTTATTTTTCTACAGAAAAACATGATTCCTCAGCAAAGATAGTTTTAAACCTGGAAGACTCGCTACGGAATTGTTAGGTGATTTTGTAGTGAAATATGCCATTCTGCAGTTATATTCGCTATCAAATGGTGAAAAAATAGACAAGTGACATTTGTTTGATTTGAGATAATGCATGTAAAAACTAAGTGGAATGGAGTGGATTTGACTGACAAGACATGACTAATAGGGGGTTTTAGACTTAGGATCAGGTTTATTTCATGGGATTTTCATCAATTTCATGAACCAATCTATAAAGACAAGATGAAATCTAGGTGAGGGAGGTGAGTGATCTTTTGAGGCCTCGGAATTCTGTTGCCACAACATGGGGGAAAACCACCCAGTCCAGACCTTAGAGCAAGTCCTAATAAACCCAAATTTGCACGTACCAATGAATCCCCCACAAATATTTTTATTTGAAGTCTGTAAATCTAGGAGGTTGTAATAAATAGAAGGTACATAGGGAAGACAAGATATTTTAATCCCCCACCAACTTCTGCCAGTTGCCTTAATAAATAGGGCGAAATCATCTAACGTCTCGAAATCAAAGACCATATTCAAATAATCTCTAAGGAGAGACTCGGCCAAGGATCAAACCTCAGGACATTCTACATATAGCACAAAACACTCCAAATATTGTGAATGACTGGTCTTCCAGGCATCAAACCTTCAATGAGGCACCCAGACTGCCCACTAAATTAAAGAAATAAAAATAAGAAAGTAGTGTCAAACAACACCATCACCTACACCAACTAAGACTACACCTTGTCCTATCTGTTGCCACCCCTGCATCCGAATGTGTCACTGAAAACTGCCTCTGAGGATCCCGCCCTGCTAATACCATACATCTCTGAGGATCCCGCCCTGCTAATACCATACATCTCTTCGATCATATGTTGTTGTTGAGTAGATGAATTTGAACCTTATGTCTGATTCCATGACATGACATAAGACTAAAATAATGTGGAACCTCTACTATCAAGCATAAACCTATAAGTTGAGGAATGGTCGATAACCATAATGAGTAGGAATATTACAATTCCAGTCGCCTGTGCTCTAGTTTGATCTCAGAAACCCTCCAATGAGCCAGTGAGTCGAGCCGAGAGTGGGACTTATTTAACAAAGATCTTTGTATTAATCTGAAAAAACATTTATCTACTTTATGGATCACAAAAGTAGATATTTTATATTAATCTAACAAAGATATTTCTATTAAACCCACTCAGAATCATTTGTTACTATATTAGCCTCCTATTTAATCCAATCCAAGCTACCTGATTACAAACGACATAAAAAACGCTGATTTGTGAAATCATTCGTACTCTGCACATATCTAGTGGTAGATACACCATATACAATATGAAGTCTTCATTATCAGTAGGAATGCTACCTCCTTTAGTAGTCCAGCATGTATCTGTGGATTCATACAACATAACTCAAAAACACAACATTGTAATCAGTATGAAGTGATCAAAATAAAAAAAAATTCTTCATCCTGTAGCAGCTCGCTCTGTCGCCTTGCATCTCGGTCACCATTGTTTTTAGTTTGCTAACATCCATGATCGCTGAAACCAGCGTAAGGTACTATTTCCAAAATGGTATTGATGCCAAAACGAAGAACCCTTAGAGAAATTATTTCGCCATCCTGGGACACCAACCATCAGAAAACGAAGGAAGAGCAGATTCAAAAAGTGAATACATCATGAAGCATTGTGGAGGCTTGAACACAGAAGAGCATATTCACAGAGTGAATACATCATGAAGCGGGGGCGTTCATTGTGCAAAGGTTCTGAGGCTTTCATTATGATGTTTCTTACTCTGCACCGCTACATAATGAAAGTCTCCACACAAAGGTTATATGTGCGGTGGTGCGAATTAAACGAATTATCGAATGAAAATAAGACAATGAGTGTTTTCTTCCTCACTACTGCTAGAATTTATTTGGTTACTTTTATTTGCACCATGAAAAACTCCATCCTCTACCACTCATTTTTCTTTCATTACCATTCTTTGTATCTAACACCACCCTCACGACTCACATTCCCATGAAAAATGGAAAAAAATTGTCATATCATGTGTTGGTGCAACTGTAGATGGCAAGTGAAGTTGTAAGACAATGATAGTTCCTGAGGCTAAAAGTCAAGAATATATAGAGCAGTCACTGAAAATTAAAACATCAAAATTTCACACAATGCAATAGGCAATCGCTTCATTGACATAGGCAATCTACAAAATTGCAGAAGCTATGTGGAGGTCCAGAGCTTAACTCCACGAGTTTGGAGGTGTGAAGTTGTGCATAACCAAAAAATCTATGCACCTCTGAACACACAAAGTTTATTGTTGGTTACACTATTCGATCAAGTTTTGATACAAATAGTTAATAGTTGGATGTTACGACAGTCATATGGCAAACTCAATAAACGATGAAATATTTTTGTGAAGCCCCAATAACAACATCATGACCGTGTTTATGGATATTATTACACCTAAACCTATCGACAATATCTACTCTGACGACCTTCAAATGAAATGTGGTTTGTTTACCTCAGTTGCAATGCTACTTTTAGATCCAAACACTGAAATTGTAGTCAATGCAATGTTACTTGATGGTGTATGGGTTATTTTGTTTACCTTCTAAGCTTCTAAACGATTGGCTACTAAGAATATCCTAAATAGTTTGTTAGGTAAAGCAGTCATTTCAATGTCCCCAAACTATCAAGGCTTAACCCTAAGGGTGTCGAGGAGATTTGTTGACCCCGTGACCTCCCGATAGGTGGGGTATTTAGCAACATGAACTAGATCAACTGAGAGAGAGAGAAAACCACTATAGATCGTCTTAATCGCAGATTTATCAAGCATTAAAAGTGATTAAATATCTTGTCGTTTAAATATTTTTTCAAGTTTTTATTTATAAAATGAGGTTTGCATATAATGAGTTTTGATTTTTCTCAGATCTTGGTAGATTTGTAGTTATATGGACATATACTGGTTGTATTACATTTCTTCCATGTCATTACCTTCTTTTCGTTGATCATTTCGTCCATCAAAGAAAACAAAATAAGAGTCAAGTCAGTGAATAGATTTTAATTTCTTGACATTTACATTTATATATTTATATTTATTGATAACTTTCATTTCCAAGGAGAAGTTTCCCTTATTAGTTTTCTCTCTCTCATTATCACTAAATTTTGACTCATGTAGAACTTACATTCACCTTTGTCTACAGGTCCAACTCAAACAATGGTTGCTTTTACTTGCTTTACCAATTTCTTTATTTCCCTTACAAGGTGGTAAGTTGCTTCTTAAACTGCTACTAGTTTCATTTCTCTATCACACATGCCATGTGTTCATTCAATGCTTCATTCAATTTTCACCTCTACACAAATTGTGTGGAGGCTTTCATTGTGAATAGTTGTGGATTCTTTCATTTTGATGACTCTTACTCTGCACCTCTGCATAATGAAATCCTTTACACAATGCTTATGTGGAGGTGCGAATTGAGTGAAGCCTTGGAATGAAGACATTCAATGGATACAAAATTTAATATACTAATGCATATGGTTTACCATCTTAACACAAAAATTATGTGGCCAGTTTTAACATCTGAGTTAACTTAGTAGCGTGTAAATTGGGATCAGATCCAATCTGTGTCATGTACATCTTATCTATTACTTTAATGTGTGGTCTTAGAGTAGACATGCTTGAGATTCTAGTCAATGTGTGTGGAGCCGACACGCAAAGAAAGTCTATGAGGTGGTTGATGGTCAACTTATGTTGCTTCATGAAAGTGAAAACATGTTGAGTTCTTTAGTTCATTAAAGCGAGAGAGGTATGGTGGTACAATTAATCTTATTGGATGGTCGGTGTACAAGCATGCATGACCACTCCAATTTCAAGTTATTTACTATTATTTTTCCACATGTCATTGCATAACTATTACAAATGTATGACTAAGGAGAATTGCGGGAAAATGGTGAAAATTAAACTCAGCTCATTTTACCATTATAATTGAGTCATCTATGGGAAACAACCTAGGAAAATACAATAAACCCTCGAAACATGTAGTTTTTATCACAAGAATCAACAACATCATAAGAAGCATCATCGAAAAGAACGCATCAAATATTTCAGGAAAATTGGACATCAATATAATTTACCACATCAAAACCTAGTAAGAGACCCTGAACATAAATGAAATAAAACTTTAACTAAATGGATTTTGTTATCTAAATTTACGATACAATAACATAATAATCTCTACAAAAACAACAACTCGATGTTCACTAGACAAATTGATCCAGGTGAATATTGGTGGCCACCCACCTATTCCACTAGGACCCCCACCATTCTTTCTTTCAGTTTTTCAGTTTCCTTAATTGTAGCACAGTTTACTATTTTTGGCATTTTTTCAGGTCCTGAACTTCCGTAGCCGTTTTGTGGCCCTAAACGACGTTTTTTGGGGGAAAACATAAATTTGACTTGAAGCAACCAAATCAGGTCAAACCTGTGGCATTCGAAAGAAGATTCATAGGGATACTACAGGACCGAATTTCAGATATTGAATATTTGAAATCAAAGAGATAATTGTGTTTCAATATCGAGCTCCTCAAAAGCAAGAAAAAGGTGTGTGTTTTTTTTTCAAATTGCATAAGTCTTGTTTGAAAAATCAATTTGAAGTGATTTCAAGGGTATATTGAAGAATATATATCAGTATTGGGTTCTAAAATTCCCCCTAAAAATAATTCAACACCCATTAAACCCTCACAATACTCTAGCATGACTCATGAAGATGAAGAAGTGCAACATGATATATCAAAATTACAAGAGCAAGTGCACCAAATTTCACTCTCACAAAGAGCAACAAAAAATGAAATGGAAGTTTTGAATAAATGTGTGGAAGCTAAAATTGATGGTTTCAAAAGGGGCATGGAAGGTAATATGGATGGTTTGAAGAAAGGCATGGAAGCTAAGATGGATGGTTTGAAGAGTGGCTTGGAAGACACGGAAGCTAAGATCGTAGAAAAATTGAAAGAAAACATGTAAGACATAAAGAATGATCTAAAAGCAATCATGGAAGGTTTGACCAAGTATATACAAGAAATCATTCCTAATGGCGAAAATATAGTAGAGGAAACTCACGATGAGAACAAAATAAAGGTTAATCTTGATTTCATAAACTCGAATGTTGGATGAAAGGCCCACCATATTCCAAAGATCGATATGAGGAATTTTGATACAAGGATCCCATAACATGGATACTTTAGATGGAGCAATATTTTGATCTCAATAATGTGCAAAACACACAAAAGGTATGCATTTCAACTTTATATTTAGAACAAAATACATTTGTATGGTATCGATGGCTTTTCTCTCGTAAAAGTATTGTCACTTGGTCAATTTTTATAAAGGAAATGATAGCATATTATGAGGATACAAAGAGAAACACCTTCTTTAGCCAATTGATAAATCTTAAACAAAAGGGTTCAGTGGTGAAGCACATTTAGGACTTCCAAAAATTCAATATAAGGGTAACTGATATTCCAGAGGAACACAAAAATGACGTCTTCATAGGGACTTTAAAGGATATCATCCAACATGAGGTTTGCGTTTGGGAACCTGATTCATTGGAGAAGGCATTCAGGTTGGCAAGAAAAATAGAATGTAAAATTATGGCGACAAGGAAGCCTACCACTCACATCTATAAAGATGGAAGTGTTTCTACTCCTAGAATTCCACAACCTACAACGTTGACACCACAAAAATTTGAAGAAAAAATATCAAAAGGGATTTTCTACAGTTGTGATAGAAAATACACTAAAGTTCATAAGTGTGTTGAGAAGAAATTATTTTACATAGATTGTGAAGAGGAGGAAGAAAATGAACAAGAAACTTCAAAAGAAGAGGATATACAGCAGGAACCAACCCTAGAGAAAGAAAAAATGAACCCAACCATATTGTGTAATGCATTGGCAGGAATTACCACTCCTCAAACTCTCAAGGTAGAAGGACATATCAAGAAGAAAAAGGTGATAGTGTTGATTGATTCGGTTAGTACCCATAATTTTATTCATTTTAAGGTAGCCAAGGAACTGGATTGTTTTATATACCCAGCACCAGAATGTCAAGTGATGGTTGCAAATGGAGGAACTATAAATTGCTCTGGAAAATGCCATAATATCAAGCTAACCATGGGGGAATATGTAATGAATAGTCCAATGCTTTCCATTCCAATGGGAGGTGCTAATGTTGTACTAGGAGTACAATGGTTACAATCTTCGGGGACGATAACTTTTAATTTTCAAAAACTTTTCTTGAATTTTTTTTGGAATGAAAGGAAGTCGAATTACGGGGTATCGCAGGGAAGCGAGGAAAGATAATAAGCTTTAATGTTGTGACAAAGCTTCTGAAGAGAGAACAACGAGTCGTAATTGCATAACTATGCTCACTAGAGGTTCCAACATCAAAATCATCTATTTCTCCAAATCTCCAAAAAGTCTTGGACAATCATTCCAAGCTGTTTGAAACCCCCAAAGGACTCCCATCTATTTGTGATCATTACCATGCTATTCATTTGATTCCAGGAAGTGTTCCTCCAAACATTAGGCCTTACAGATATCCTTATGTCCAAAAGAGAGAAATTGAACATATGATAGCAGAAATGTTAGAGGCTGGTATAATTCAACCTAGTCAAAGTTATTTCTCTGCTCTAGTAGTATTGGTGCAAAATAAGGATGGATTATGGGGCATGTGTCTAGATTATAGGGAGCTCAATAAGCTCACTATTAAAGAAAAATTTCTCATTCCTGTGATTGATGAATTATTAGATGAATTACATGTCTGGATTATAGGGAGCTCAATAAGCTCACTATTAAAGAAAAATTTCTCATTCCTGTGATTGATGAATTATTAGATGAATTACATGGAGCAATTTATTTTACCAAGTTTGATCTTCGTTCAGGATATCATCAAATTAGAATGAAGGGTGAAGATATTCTGAAAAAACATTTTGAACTCATGAGGATCATTGTGAATTTTTGGTCATGCCTTTTGGCCTTACCAATGCACCTTCTACATTTCAAGGGTTGATGAATTCCATTTTCAAGCCCTTCCTTAGAAAATTGTGTTAGTATTTTTTGATGATATACTAATATACAACAGGTCTTGGAAGGATCATGTTCAACATGTTGACAGGGTGCTCAAACTATTGGAGGAGAAACAATTATATGCAAAAACCTCCAAATGTTTCTTTGGAGTACAAGAGGTGGAAGATCTAGGTCATATTGTATCTCACGAAAGTGTTAAGGTAGACCCTAAAAAAATTAAATCCATTAAGGAATGGAAAGTCCCCACAACCATAAAGCAGTTGCGAGGATTTCTCGGGTTAACAGGGTATTATCGCAAGTTTGTTAATAATTATGAGATAATAGCAACACTTCTAACAACATTATTGAAGAAAGATGCATTTTCATGGACTCCTAAAGCAACTAAGGCCTTTGAACATATTAAAGAGGAAATGTGCCTAGCACCGGTCTTACCTACACCAGACTTCACAAAAATCTTTATTGTTGAATGTGACACCTCAAGAAATGGAATTGGTGTTGTTTTAATGCAAGAAGGAAAACCCATTGCTTTTGAAAGTCGTCCAATCAAAGGAAAGTATTTACATAAAGCTATTTATGAGAAGGAAATGTTGGAAATACTACATGCACTAAATAAATGGCAACCTTACCTAATCAGAAGACACTTCAAGGTAAAAACTGATCATGACAGTGTTAAAGACTTTTTGGAACAAAGACTATCTTCAGAAGAGCAACAAAAATGGGTCACAAAGATGTTGGGTTATGACTTTGAAATCAACTACAAAAAGGGAAGCTAAATATTGTTGCAGATGCATTCTCAAGAAATGATGAAGAGGTGGAAGCATTGCTCTTTGCCATTTCTATTATCCAACCAGATTGGATAACCAAAGCAAGGGATGAATGGAAGAAGGATGAAGAAGTGTGGACACTCATTCAAAAGTTGCAGCAAGATCCTAGTACATATTATACATTTAGTTGGAAAAATGATTCCTTATGGTACAAAGATCGCTTATATCTTTGTAAGAATTGCCAACTAAAACAAAATATTCTTTTGGAATTGCACACTTCTCCTTTAGGAGGACACTCAGGATTTTTAAAAAATTACCACAGGGTGAAGAAATAAATGTTTTGGGATGGCCTTAATTCTGATATTCAAAAGTTTGTGGCAGAATGTTTGGTTTGCCAACAAAATAAAGTTGAGACAATTAGAACCTCGAGTCTTCTACAACCTTTATCCATTCCAAGTCAACGTTGGGAGGAGATTTCAATGGATTTTATCATAGGTTTACCGAAGTCCGAAGGAAAGAGTGTCATCATGGTGGTAGTTGATAGAATTACCAAGTACACACACTTTTGTGCATTATCTCATTCATTTAAAGCAAGTACAGTTTCTACTACATTTATGGAAACAATTCAAAAGCTACATGGAAACCCAAAGATTATTGTAAGCGACATAGATCCCATTTTTACTGGAAATTTTTGGACAAAATTACTTTCTTGTTTGGGTACTCAACTAGCTCATAGCTCATCTTATCATCCTCATTTCGATGGTCAAACTGAGACAATGAACAAATGTTTGGAAGGATATCTTCGTTGTTTTGTATTTGATAAACAAACACAATGGGTCAAGTGGTTACCTTTGGCTGAATGGTGGTATACATTAGGGGAATTTTGAGGTCTAAAATGGTCCTCCTAAAGAAATAATAAAATAATAGCTAAACCAATAAAATAATATTTATGAATTTGCAATTCACTTTTTGCACCACAATCCATGTAACTATAGTTAAATTTAATTCAAAAGTTGTACCAAAATAAAATTAATAAAAAAATTGTATTGATGTGACTATAAATAAGAATGATATTTCAAGAAAAAATCATTATCATTGAACAACTAATGCATTTGTCCTTTGTACTTAAATAACTTAAAATAAAATATAAATATAAATTTATAAATTCTTAAATATATTATATTCTATTAATTAAAATTTATATTATTTAAATTGTATAATAACATGTAATTAATATACTATATACAAATAATATAATATAATATAATATAATAAATGTATAGGGATATGCATTGTTTCTTTCAAGAAATATGAAATGACAATAATATATTTTTATTCAAATAGTGTGAAATGAAATTTATTATGAGTACTTTACTTTGACTTTAAAAGTACTTAGAGCACTACCATGGTTAACCTTGAGTTTTTATCCACCAGTGAGAATGTGACAAGTAAGTACCTTTAACTCAAACAGTGCAATCTCAACCATCAAGGATGATGTCATCACCTAAAATGTTCTTGTTTCTTATAAAGTGAATTTTGATTGTACATTTTCCTTCGGAGGCCCATTTTAGACCTCAAATTTCCCCTAATAACACTTCCTTCCATACTGCAGCAAAAATGACTCCATTTATGGCACTTTATCACATCAAGCATCAACAACAAGTTCTCAAACTCTTAAAGGATAAACTAAATTTGGCGCAAAATCGAATGAAACAACAGGCAGATCAACATCACAACGAGAAAAGTTTTGATGTAGGAGACTAGGTATTTTTACAGCTACAACCATACAAACAAATGTCCTTCAAGCAAACTAATAAGGATAATAAATTATCGCCAAAGTACTGTGGTCCTTACAAGGTGTTGCAAAATATTGGTACTATGGCATACAAATTGGAACTTCATGCTTCTTCGCGAGTGCATCCAATTTTCCAAGTTTCATGCTTAAAGAAGGTTATAGGTGACAAACTTCCAATTCAAACAATATTGCTAGAACTTGATGAGGAAAGAAAAATCATAGTGGAACTTGAAGCAGTTATGGAAACAAGAACTCGACAGCTATGAAATCGATCAATTTCATAGTATCTTATAAAGTTGAAGAACTTACCCACTAAATATTCTACATGGGAGGATGATAATTTTATACAAAAGCATCCATAGCACTCAAGCGTTGAGGACAACACTTTTTTGAAGGAGAGGGGCATGTTAGGTCCCTATATTACTAGTGTAGTACCTTATTATTGTTAGTGTAGCCCCCTTATTGTTATTGTTGTACCCCTATAACCCCCATATTGTTATTATTGTGCCCTTATATTATTATTGTTAGGTTGACTAGGATTATATTGTGACCCCATGGACTCCTATATATATATATATATATATATATATATATATATATATATATATATATATATATAAGGAGGTTTTTTCATTTGTATCATCCAATAATTTTTCATTTATGTAATGTAAAGGAGGTTTCCCCCTCGAAGTTGCTTATTTCTAAGGCACTGATCTCTCTTTTCTTCTATTTTTGGAGCTGGTTTCATAACACTTCCAAATATCTCAATATAAGTAAAGGATTCCTCTCCAAACCATCTCCCTATTGGTAATAAATCATTGTTATCTTGAGGGGAAAGTCTAGGGGCCTTCTCATCAAAGTCAATTTGGTGGATAGGTAGCATAACTCCAGGGAAATTTTTGTAGAAATGAGGCTAGAATTTGGATTCCCAGAGTATGTCATGATAGATATGTATAGGCATAGGGTCTTCAATGGTCCATTTCCATCCCATAGATGTAAAATTAGAGGTAAAACTAACAACATCCATTATATAGGCACTCATGTAGAATGGGGGAACACTATTCTAAGAAAGACTGTGATTTTTCCTATAACTTAGGATTTGGTTTCCTATACTATCAGACAATATAGTTCCCAAATCCATAATTTATCCATCTGAGGTGGCATCAATTAATGGTACCCACTGGTTTGAGAATTATTGGGTATTAGGATATCCATATATTCTACATATCATGGCAAGTATATAACATAATGGTCTGACAAGAGAAGCAATGGCATGCATACCCTTGTCCTTGTGCTTGTGTTTGTTGGAATCTCTTCTCCATTGCTTGATGGGCTCTGAATGATCCTCATTTTCACTCATTAATTTATGCACAAATTGTTTGTTGTATTTCTTTTGGTTCGAAAATAACTTATACATTTTGTTTAAATGTTTGTTGGTAAATGACTCAATGATTATGTGCTTTTGAGTTAGAAAAAATCTCTCTGAAATACTTAAATTATCAATGACCCATTTAATCACGTCTGTATCAGAAAATATCTTTGGTTGGGTTGCAATTCTATGTAAGAAAGAATTGGAAACATCATTCCAGGTAGATAGAGGCTGAAGTATAATCATCAACTCTAGCTTTTCTCTCCACTACCTTGGGTTTTTCATCTTCAAAGAGTTTATACATAGCTTCCCATGAGGAGGTTCCAACATCTGTAGTACTTGTTGTTCCTGAAAATAGCGAAAGAATTTCAGTAGTCTTAGTTGGAGGAACGGGTTGTTGTTGACCTACATACTTCTTCTTAGCTTTCGTTGCCTTAGACATTTCCGGTAAGTTTTGTTTATCGGGTCTGCCTGTGAAGAGGAAACACGAGGATAAGCAGAAACTTTTATTAACCATAGAATTCATTAGTGAAAAAAACCCAATTCATATCAATTCATGCCTTTTATGAACAAAATCCAATGACCTCAAGCTATAATAAACAAATAATTTAGAACTTTGAAATCATAAATTCGATGCATTTGGCCATTAAATGATGAAACATGGGTTCACATGGGCCTTTGTACGTCTCAAACACTGTTACCGATAAAATAGGTAACCTCATTGTTACCTACTTTTTGAAGTATCAAGAAAAACTCCTGATTTTGAAAAAGTGGCGATGCAGAATCAAGAAAAAAAAATTTGAGCATGTTTTTGGCACTTTAAGTTTTTTTCATTTTGTTTTATTATTATTATTATTATTTTTTTAATGTGATGTTTTTTATTTCAATTTTGAATAGTGGTGGTGTATCATCACCAACGTTTTTTTATAGGATTGATTTTGACACTATACATTTTCTAATGTCTTCTTCTTCTGTGAGATGTTTATTTTTAAATGCATTTATGTACTTGTGTTTTAAAAATTTAAAAAAAATATATATTTTTTTTTAAATAAAAACTTGTAATGATATCTTCACTTTTTCACATAGATAAAAGATGGAAAAAGGGTCAATATTCTAAAGTTTATATTTTCTACATGTATATGTATTGTTAAATAATTTTTCAATGCACATCAAAAAATTGTCGCTAAAAAACCAATATTTTGAACCATATGACAAAAAAATACAATTTTTCAATATAAATACAATGCAAAAAATACACTTTTACAGACTTTTTGTTGGAAAAAACATGTTAAATAAACTATTTTTTTGGGAGAATCTTAACAAAAAAACTTAAGAAAATAACATTTTTATTGAATTTTATGTCAAAAAATAATAGCAATCACATGTTTTTTGCAAAAAATAAGGGTTGTTCTCATAAAATATCAAAGTCTAAACATTACAAGTAAAACTGATTAATAGTTCTCAAAAATAAGCTTTGTTTGCAAGCATAACGTAAACATCATCAACAATATCAACTAATACATCTTCAACATCATCTAGAACAACATTGATGGCTTCTTCCGCAACATTTTCTTCTTCATTTTGATCATTGTCGTCTTCTAATGGATCTTTCATGTCAGCAAATCTTCCAAAGTGCCCCTTTCCAATCTTTCCATATAATGGTGGTTGAGGTTCTTTTGCTTTTTTTGCCACACGTGATTCATTAAAATCTCCTTTCCTCAAACCAACTTCTTGCTTCGCATCTGGAAGGAATTTAAGAGCGTTAATTCTTTGTTGAATAAATTTGCATTGAACTGGGTCTTTCTCAATGGCAATGCAATTTCTTCCTTTTAGTAAGCAACATGCTAGTGTTGTACCTAATCATCAAGCACAAAAAAAATAAGTAAGAAAATTAGTATGGAGACATAAAAAGTAAAAAAGACAATATTTAAATTTAAATTTGTATAATAAAACTTACATGAACCTGAGAATAAATCCAAAACCCATTCTCCTTCATTTGAACATAGATCTATAAGATAGTTAATCAATGCTTGTGGTTTTTGATAAATGTTAACTATATCTCCTTTTGCATCTTTATCCTCATATGTTAGTTTTCTTACCACTGCATCATAAACCAATACTTGACTATGACTCTTTCCATCTACTCGATTCATAATAATATGCTTATAGCTATCGTCTTTTGTCCAACATTCAACATGGATGAACTCACAATCATTTATAATAGGCTGATCTTCGGAAGAAACAATATTTGACTTTTGCTTGTAACATAACATAGTAAAAGTTCAATTAAATTTTACATGAATAAAAAAAATTTAGGAGGAATCAAACATACAATTTCAAAGTCTTACCATGTAAGTTGCATCCTTGAGTTTGCTTTACCCTTGAAGCTTGTTAATAACATTGGAAACTGTGTGTCTGAATGAAATGTCACAAATCGCCAAAGTGGTGATGTTGTCACTTCTTGAAAACTTGTAACCACTTTACTAAAAGCTTGATAAGTATATGGTTCTCTATCATATTCAATGTCTGGGAAATTGAAACCATGAGGAATATCTGCAATAACTAGGCCATATTCCCTTTTAGGTATTAGTGATGTAATGTCTTCACAGTCACCTTGTATTATTTGATATTGGACACTGTCGAGCCCATTCCAAATGTAATGATTAAGAGTAGGATCTAGTTCAACATTCATAAGACGCTTCCTTCTCATGTTCTCCATCTTAATTTTTTCAATAAAGCTTTTGAAAGTATCTGGTACTCCATTTCCATCCTTCTTAGACATCTTTAATGACATAAAAATATATATATGGATATGTATAAGTAATAAAATAAAAATAGTTTAAATATGAATAAAATGAATTTATAAATCAACATACCTTATTGAATGCAATATAAAACTCTTTTAGTTTTGATGTAGAACTTGCTTCTGGGTAGTTGCATACAACATCATCCCAATTGTCTTCATTCAACATTTTAACCATGTGTTCTTGTATTTTCATAAAAAAATTATGACTGAATAAATCAAGTTAAAAGCGTTAATATATTGACATGTATAAAAAATTCTACCAACATCATTATGTTTTATTTAAAAGAAAATTATAATGAAAGAAAAATAAGAAATAATTCAAGAAACTTACTTTTGAAATTATGCACACATTTCTTCCATTGATAATTCACCCGACTTCACACGGGCTAATACTGATTTGACTAATTTATCATCCTTCACACCTTGCATTGTTCTCCAAGGTGTAATAGTCATATCCTCTGGAAGCTGCTTCATTTCAGGACCCCCCATACTGTTGGTACATATTATGGGTTTACTCTTTCTAACCTTTTGATTTTTTATGGAAATATTCTCCCACCGATCAAAAATCTCATCAATCAAATCCCATACCTCCTCAGTTCTAAATGCCAATTGAAAAATGTTATCTGTGCCTCTGAAGAAATTTGTATTCAATTTTCCATCTTTTGTTTTTTTTTTCATCAATTTGATAACCTGTTTCCATTAAACATTCCTTTCAAAATGCTACACTAACTTGTGTCTTATCCCCACCACATTTTTCTATGAATTCATTATGAATAAATCTGACCCTTTGGATGAAATTCATTTTCATTCTGTACTCATTATCTGCATTATGATCCCATGCCAATAACTTTGATTCTATTTCTGTTAAGCCAGCGTAAATGATGCATTTCACTATTTGAAAAATATAGTTATTGGGATATTCTGCAATCAATTGTCTCTTAGCCTCTATCGAATGGTTCCCTCCCATTACATAATATTTATAATCAAAACATTTTGTCTTGTCAAATGATTGTTTGTTGGGAACCTGACGTGGATCGACAAGAACCACATAATCCACCACATGCGCATATGGATTGAACCTGAACAATGTTTTCAGATTATGTACATGTAGGTGATGGGCCTTTCTAATTTGATATTGAGATTGTCCTTCATCTGGGCCATAAAATTGATTAACATTAAGCTCAAATGTTTGGCCACCAAGAATTAATTTATTCTTCCTCAACTCTTGTCGAATAGCATTTTGTTTTGTTTTAATAATGCCATCCTCTAACTCAACACCTGGTGTTATGATTTCTCTGCTTCCTTGAGAGCTTTCAGTTTGTTCTTCACTGCTGCTCACGACCTTTACAGGTTCACCAATATTTGATTTCCTAGTCTTATTGGATAACATATCAGTTTTTTTATAAACAAGCTCTCCTTCATGAGGTAAAAGAGAGACACCTTTGGCGATTTTTCTTTTTGGTGTCTGATTCGTTTTCTCCTTTTGCACAACAGTTCTAATCTCCTCCTCACTAATTCTATCATAATTTTCTGTTTCATGTTCGACACCTTCAAAAGAAACATGTTTAAGTTTACTAGATTGACCCACCTTAGTGACTCTTGGTTGATCCCCTCTTTGTACTATTGCAGTGTCACAAGCTAATGATCTTTGCTTCAATCTCCTTTCCTCTGCTTTGTCTTTGTGGAAAGTGTTGATCACATCCATAACATTTGGCACCAACATATAAATACCTTCAAACATGTTTGAAAGACTCAGAACAAAATCCTTTGAAACAAAATAAAACATGTCAATGATCAATAATTTATAAAAAATTGAATCATCCTTACAATAATGCATAGAGGAAATAAAAATAAGCATACTTACAATGTTATTTGCAATGTTGCTTGATATTTCTTCAGAAAATTTTGAAGATATTTCATCTATGTCATACTTGACGATTGATAGACGATATCTAACCTTCTCACGTTTCTGAGCCTTCCTTGCAAGAACATAAATAGTGTTTGTATTCGGGACCATACATATGTCTCGTACTCTGCCCATCACATCATATGGCTCATTTAAGTCAATCATACCACAAATCAGATAGATGTGTATATCAACCTCCGTTTCACTGTCTTCAAGATACCATGAGAAATCAATTTTATCTATTTCCCCGACGTTCTTCCAATCAAAAATAAGCTTTAATGAACCTGGTGCCCCACTTGCTTGACTTTTATTAGTGTGTGCAACAATGTCCTTATTGCGTCCAACAATGTCCATAGTGCATCCAGCTGCAACTTTAGATTTGGGAATTGTATCCATAGTGCGTTGAGCTGCAGTTGTAGATTTGGGAGCTGCTGCCCTAGGTGCAGAAACATTCACAGAAATATTCTTTGATACCATTTTCCTGATAAAAAATATATACATATATATATTAGTTAATGGAAAAATAATGCGGATAAAATAAATTTAATAAACAAAATTTATTTCTAAAACTAAATAGCATGAAATTAAAGCAGTAAAATTAACTATAAAAATTTTCATTTAAAAACAAAATATTATAAATCATATGTATATATATCCATATAATATGTTTTGAATACATTTTATAAAAAAATTTAAAAATGTGTTTAAATTGTATAAAACAATTAAAAAAAAATAAACTATTATTTTCAAACTCCAGTTTTTGTTTAATATTTAAAAAAAAAACAAAAAAATTACTAACTATTTATAACAAATGTTAAAATTAAATTTTATTTTTTTTAAGACGCTTAATGACAAAGAACATGAATTTTCGAGCTTAATGGTAAGGATTATACCGAATTAACCGGTGCCTCCTCTCAGCGCTTGACCTAGCCCTTGCTGCTGGTCTCTCTACGTCTGTGGCCGCAGGCCCTCCTTGGCCCTCTGGTTTCGACGTAGGGCTCTGTGTTCCTGGTGCAGGGTCTTCTTTCCAAGAATTTGTGCCTCCTATCCTTGCGCGACACTTGGGTTTTTTTGCGTGGCGCTTTGGCCCTGTTGTGCGGCGCTTTGATCTACTACGCGGCTCTTCCTTACACTTTCTCCGTTGCCCTCTTGTTTGCTGCGTCGGAGGATTTCGTGCTTTTTCTTGGTGATGGGCCTTCTTCTCATAGATCTTGTGCTCCTCCTTACGCGCTTTGAGATTGACCGACTCTTTGACATGCGCGGCACATAGAGCTGTTGCGCGGCGCACTGAGCTATTGCGCGGCGCTCAGAGCCTATTTCCGAATCTTTCTGCTTTTTGCCTCTTTTGAAGCCTAGGAATGCTGCGCGCTCAGCCTGCGCTTTTTTCCTAGCCTCTTTCGGCTGTTTCTCTCTCTCAAGGATCGTCATGGGCCTTCTAGATGCTGCCTCGGAGGATACCATCGAACAATCTGCGGTAGACGCCTTCTCCGCTCTGGTTAAAACTCTACAGCCCCAACGACCTCGGCCTGCACTTTCGAAGTTTGTTAAGAAGCTAGATGGGTTACAAGAGGTCAAGCTACCTCCTACTCTTCCTCGAATGGTTGCGCTCGCTCTAGTTGATCGGGGACTCATCGGTCAATTCACTGGCTTATGGCCATCTCCGAAAACAGTTCAACGCTGGATAGAAAGGAATTGGGCAGACAAAGTTAACGGTAAAATATTCATTCGCTTTTGCGGAAAAGGCTATTATACCTTCCATTTTGAATCAAGAGCAGACAAGGACTTAATCTTCAGAAATGGTCCTTATTTCATGGACTCTCGTGGACTATATCTGAACAAATGGACTCCAGATTTCGATCCCGAGCTGGATGTCCCTAATGCTATCCCGGTTTGGGTACGGCTGCCGCATCTCCCGCTCCACTGTTGGGGGGATGACTCGATTCGTGCCATTGGCAATGCTGTCGGGAAATACATTGATCGGAGTGAGCCCAAGGATAATATGCAGGCATGTGCACGTATATGTGTTGAAGTCGACCTCGGCAAGGGTCTTCCAGAGGCAATCAGGCTAAAGGTGGATGACTAGACGTACATTCAACAACTGGACTACGAACAAATTCCCTTTAAATGCAAGGTATGTCACGAATATGGCCATTTTTCCAATCGCTGCTCTAAATTAGTTAATTTTGAACCTGCTCAATCAGAAGAACAATGGGAAATCGTAAAAAAGAAGAAGACTGCAGCTGGCATGAAAGCAAATCCTGAAGCTGCTCCTCCCAAAGCTGCACCTTCCAAACCATCCCCCACTTATGAACCTCCCAAGACCTCTCCCTCAGCTGCTACTCCCTCCTCTTCTTCCCTAGGCCCTACCAATCCGAGCCCTCCCTCTGACCCTCCTTTGAACTCCTTAAACCCCTTTAGCGCCCTCTCTCTTCCTGAAAATGATCCCCCGAATTCCCTTGAAAACGACCCCCCCATCATATTTTCCCTTTCTCAATCCTCCCCCTCCCACTCCCTTAATCCCCTCTTATCCCGATCTACCAGGAGCTCCTCGAAAGAGCATGGGGTTAATTCAGAATCTCAAAAAAAAGGACCTGGAAGAAAGACTAGCAAACAACAAAGGGATGAGAATGCCCAAAAATATATTGCTATGGGAACACAAAATCCCATAGAAACTTATATCTTGAGTCAAAATAGCAAAGAAACAACACAAAAGGAGAAAGGGGGACGAGCATCCCTCCGAACCCCACATACTCAATGATAAAAGTTATATCATGGAATTGTAGGGGTCTGGCGCACCCCTCAAAAACTGCTGCCCTGAAGGATCTTATAGATCATGAGAAGCCAGGAATATTAATGATTCAGGAGACAAAACAAAGACTGCAAGAGATAAAAGGAACTATAGATCAACTTAGACATTATGATGGACACATTTGTGAAGCAAGAGGAGCCTCCGGTGGAATCACCACTATCTGGAACAAAAATGTTTGGATATGCACATCCAACACTATCAGTCAATTTTGGGTTAAAGTCACATTAGAAAAGCAAGCAGAGCACAAACAAATAGTCATCTATAATATTTATTCACCGAACCATTTTAGAGACAAAGAGCAGTGTTGGGCCACTCTACAAGAAGATATCCAAGCTGAAAACAATAGCAATATCATTCTTGGGGGAGATCTCAACCTTATACTACACTCCAATGAGAAAAGAGGAGGTATCTTTACATTTGATCCTTATAGAGCAAAGCTGGAGAACATCATGCAAGAACATGACCTAGTTGATATCATTCCAAAAAACTGGAGGTATACTTGGAATAACCGCAGATTGGGCAAGGATAATATTATGGAGAGGCTTGACAGAATTCTGATAAACACCAACCTCCTCTTTGAATTCTCCACAGCTTATGCCGAAATTCTTCCTTATCTAGCTTCCGATCATTACCCCACTAGCATTGTCCTTGAGACTCACTACCCCTTGGGGCTGCTGCCTTTTAAATATAGCTCTCTATGGCGCAACAACCCAACTGTGGATCAGATAGTTAAAGCAGCTTGGCAGCATCATGTAGAAGGATCACCGGGTTTCATTTGGGAATGTAAATTGAAAAATACAAAATATGCCTTGAAGGAATGGGTGAAGCAGCATTATAAAGAACCAGAAAATACCAAAGCTGATATAAAAAATAAATTGAAAGAAAATCACAGAAAAATAGAGGAGAATGGGCTCTCCCAAGAGGATAAAGCACTTGAAAGTGATTTATATTATCAGCTGTACCGTGCCAACCGAGAAGAAGAGCAGAAATGGAGATTAAAGTCAAGGCAACTTTGGCTTCAAGGAGGAGATAAAAACTCTGCTTTCTTCCATAAGCAAGCAACTGTCAGGAAATTAAAAAATAATGTTACCATGATCAATGATGAGGAAGGCCTCCCTCAAAAAACCCAAGCAGCCATCAAACAAACAGCTTCAGCATACTACCACTCTCTCTTAACAGAAACAAAGGAAACAGAGGATTACTCCAATCTCCTACAGCACATGTCCAGAGGAATCAGTGAGGAAATCAATGCAGATTTGACTAAAGAAATCACTGAAGCAGAAATACAAAGTGCCATTTGGACGCTTCAGCCAGATAAAGCCCCAGGTCCAGATGGTTTCCCAATCTGTTTCTACAAAACTTACTGGGGAACAATTAAAAAAGATCTTATCAAGATGCTAAGATGGACTCAACGCAACTGCAAAATAGGAGGATTTACCAATGCCACCCATCTTGCCCTCATTCCTAAAGAAAATCGACCCTTGTCCTTTTCTCGTTTTCGACCCATATCGCTGTGTAATTCATCTTACAAAATCCTCACAAAAATTTTGGCTACATTTCTTAAACCTCTCCTCCCTTCTCTCATTTCTGAAAATCAAGGGGGTTTTTTGGCCAATAGACAAATCTCGGACTCCATCCTTCTTGTCCAAGAGGCTATACACTCCAGTCAAGCAAGAAATGAGAAAGGCTTCATCTTAAAGCTAGACTTAGCCAATGATTTTGACCGTGTCCGACACTCCTTCCTATTTGCTGTTCTAGAAAAAATGGGATTTGCCACAACCTTCATCAATCTTATTAAAGTCTGCATTACTGGACCATGGATCTCCCCTCTTATTAATGGTAGACCTGGACCTTCCTTCCAATCTTCTCGAGGACTAAGACAAGGTTGTCCTCTGTCCCCCTATCTATTTATTCTGATGGCTGAATCCTTCAGCAGAGCTCTGGATTTCAACCATCGCATGGGCCTCATCACAGGAATTAAATTTGATAATGGAGTCAAGAACATCAACCATTCCCAGTTTGCTGATGATACTCTTCTAATGGGGGGAGCATCAACTATCATAGCCAGCCACTTCAAAGCTCTTCTAGACCAATTCAGGAGCTATTCCAGAGGTTTGATAAACTACCACAAGAGCTGTATATATGGATGGAACGCTTCGGCACAAATTATTCACAGAATTGCTAATATTTTTGGAGTCCTGTGTAAGCTGGATTGGGAGCATTTTACTTATCTGGGCATGCCAGTGAGTGCTGGCAACCTGAATGCTGCTGCCTAGGAAGTTATCATTGACAAGATGAAAAGGAAGATATAGAAATGGGGCACCTCTTGGCTTAATCTAGCAGGGCGCCTCTGTTGAATGCTGAGATGGCGAGAGGGGGGGTGAATACGGTTTAATATACATTAGCCTTTTAAGTACCTTAGTGGCTGGCTTAATATGTGAACAGTCTTATTTGTAGCCAATATTAATTTATTGTGACACCATACTTATGTAGAAAGCAGCAAGCAATTAAGCAGATTTAAATAATCACATCAACACATAAGAAGCACACATAGAGACAACAGATGTAAGTGGAAACCCATAAAGGGAGAAAACCACATCTTATTATTGTTGTGATGCAAGGCAAGCTCCAACTCCCTCTCACCACTGTTTTCTGTAGGCACCAACCTACAGGAGGCTCTATCCTCAATTCTGCAAGCTACAACTTGCAAGGAAGCACAAACTCCCTTCAATTTTCTGCAGAAACCAACCTACAGGAGGCTCCAACCTCAGTCAGCTACAACTGACAGCTATCAAGCTTCAACTTGATAGGGAAGCTCCAACTTCCTCAATTTAACAAACTGAATGTTTGCTGATTTACCTCTGATATCAGCTCTGTTCTGTAGCTTCTCTTTCTGCTCTTCTTTTCTTGGTCTTCTCTACTTCACTCTTCTGTTTTCTGCCTTCTCTTTCTTTTCTCTCACACCATCTTGTGCATATCAAATTGATATTATATAAAGAGATTCTCACATGACTGTTTGTATTTCTCAAGGAATTTGGAGTGAACAGTCATGACTCTTTGGCTTCTGTCTTCTTATTCCTTTATCCAACTCAATTTTAAAATTATAACAATATGTACAAATTTCCATGCTACAGTGGGATTTTATTTTCCTTAGGATACTTGCCTTTGCATCACAAACAATAAAAAATTAATTACAACATTTACATTTTAATTACATATTTCAATTTCACTCAGCTTCTTTTCTGGATTTTGTCTTTACTGGATTTGTCTTTTCCTGCTGCTGTTAGGAACCTGTTCTGCATACTCTTTGTTTACTGTCATCTGCATATTCCCTGTTTTCTGTGCTTATTTACATGTCCAACTCATTCCTGTACATATTTATGTTCACTGAGCTTTCATTTCTGCACGCTCTCCTCTTCTTTTCCTTTTCCATACACATTCATCCAACCTTACTCTCCTATTTGTTTTCTCCTGTATTCAGTTCCTTGTTCATTCCAGTTATATAACAACTGTATGTACGGCTACCTTTTAATCAAAACTAAAATAACTCTCAACGTTTCATAAATGCTTTTTAACCACACGGATATATCAGTGCTAACAATCTTTACCATAGATTATCAACAGCATAACCTTTGGTTTAATCCATTCTCGGCCTGTACATATATTAACCCGCGTTCACATATTCCTTTATTACAGCGTCCTTCAGTTATTAACGAAATCCTACAGCAATCGGCATTCCTTTATTAACTCGTAACCCTTAGTCAAACAGTCCCGATCAATTAGAACTTTGGCTTGGGACCCACACGTACAACTCATTTGCCAACGTGGAGTCAACACTCAACCATTCGTATGCGCCTTATCATATGATACATATATATATATATCAATCAAATCACAACGCTCCGTAATATAAATTGAACCATGCAACATATTAATTCAGAGGCGGTAAAGTTCCGCGGGGGTAGCAGACTCGGGCAGATAGCGGAGGGGGACCCCCCCGGAATAAATGACGTCATCCTCAGCTGGGCCCATGCTTTACATACTCCATTATATATATATATCTATGCGTTAACAGAACCCAATAGTTTATATATATTTCCGCCGGGAGCCTGTCTGATTAAACGAATGCATGCAACATAGTTAGATGTAGGCCCCACGGATACGACGTTTTATATATGCATGTATCTTGGTACGATTTATAACATGCGAAGGTGCAATTTAACTGGGGTCTTTCAATACCACTCAAGACACGCGGCAATTTCTCTGTGGACTTGCTCCCCCCTCCAGGAATACCACTTATGGTCAAAAGTGGTGCGGAATGGGCAATCCGCTCTTGGAAATCCACTGGTGGTTTCGCTACAGTGTTAAACTATGGTTCACGCCGGCTGTACGATCTCCTCGCCCATTAACTCGGGTTCGCTACCTCCGGTTCCGTTATTTATTTAATCTGACACAGGGTTCCAGCCTATACTCCAAGTTCTGGTCCGGATTATTTATCAAAATGTTGACTTTTCAATGTATTTTTATTATTTGACTCCGCTCCATTCAATTATATATATATATATATATATATATATATATATAATGCACAATTCTACCATATCAATCGAATGTCAATTGAATACAAGTGCTCTTGTTGAAGCCAAACGCCTCGAATGTTATGTGTAACGCCCGACTGTATAAAATATTCTGCCTCTGTCGCTTCTGTCACTGCATCTGTTCCTGTCTCTATTCTTGGAATAATAGCAGTGATAATGTCTCTGTCCTCATTTTCTTCTTTTCTGCCTCCATTGTATTTGCTGCTTCCTTTGCCTGTTTCTGCTTTAGCACTGCCTCATTTGCCATCAATGACAACATTTCCAACAATCTCCCCCTTTGGCATTGTTGGAAATCCACTTTCTTCTTGTTTGCCCGCTCTTCCTCCTGTTTTTTGTTCTTCCTCCCCCTTTGACATCAATGGCAAAGGGTTGCTTTCTGCATTTCGTTTCTCTGAGTTACGTTTAGGCCCTCTTTTGCTAACTTTGTACCATGCTGCTCTAGAGTGATGTATTAGACTTGTTGAGGGAACACTTTGAGGATTATCAAACTTGAATATACATTTTGTCTCTGTCTGATATAGTGATTCGATATATGTTGTATAGCTGTGTTTCATATGTAGTGCCTGTAATCTGTGCTAGATTGCAAACAGCAATGATGCATTTAATCCTGTGTTAACAATATAATCTGTGTTGAGGCTGCTGCTGCTATATAGACTGCTGCTGCTATATATCTCTGCTATAATCTGTGCTAGATTGCCGATATATGTTTTATAGCTGTGTTTAATCTGTGTTTGTTTGTTTTTTTTTTTTTTTCATGCTGAATACTGATAATACTGAGAATGTGCTGATAATACTGATAAATGATCCTATGGACCTGTTTTATGCTTCCCTTGCTTGCTGATTTCCTTTAGGAAAGATATTTTCGTTTATGCTCTCCCCCTGAGACTATGCTTTCTCTTTATATTAGAGAGTAGTATCTACAGATACTACCCCTAGTCTGTCTCTCAAGTATTCGAATGGTTCTCTGGCAAGTGGTTTAGTAAATATATCTTCTATCTGTTCTTTTGTTGGTACATAGTCCAGTTTAACTATTTTCTGAGCCACTTGTTCTCGGAGAAAATGATATTTGATTGGTATATGTTTAGTTTTTGAATGAAGCACGGGATTTTTAGATATACTTATGGCACTTGTATTATCACATTTTATTGAGATAGGTTCATTAATGCTCACCTTCATATCTTGAAGAGTCTGCTTCATCCACATGACTTGTGTACAACAGGCTGTTGCTGCTATATATTCTGCTTCAGCTGTTGACAGAGAGATGGATGTTTGTTTCTTGCTTAACCATGCTACCAGACTTTCTCCTAGATAGAAAGCACCTCCACTTGTGCTTTTCCTGTCATCTACACAGCTGGCCCAATATGCATCTGTGTATGCTTTTAAAGTGAAGCTTTTTCTTTTAGGATACCAAAGCCCATACTATGTTGTTCCTTGTAGATATCTGAATATTCTTTTTACTGCAAGAAGATGATTTTGTTTGGGTGCTGCTTGATATCTAGCCACTAGTCCAACTGCTAGCATGATGTCTGGTCTTGATGCTGTCAAATATAACAGACTTCCTATCATGGATCTGTAGAGTTTTTGATCTACATCTGCAGACCCATCATCAGCACACAGCTTGCATCCAGTGATCATGGGGGTTGTCACAGGTTTGCAGTCCTCCATTTTGAATTTCTTCAGCATTTCTTTTAAGTATTTTTCTTGAGAGATAAATGTGCCTGTGTTCTTTTGCTGAATTTGAAGTCCTAAGTAGAAACTGAGTTCTCCAATCATGGACATCTCAAACTCTGATTTCATCTCCTCAACAAACCCTTTTGCAAGTTCATCTCTGTTACTTCCAAACATAATGTCATCAACATATACTATAACAATCAGGAGTTCATTTTCATGGGCTTTTATGTATAGATTGCTATCTACTCCACCTCTCCTGAAACCCTGTTTTTGCAAATATTTGTCCAGTCTTGAGTACCAAGCACGAGGAGCCTGTTTCAGTCCATATAGGGCCTTCTTCAGTCTGCATACATAGTCTTCTTTGTCTGTTAGTGAGAAACCTTCTGGTTGTTCCATGTACACTTCTTCTTCTAGATCACCATTAAGAAAAGCAGATTTTACATCCATTTGATATACCTTGAAATCTTGGTAGCATGCAAATTCCAGGACCATTCTGATAGCTTCCATTTTGGCTATAGGGGCAAATGTTTCATCATAATCAAGTCCTTCTATTTGTGAGTATCCTTTGCAGACCAGCGTAGCTTTATTTCTGATTACTTGTCCTTGCTCATTCATTTTGTTTTTGAATACCCATTTTGAGCCTATGACATTTTTCTCAGCAGGTCTAGGAACTAGTTCCCAGGTATTGTTCTTTTCAATTTGGTCTAATTCTTCATTCATTGCTTTTACCCAAGACTTGTCCTTGCTGGCTTCTTCAAATTTCTTTGGCTCTATTTGTGATAGCATGGCTATGTATACCTCTTCAGTTTGTTCTGTTAGCTGCCTTCTTGTCTGGACTCCTGCTTTCTTGTCTCCTATGATATGATCTTCAGGATGATTCTTCTAAGTGTATCTTGAGGGGGTTTTTGATTTTAATCCAGTATCTTCTGATGTCTTGCTGGTTTCATCATCATTCTGATCTTCTTCTTCATGATTATCTGATGGACTGCAACAGTCTGTATTTCTTGTATTGTTTAGAAATTCTTCATCAAATCTCACATCAATACTTTCAACTATTTTCCGAAGAGTCTTATTGTAGCACCTGTACCCTTTACTTTTGGAAGCATATCCTAGAAAAATCCCTTCATCTGCTCTTGCATCAAATTTGCCAAGATTTTCATCATTATTCTTTATGTAACACTTGCTTCCAAAGATTCTGAAATGTTTGATTGAGGCTGGCTTTCCATGCCATAGTTCATAGGGAGTCTTGTCATTTCTTGGCCTTAAGTGAGCTTTATTAAGGATATGTACTGCTGTGTGCACTACTTCTGCCCAGAAGGTTTGAGCAATATTATTCTCTTGCATCATAGCTCTTGCTATTTGTTGTACAGACCTGTTTTGTCTCTCTGCTACTCCATTCTGCTGAGGTGTCCCTGCAATAGTAAATTGTTGCTTTATTCCATGTTCATTACATAGGCTTGCAAAGTCATAATCAGTGAATTCACCTCCTCTGTCTGATCTGATGCATTTCAGCTTGCATCCTGTCTGATTTTCTGCTAATGCTTTAAATGTTTTGAATTTGTCTAGAGCTTCCGATTTATTCTTGAGAAAAGCAACCCTTGTCATTCTGGAGAAATCATCTATTATCAACATAAAGTAGGACTCTCTACTTGGTGTTTTAGTTCTTGCAGGTCCACACAGATCCATGTGCACAAGTTGCAGTGGTCTTCTTGTTGATAACTCTTCTTTAGATTTAAAGGATGTGCGAGTTTGTTTCCCCAACTGACAAGATTTGCATATTGTGTTTGAGGGCCTTTTTATTTCTGGCATATCTCTGACAGCTTTCTTCTTGCTCAGCCTAATGATATGGTCAAAGCTGAGATGTCCCAATCTCTTATGCCATAACCATGACTCCTCGAGTTTGCTAAGATGGCAGGCTTCATCCTCCTCTCTCACTATGTACACATTACTCTCTGTTCGAACACCTTTGAGTAGAGTTTTTCCCGTTGTTCTTGATCTGACTACACAATCTTGTGCTCTAAAGAGAACTTCACAGCCTTTATCACACATCTGACTGACACTTAGTAAATTTTCTTTCAGTCCATCTACATATAATACATCTTGGGCCTTTCCTCTGCCATTGTCTATGCTGACTGATCCTTTTCCCTTGATCTTTCCTGATTTGTCATTTCCAAAAGTGACATTGCCCGATTTCTTTTCGTCAAGAGTTAAAAACTTGTTTTTATCTCCTGTCATGTGTTTAGAGCAGCCACTGTCCAAATATCATTGACTCTTCAAATCTTGAGCAGTTAAAGCCAAGTCACATTTATTCACCTTCTTTATCCACTAGAGGCCCCCTTTTGTTTGGTATCTTTTGTGAGGTGATGAATTATATCCCTTTAGAGAACACTTGGAAGATATATGCCCAATTTGATTGCATATACAACATTTGATTATAGTTTTTGCAGAATTGTGAGCATGAAAAAAATTGCTTTGACTCATAAACCTCCTTGAGGTATTGAACATCAGTCTTTGTCCATATTTTCTACATTCAATAATTCTATGGCCAAAATCCTTACAATAAAAACAATAACCATAGAAATTACTTGCATACCTGATGTAAGGTTGTCTCTTCCATGCTTGCCTCTTTTGCTGGTTTGAATCATTCCTCCTTGCATGACAATATGCAGCAATGTGTCCCTGCTTGTGGCAGGCATAACAGGTGGCATTCTTCATAGGAGGCAAGAATCTCCTTTGATGGCTTCCAAATTTGATATAATTAGGAATATATGATCTTTTCTCTGTTGTCTTAGTATTTGTTACAATATTTGTTATTAGAGGTTTCTTCTGGTCTCTGTCTTTCTCATTACATGTTTCTTCCTTTGTAGGAATTATTTGGGCTGCTTCATCAACCTTCTTTGCTTTTACAAAAAATATATTTTTGTTTCCCTTTTCTTTGCCTTTACTTGATTCTCCTTCATAGCCTATCCCAGTCTTTATTAGAGGAGATCTTTGAGCATCCAAGATTTCATTCAACCTACTCGAACTTGTCATTTGAGAAGGGTATATAGAAACTTTCTGTTGAGCACTTTCTAATTTCCTTCTCAGGCACAGAATTTCTTCTTCCAGCTTCTCTTGTTCTCGAGTTTTATCTTTGATTTGTTGAAGTAATATATCTTCTATCTTCTTGGCTTCTTCAAGCTTTACCTTCAGCTGCATGAGGACTTCTGAATTTTGTTCTTCTTTCACACATTTGAGGAGAATCTCTTTTTGTTTTCTGAATTTTAGTTTGAGTCTGTCAATCTCCTCCAGAGCACTTCTTAGCTCCCCCTCAAGATCGACTTCCCCTTCTTCTTCTTCTTCTAGCAAGAGTCCTTCAAGATCTTCTATGGCCATTAGTAGAAATTCAGAGGTTCCCTCTTCTCCTGAGGGTTCATCCGAGTCTTCAGATGCACTGCTGTCTTGTTGAGCGTAGAGGGATTTTCTGCTGAATTTCTTTCCTTTCTGCCAATACTTCGATGTGTCTTTCTCTGATTCTTGAGCTTGATTTCTTACTTTCTTGTGAGGACATTTAGCAGCATAATGTCCAACTCTTCCACAGTTAAAGCATTTAAAAGGAAGTTTACCTTTGTATCTACCTGATCCTTTATCCAATTTCTTGACAAATTTAGCCTCTTCTTCATCAGAGCAAGAGCATATTTCTTCCTCTTCTTCTTTCTTCTTTTATGTTTTAAAGGCTGCTTCCCTCGAACTTGGTTTCTTCTGTGGGAGCCTCATTTCATAGGCTGTTAGATTTCCAAGTAGCTGGTTCATGGTCAGAGTGATCTTAGAATATTTTGCACAACTATACTTTCTGGTATGGTTTCTCCAAGAGCTTTCATATTGTTAACAATTTCTGCAACTTTTAAGAAGAAGCTGCCAACATCTTCATCATCATACATTTTTAGGTTTTCAAACTGGGCTCTATATACTTGAAGTTTGGCAGTTTTTATTTTCTGGTCTCCCTCATGTATGTCTTCAAGAGTATCCCATATTTTCTTGGCAGTGTCTTTGTGCATTACTTTAATAAACTCTGCTTCACATAATCCATTCAGGATGGCATTCATGGCTTTTGCATTAGCCACAAAATCTTGTTTTGAGTCCTTTTCTGAGTCAGTTGCCTTCGGGGCATATCCTAATTGCACAACAGCCCAGACTTCTATTCCTAGAGACATTATGTATGTCTTCATTTTGATTTTCCAGAAAGCATAATTTTCACCAGTGAAGAAAGGGGCTTTATTGGTTGAGCATCCTTCTTTACTAGCCATCTTGGGAACCTAGGATCTCCTTTCAGTTGTTAGACTTGTACAAAGGAACTCGCTCTGATACCAATTGTTGAATCTTTAATTAAACTGAGAGGGGGGGGGGGGTGAATCATTTTAATACATACATTAGCCTTTTAAAATTTTCTCCAAAATTATTTACAGCTTAATATGTGAACAATCTTATTTGCAGCCAATATTAAATTATTGTGACACCATACTTATGTAGAAAGCAGCAAGCAATTAACCAGATTTTAAATATTCACATCAACACAAAAGAAGCACACATAGAGACAGCAGATGTAAGTGGAAACCCATGAAGGGATAAAACCACATCTTATTATTGTTGTGATGCAAAGGCAAGCTCCAACTCCCTCTCACCACTGTTTTCTGCAGGCACCAACCAACTGGAGGCTCTATCCTCAATTCTGCAAGCTACAACTTGCAAGGAAGCACCAACTCCCTTCGATTTTCTGCTGGCATCAACCTACAGGAGGCTCCAACCTCAGTCAGCTCCAACTGACAGCTATCATGCTGCAACTTGATAGGGAAGCTTCAACTTCCTCAATTTTCCAAACTGAATGTTTGCTGATTTACTTCAGATATCAGCTCTGTTCTGTAGCTTCTTTTTCTGCTCTCCTTTTCTTATTCTTCTCTGCCTCACACTTCTATATTCTGTCTTCTCTCAATTTTCTCTCTCTCTCTCTCTCTCTCTTTTATGCATATCAAATTGATATTATATATAGAGATTCTCACATGACTGTTTGTATTTCTCAAGGAATTTGGAGTGAACAGTCATGACTCTTTGGCTTCTGTCTTCTTATTCTTTTATCCAACTCAATTTTAAAATTATAACAATATGTACAAATTTCCATGCTACAGTGGGATTTTCTTTTCCTTAGGATACTTGCCTTTGCATCACGGACGATAAAAATTAATTACAACATTTGTACATTATATTTCATTCCTCAGCTCTTTAAAAGTTTTATTTTCTGGATTTAACTCTTTCTTCTTCATTCATTTTATTCACATACTCTTTGTTCTGTCATCTGCATATTCCCCCATTTCTGCATGCTTATTCACATCCAACTCATTCATGCAATATTTATGTTCAACGAGCTTTCATTTCTGCACACTCTCCTCTTCTTTTCCTTTTCCATACACATTCATCCAACCTTACTCTCCTATTTGTTTTCTCCTGTATTCAGTTCCTTGTTCATTCCAGTTATATAACAGCTGTATGTACGGCTACCTTTTAATCAAAACTAAAATAACTCTCAACGTTTCATAAACCCTGTTTGACCACACGGATATATCAGTGCTAACAATCTTTATCATAGATTATCAACAGTATAACCTTTGGTTTAATCAATTCTCGGCCTGTACATATATAAACCCGCGTTCACATATTCCTTTATTACAGCGTCCTTCAATTATTAACGAAATCCTACAGCAATCGGCATTCCTTTATTAACTCGTAATCCTTAGTCAAACAGTCCCGATCAATTAGAACTTTGGCTTGGGACCCACATGTACAACTCATATGCCAACGTGGAGTCAACACTCAACCATTCGTATGCGCCTTATCATATATATATATATATATATATATATATATATATATATATATATATATATATATATATATATATATATATATATATATATATATATATATATATCACTTCTATTCCGTAATATAAATTGAACCATGCAACATATTAATTCAGAGGCGGTAAAGTTCCGCGGGGGTAGCAGACTCGGGCAGATAGCGGAGGGGGACCCCCTCGGAATAAATGACGTCATCCTCAGCTGGGACCATGCTTTACATACTCCATTATATATATATATATCTATGCGTTAACAGAACTCAATATTTTATATATATATTTCCGCCTCGGGCCCACCATACAATTAAACGAATGCATACACCATTAGATGTCGGCCCACCAGATCGACGACTTATATGCATTCCGCTAAGCGTCTTGGTACGATTTATAACGTGCGAAGTGTTGGGAAAAATACTGAGAGGGGGGGGGGGGGTGAATCAGTATTTACTGCATACTCAAAATTTTTCACTTTTTCATTCCTTAAAACCCATACACTACTTTCCTTTAGTAAACTCGCGTATACACGCGGATATCTTTATGCAACTCACGTATACACAGAGATCTAATTATGTCATTAGTTCTTTGCTTATATAATTCCATTATTCATTCATCAGATGTTCAATAAACAGTAAATATGTGCAGTAAGAACAGAATAAACCATCACACAAAGCATCACACATGAACACCAGGATTTTTAGGTGGAAACCCAAGTCGGGAGAAAACCACCGCTGCAGTTGCTCAGCCTTCAATATTTTATTATAGAGAAAACATCTTACAACATATGTGTTGGTGCAGACTCCTACCAGCATGCAGGCACCCACCTGCGCTCGTTTACCAGCCTCTCCTGGAAGGGAGCTCCAACCCCCTGACTCATTTACCAGCCTCTCCTGGAAGGGAGCTACGACCCCCTGACTCGTTTACCAGCCTCACCTGGAAGGGCTCCTTCCCCCGGCCCCGAAGGCTACAACCCTCGGCACCAATATGGACACGTTTCATCGAAGTTTTCTGCTTCCCAGATCCAACGACTTCAATAAAATAGTGTGACCGTTTTCATCATATTTTCGGGCCCGGAACACTCTCCATACATTTTAGCACGATTAACGCAACAACGGATAGCTAAAACACGACGGTCGGATCGGACATTTTCATACCCCATGCTTTAACCGGCCAGTTTGCATGCGCACTTTTCTTTTGCGATGTCGCGTATATACGCGCACCAGTCATCCTTCCAACGTATACATCTACACATAAACTGCACGCATGCGCTTTTTCTTCGAGCGCGTATATACGCGCTTACTCTGTTAACTAGCGTATGGATCTTCATGCAATTTGCATATTTCTTCGGATCATATATTCGGTTCGAGATTCAACCACTTGCTTAGGGCAGAGATGTTTTGCCTCATCACGAATCTCATCCATCATAGCTATGCTGTTGATACAAATACATTTCAGATCTAGATCCCCTTCTTCATCATTTTCTTCATTGGTGCATCATAGATTCAGATCTATCATCAAGCCTTTACCCTTTCCATACAGATATACTTCACAGAGAAGTATTCATTCAAGCTCAGACATCTTGCCCCACTCTCATGATTTGCACAATGAATTTCTTTTCCTTATATAGGTTTACCCTTTTTCAATACCATGAGCCCCTTTTTCAATACCATGAGCCAAAACAATACCATGAGCCCAAAACTACATTACTTCCGATGGTATTCCTGGACGGGGTCATTTAAATGAATCATTACCCAATACAATGGATCAATACCATGGTGGTTACCCCTGGTTTTGCACTTTATGAGCGCTTTTTCCCATACGCGACTTGGCACGTTGTTTCCCGCGTGCATACGCGACTTCTCCTAGACATATCCGCGTATTCCTTGAGACATACTCTTTTCACCATAGATTTAGCACATGTTGAATTCCTTTCTTCATTGCCTTCTGTACTCACTGTAGATACATCAGATTTAGTTCATCAAGACATATTCTATCAAGCACAACTTTATCAAATAAGTTGCCATCTTCTTCATCAAGTGGGTTGCCATTCAATGACAACACTCAGCATCATATTGCTAACTAACATCATTTCACATCAGATTTACATCATTTACCAAGTCCATCAGGTCAATACAAACTTCATCAGGTGGTTTGCCATCAAGGACAACACATGTCAACTGTCTCATGTCTTCATCTTCATTCAGTGGGTTGCCATCAAGGACAACACTCTGCATCATATTGCCAACAATCTCCCCCTTTGTACTTGATGGAAACCACAATGGTGTTTGGTTACCACAACAGATAGGTACATTAAGAATACAATGACACCATGTCACTCTCTCCATTTTTGACACCATTCTTTCTCTTCATTCAAACACCATGTCACTCTCCCCCTTTGACATCAAGGGCAAAGGGCGGATCAAAACCAACACACTCTCCCCTTTTCTCCTCATGTAGAAGAAGCGTTCTGCAGATCTGATGTATACTGAAGTGACCAAGCTCCCCCTGAGTTCATGCTGAATCTTCAAACATATTTTTTAATGAAGTACATGACTCTATGAACTTCCTATCACCAAAGACTCATACTTACATCAAATATCCAACCAAGTGGATTTACATATAAGACTCAAGTACCCAACCAAGTGGGTTTACACATTTCAACTCAGCTACCCAACCAAGTGGGTTTACAAAATTTGACAAGTCCTTACATGACTGAAAATTACAATTTTACATCAAGGGTCTCAACATGACCTTTTCATCAAGATACAAATATGACTTTTCATAACCAACACCAGAAGGTCCTCAAGAAAGAGAACATATTTCAGAACCATCATAATGCCAACAATGCATTATACTCAGCAAAGCTAATTCTCCCCCTGAATTTGTGCATCCAAGTAACCTTTCCATATGACTAAGGCTCCCCCTTAGTTTGTGCATCCTGAACACTTTCAACAACAAATCATCAAGGCATATTTATCAAAACATTAGAAATAGAATTATGAGAACTGGAACACCACCAAAGATACCAAGAAATATCAGAGATACCAAACAGCACTGCAGCTGTGCTGAAGAGAGCTGACTCCAAACAGAAAAATTTCAGCAATCAGACATACGCGGTTTTCTGTGCATGAACTCGCGTATATACGCGACTGTGTTTCAGGAAACCCGCGTATCCAATCCCATCTTCTATATTTTAACTAGATCTGATCCTCTTGTGAGAAAAAGACAGTGTTCAGCTTCTTTCTGGGATATTTGAATGCTTCCCTGGACTACAGATAGATAGAACAGTGTAGTTGTGTCTTCAAGCGTCATCCAACGGTTGTAGTATAAGCACATTAATAACCAAGCCTTCAGATTCTTTGCAGCATCAATACAACCTTTTCAAGAGAGATTATCATACCAGAACAACATCTTCAAATATGTGTCAAGCAATCATCCATGTGGTCCAATATCATCAAGATCTTCAAGATTTAACATGAAGTAACATATGTAGGCAAAAGATCTCAACCATAGTAACAAACTCTGCATGATCTATTCTTATTTCTGAATCAAACGACATTCAACTCATCCATGTGTGAGCACAAAAGATACTTATCAGCAACCAGGGCTCAAAATCTAAACCATGTACCAAGTCATCATCATTTGAGCATGAGTATCACAAAAACCAAAGAATGGCAGTCATATTGCCAACTGATGCAATTTTCATTAAGGTATTTAACCCTCACATACACTGAACCGAGTGCTCTCTGCGGTGCTTGCCTTTGAATATGTTCATACGTGAAGTTATCGGCCAACAATCTCTGCATGTTGTCATATCCTGATTATAAAGGTATCCATCTTAGCAACAAACTCTTCATCAACAAACCAAGCAGGGACTCATCCATAATCTTCAACATAAGAAACCATGTATCATATCATCATTATTTGGAACTGAGAAACTAAGCTGATACAGAGTCAATAATACATTTTATTAACAATCAGACTGATGCTCCCCCTGAACCTCTGCTCCAAATCTTCAGCTATCATATAAATTCTCTTATCATCAATGCATACGCGACTGTGTCTGCTGGAACTCGCGTGTATACACGACTTTGGTTCATCGAACCCGCGTATGGAAAGTGAAGCATAGAAAATTTTCATCTTCTTTCATCTCCTCCTGAGCTTGTACTTCCTGTACTTGTCTTTTCCACATTAGATGCGCTGTCAGAAGTAAACATAACCAGAGTAATCAAATCAGTCATGAGAGTCATCATGCATTGCTCCCCCTGTGACGATACATTACTAAATCTCATAATGTATCCCACATCATTCCTACAGTCAATAAGAAAAATCAGCTTCAGAAGCGGATGACTGCAGTAGGGTCAATATTCCCTACGTTTCTGATTGGTCCTCCTTCTTTTTCCAAATTTGCTTGAACTTTCTATTTGTGTGCTGGAAGTTATCCAATTTCTCATATTTGTTCAACCTGCAATCCTTTTCTACATGTCCATACTTGTTACAAGAATAACATCTCATGTGTCTAGAGAGATAAGCATAAGAATCATAATGAGTATTTCTAATCTTCCTCCTTTTACAATCAGCTGCTTTATGTCCATACTCGTTACATGAAAAACAATATCCCTTGAAGAAGCCAGAGTACCTTTCTATGTAGGATCCATTAGTTTGTGGCTGAAATGATCTGCTCCTGCAATCTGCTGCAACATGCCCATAAATATGACATTTAAAGCATTCAACATTATTGATAGATTTCCTTTGAGATTTCATCATTGTTGGTTGACCTTTTGTTTCTTTCAACACTTCAGGTTTTGCATTGACATCCCCTGACCTTTTAGCACTTCCTTGTGAGCTAGATTCTCCTTTAACAGTTTCATGGAAACCAAGACCAAGTTTGATAGCAGGAGACCTTTGATTACTCAAAATATTGTCCAAAATATTAGTACTATCTTGAAACCTCAAAAGTTTAACTTTTTCTTCTAATTTACCTTTGAGAATGTTTACCTCAACCTCCAAGGCTTGACATTGCTTTTTCAAGCTTTCTTCTTTCCTTCTTCCATCTTCTACTTGATCCTTTAGATTTAGAATCTCTTCTTTTAACCCATTTCCTTGTTCTTCAAAATTTTGCAAGAGTTCTTCATTCTTCTTCTTCGATGCTTCAAGATTTACTTTCAGAGATATGATTTCTTCTTCAAGTCCTGCATTCTTCTTACCTGTTTTATCCAGGTCTTCTTTGAGGGAAATGATTTCTGCTTCAAGGCCTTCATTTTCAAATGATTGTAGAGGTTCCTCACTCTTCTTACTTGATGTTTCAAGTTTTTCTTGTAGAGAGATGATTCCAGCTTCAAGACCTTCATTCTTCCTTTTTGATTTTTCCAGATTTGTTTTTAGAGAAACGTTTTCTGCTTCAAGTCCTTCATTCTTCTTATTTGATTCTTCAAGATCTGCTTGCAGAGAGATGATTCTAGCTTCATATCCTTTACTTCGATTATATACATCATAGAACATCCTTTTCAATCTAAATATCAAAGCTTTGGAGGCAGATTCCTTCTCATTAAATATTCTTTGTTGATCTTTGATAACTTCTTTTAAATCCACAACATTACTTTCACTATCTACATCATTGCTTGCACAGATAAGATTATAAGGACCCCAATCACTATCAGATTCATCTTTGTCAACTTCTGCTATACAGGTTTTCTGAGACATCTCCTTACTTTGAGTAGCCTTTTGCTTCTTTGCCATGAGCACTTGTAGAGCTTGGTCAGAATCTTCTTCATCTTCACTTTCACTATCATAATCTTTGCATATACAGTTAAGTAAAATACAAGAACAATGATTAATACCTGTTTCATCTTCTATACATGATTTCTGAGGCTTCTTCTTTCCTTGAGTAACCTTCTTCTTTTGCTTCTTTCCCATTGCGACGGATCTCCTTCAAGCGATCAAGCTTCTGCAGAGAAGAACTCCTTTGTCCTAGTGGGAAAAATAATGAGGGGGGGGGTGAATCGAGTATTCTTGCATACTCGAAACTTTTCACTTTTTCATTCCTTAAAACCCATACGCTACTTTCGCTGATAAACTCGCGTATACACGCGGATATCTTTGTAGCCTAAACGTATACACGGAATCATTGTAATCGTGGTTCTTTGCTTATATCCCATTCCATTATTCATATGGAATGTTGATAAACGAATTAAATAATATGTAGGTAAGAGCAGGGAATAAACCATCACACATGAACATAGGATTTTTAGGTGGAAACCCAGTCGGGGACAAAACCATATTGCGGTTACTCGACCTTCAATATTTTATTATAGAGAAAACATCTTACAACATATGTGCTGGTGCAGACTCTACCAGTACGCAGGCACCCACCTGCGCTCGTTTACCAGCCTCTCCTGGAAGGGAGCTACAACCCCGTGACTCGTTTACCAGCCTCTCCTGGAAGGGAGCTACGACCCCCTGATCTCGTTTACCAGCCTCACCTGGAAGGGAGCTACAACCCCCTGACTGAAGGCTACAACCCTCAGCACCAATATGGACCACGTTTCATCAATTTTCACACTGGATCCAACAACTTCAATAGAACTCAACTTGTAGGCCACGTTTCATCATATTTTCAGACTGGACCCTATCCATACATTTAAGCACAGTCAAACATCAACAACATATAGCTAAAACACAGTAGATCAGATCAGACATTTCATACCCCATACTTCAACAAACCCTAGTTTGCATACGCGCTTTTCTTTTACTGATGTCGCGTATATACGCGCTTCCGTCCACATCAACCAGCGTATACATCTGCACATAAACTTCACTGCGCATACGCGCTTTTTCTTCAGAGAAGCCGCGTATATACGCGCTTCCTCTGCGGCTAACTAGCGTATGGATCTTCAACCATTACAGAGCTGCATACTTCTTCAGATCAGATATTCAGTTCAGATTCAACCCTTTACTTCAGACAGATGTTCGCCTCATCACAGATCTAATCACTCCATAAACAGATCTAGAAGATACAAATACATTTCAATTCTAGATCCCCTTCTTCATCATTTTCTTCATTGGTGCATCATAGATTCAGATCTATCATTAAGCCTTTACCCTTTCCATACAGATATACTTCACAGAGAAGTATTCATTCAAGCTCAGACATCTAGCACCCACACTCATTCTTTGCACAATGAATTTCTTCTCTTTATATAGGTTTATCCTTTTTCAATACCATGAGCCCCTTTTTCAATACCATGAGCCAAAACAATACCATGAGCCCAAAACTACATTACTTCCGATGGTATTCCTGGACGGGGTCATTTAAACGAATCATTACCCAATACAATGGATCAATACCATGGTGGTTACCCCTGGTTTTGCACTTTATGAGCGCTTTTGCCCATACGTGACTTGGCACGTTGTTTCCCGTGTGCATACGCAACTTCTCCTAGACATATCCGTGTATTCCTTGAGACATACTCTTTTCACCATAGATTTAGCACATGTTGAATTCCTTTCTTCATTGCCTTCTGTACTCACTGTAGATACATCAGATTTAGTTCATCAAGACATATTCTATCAAGCACAACTTCATCAAGTAAGTTGCCATCTTCTTCATCAAGTGGGTTGCCATTCAATGACAACACTCAACATCATATTGCTAACTAACATCATTTCACATCAGATTTACATCATTTACCAAGTCCATCAGGTCAAGACAAACTTCATCAAGTGGTTTGCCATCAAGGACAACACATGTCAACTGTCTCATGTCTTCATCTTCATTCAGTGGGTTGCCATCAAGGACAACACTCTGCATCATATTGCCAACACGAAGGCACAGTTTAAACGGGGTCTTTCAATACCACTCAGGACACGCGGCAATTTCTCTGTGGAATCGCTCCCCCGTCCAGGAATACCACTTATGGTCAAAAGTGGTGCGGAATGGGAAATCCGCTCTTGAAAATCCACTGGTGGTTTCGCTACAGTGTTAAACTATTGTTTACGCCGGCTGTACGATCTCCTCACCCATTAACTCGGGTTCGCTACCTCCGGTTCCTTTATTTATTTAATCTGACACATGGTTCCAGCCTATACTCTAAGTTCTGGTCTGCATTTGTTATTTATCAAAATGTTCACTTTTCAATGTATTTTTATTATTCGACTCCGCTCCATTCAATTATATATATATATAATGCACAATTCTACCATATCAATCGAATGTCAATTGAATACAAGTGCTCTTGTTGAATTCAAACGCCTGGAATGTTATGTATAACGCCCGACTGTATAAAAGATTCTGCCTCTGCCGCTTCTGTCACTGCATCTGTTCCTGTCTCTATTCTTGGAATAACAGCAGTGATAACGTCTTTGTCTTTATTTGCTTCTTTGCTGCCTCCATTGTATTTGCTGCTTCCTTTGCCTGTTTCTGCTTCAGCACTGCCTCATTTTCCATCAATGACAACATTTCCAACAGCCTCATCCTTCTTAAAGCATGCCTCTCTTCCCTGCCCTTGTATTGTTTTACGCTCATGCAAGCCCCTGCCAGTTTTCATAATAAAATGGATGCTCTCCTTCGTCAATTTCTTTGGCAAGGAGGGAGAACTGAAACAAAAAAATATAACTTGGTTAGCTGGAAGCAGGTCATTCAACCGCATGAGAAAGGAGGGCTAGGATTCAAATCTCCTAAACTACTAAACCTTGCCTTTGCTGGAAAAATTGTTTGGAGACTCATTACTGGCAAGAACGCCTGGTGGAAGACTGTTATAGAAAAAAAATACCTCAGCTTCCCAAGGCATCAGCTCATGGACCTTGAACTCCCTAACAGAACATGCTCTAAAATCTGGAGGATGTGTAAGAAAGCCATTCCATTTCTTGAACAAAATACCTCCAAAGTGCCCAAAGGTGGCAGCCATATTAGGATTGGGGATGACAAAATAATGGGGCAACAGCCCATAAATCGATGGCATGGAACGCAACAGATTCTAGACTTTTTTCACAGCACAAGAATCCAAACTCTGGACCAGATCTCTCATTGGGATGCCAAAACTCATATTTGGAAAGGCTGGACCTTCCCTTGCATACCGACAGACATAGAAACCAGCCTCAACAATCTGCAAACCCATCTCCATGGTATAGCTCCTTCAAATCGCTTCGCTGCTGATGACTTTTGATGGGATCCATCTGGAACTAATTACACCATAAAGGCTGCCTACCATCAGATCTGCATTAATGTTTTCCCCTGTTCTATTTGGGCGTAGTGGAGATTGGTTTGGAAGGCATAATCTCTTCCAAAAATCAAATTTTTTCTTTGGATCCTTCTAAGAGGGAAAGTTCTACCTTAGAAAGCGAGGAATAATTGGGCCTTCTCGCTGTCCAAATTGTCAATCTGATGAAGAGACAAGCCAACATCTTTTCATAGAATGCCCTTTTGCTATATCTTGCTGGAAGGAAGCTTTTCGAAGTCAAGATCTCCCTTGGGAGCCTAGCACAAGCATGATTGAAGCATTGCACATATGGAAAAAAAGCTACCCGTGGAGAAAAAGAAAGAGCAACATTGCTCGAAGGGTTTGGAATGCCCTGCCCTGCACCCTTCTATGGAACATCTAGTTGGCAAGAAACCGCGTGATCTTCAAAGGAAAAGAAACCAGCATCAGAAAGCTCTACAACAAAGCCTGGAGTCTCAATTTGGAAACCCTATCTACGAAATGTCAAGGACATTTGAACACGCTGGACCTCCATGTAGAAGAAAGGAATTACATAGGGTATCTTCTAGATAGAAACAATATAGCCCAAAACGGAAGCAATCCCAATAGTAGAAACAGTTCCAGGTACAACTGGAAACTCAGGATGAAAGAAGAGGAATTTTCACGATGGCTAGGAAATTGCAATAAACATTATCTCTTCTTTGATGGGGCCTCCAAGTCCAACCCAGGAATGGCTGGGGCTGGAGGGCTCATCTACAATGGAAATGGGGATGTTCTAATGGATTACGAATGGGGCCTAGGCACCTTATCCAATAACAGAGCAGAAGCCTTAGCTCTCTTCCAAGGCCTGCTTCAGCTTCAGAAACTCGGCATCAACACAACTGTTATCATTGGAGATTCAGCCATTGTTATTAATTTGATGATACGCAACCGAAAAGCCCCCAACTTGATTCTTCAGCAAATCATAGGGCGCTGCTAAAGCATCGATCAGCAGATGCAAGGGAATATCTTTTATCATGTACTAAGAACCCTCAACAAAGAAGCTGATAAAAGGGAAAACAGAGCTTGTTCACTTTCTGTTGGAAACCTCTGGTGTAATGGCTCAGATCAGCTCTTCTTCTTGCCATGAACAGACTTCCTCCTCTCTGTAATTTCTACCCACAGCAAATCTCTGCTCTTGGTCTTCGAAAGCCCATGCTCAGACCCACTGCAAAGCCACAAACTACAATTACTTATCCCTTTAGTAAGATGCCCACAGATATAATCTCTGCACTCTCAAAATCTCTCTTTCCCTGTGACAGTCCTTTAATTACTGCGCACCCTCCTGTGTATGGGTTTTCCCCTGATCCATCGAGCGCACTCACTCATCCTTTGATCTCTGTCATCTTCCACTTCTTCGATCCCTGTTCAAACCAGCCAGCGCACCATGCGTGTCGCAACCCTTCTATTCTTGTTTCTATTGCGCCTCTGACTTCAACGCCCCTGTCCGGCTTTCCTGCTCACGATGAATCGGATGAAGACTTCAACGGGCGGCAATCTCACCATCCATTTAAATTTCAAATATGAAATGCAAAGTTAGTCTTTTATTATTCCAGTTCATTAGAATCTACACCACCACTCTCTTTCTCACTATAAATCTAGTCAGATGTAAAAAAGGAATCGATACTAAAAACATCGACATTTGGCTTTCTTCCTGCTAATACCTCCTTGTAATTCTGGAGCTTCGTCTCCCCTTTTTTGAATATTAATCAGCATCCGACTTTGTGAAAAAAAAAATAAAATAAATAAATAAATAAATAAATAAATAAATTTAAGACAACAATTTTATTAAAAAAACTTATAATATTTTAATATATTTTAAAATTTTAAAATTTAATTTTACATTACATAGCAATTGAATAAAAATAAACAAAATAAAATAAAAGAAAATTTTATTTTACTTTACATAGCAATTAAATAAAAAATTATAAACTTAAAATTATAAAAAATTAATATAAAAGTTTATAAATTTATATAATCTTTTAATATATTTGAAAATTACAAATTTCTATTTCACATTACATAGTAATTAAATAAAAATAAACAAAATAAAATAAAAGCAATTAAACGAACTAAAAAAAAAAAAAAAAAATTATAATGTTGTTTTAATACTTAAATTTATAAAAAAAAAACTTAAAAAATTAAAAAAGAAATTTAAATATTTAAATGTTAAAAACAAATGTTATAATATTATTTTTTTTTTATTTTTTTAATTGTATTGTTATATAGTTTTTTTTTAATTAATTTATTATATTGTTATATTAAAACAAATGTTTTTTTATTTATTTATTATATCGTATTGTTTTTTTCTTTAATTATATAATGTTTAAAAACAAAACATAATTGTTATTTAATAAATAATAATAAAATTCTATATTTGTTATATTTTGATATTTTTAACAATTATTATATAACAATGTTTTTATTATATTATATAACAATTTTTTTATTATTTTTATATATAACAATGTTTTTATTAATTTTTAATTGTTTAAAAAAAAAAAACAAACAAACAAACAAATTTAAAAATTAAAAAATTAAAAAAAAATTAAAAATGTTTTATTGAAAAATTAAAAAACAAAATTTTAAAAAAATTAAAAAATTAAAAACAAAATTAAAAAAATTAAAAAATTAAAAAATCATGCTCAGAATCGGCCCCTCGCCTAGTGGGGGCCCTGAGGCCGGCTGGGCCACCCCCATGGCGCTGCCTGGCCGGCCTTCGGTGCCCTGCGGGCACGATCAACGGCAGCTCATGATTTTTTATTTTTTATTTTTTGTTTTTTATTTTATTTTTTCGTTTTTTAAATTTTAATTTTTTTTTTATATAATATAATTAATAAATAATTATTAAAACATTATTTAATAAATAAATAAATAAAATTGTTAAAAATATCAAAATAAAACAAATATTTAAAAATAAAATAAAAACAATTTATTAAATAACAATTATGTCTTGTTTCTAAACATTATATAATTAAAAGAAAAAAACAATACAATATAATAAATAAATAAAAACATTTGTTTTAATATAACAATACAATAAATTTAAAAAAAAAAAAACTGTAGAACAATACAATTAAAATATATATATATATAACAAAACAATTTAAAAAAAAAAAAAAATTGAAGATTTAAAATTAAAAAGAATAAAACTAACATTTAAAATTAAAAAAATAAAATAGAATAGAATATAAAATCAAAAAATTCTCAAAAATAAATAAAAAAATAATGAAACCACTAATATATTTATGATTTAAAAAAACAAATAAAAAATGTTATAATATTACTATTTTTTTTATGTGCATGGTCATTTTATGGATTTTTCTGTCTAGATGAATCTATAAGTCTCAAAAAAAGAAAAAAGAAAAAAAAATTCTAAATTTTTGTCCTTAAAACCCTAAAAAATTTAGTTTTTTTTGCATTTTCTTCACTAAAAAAATATTAAAAAATTAAGGTTTTTGAACCTAAAAACCTTAAAAAAGTAGTTTTTGGACACAAAAAAACTATAGAAAAACAGATTTTCCCCAAAATCGTCTTTAAATTGACAGAATAGAAGGAAAACTAACATTTGAAATGCAAAAAACTGCTGTCACCAATGCCAACACAACGCCTCCACAAAATTACGAATAGCAACACAACGCCTCCAATGCCAATGCAATGCCTTCACGAAGTTACCAATGCCAATGCAACACCTCCACAAAATTATCAATAGCAACACAACACCTCCAATGCCAATGCAATGCCTCCACGAAGTTACCAATGCCAACGCAACACCTCCAAAAATTTGCTCTAACAAATACCAGAAAACTTGATGTGATGTGATGAATAGAAACAATCATTCTTATTATATAGCGAATATTGTCTGATTGGTTTACTTTTTAACGAATGTGGGATTAAAATTTCAAATTTAAAATATTTACATTTAGTTTATTATAGTTCATACTATAGTTAAAATACTTATTATTTGCATGTAGTTATCATAATTAATATTTTATTTAATATTTACATGTATTGAATGTTGAATAATTCAAATATAATCTCAGATTAAAAATTAAAATATGAAATACTTACATGTAGTTATGCAATAATCTCAGATTGCATGCATTTAGTTATCATAGTTAATATTTACATGTAATCAATGTTTAAAATCATGGGATTAAATTTTAAAATCTAAAATATTTACATGTAGTCAATCTTAAACCATTCAAATAAGAAAATTATTTTAGTTTCGAAGACATACATGAAATGAATATTTTGTGGATATTTTGAATAGAAAGTATGGTGAAATATTTGAAGACCAACAGTTTATTAATAAATTTTGAAATATATTTTAGATGAATATAACGTAAGTTTAAAATGTAAAATTTAAAATATTTACATGTAGTCATTATAGTTAAAATAGTTAATATTTGCATGTAGGTATTATAGTAATATTATAGTTAATACTTACATCTAGTCAATGTTAAATCATTGAAATAAAAGCATTATTTTAGTTTGGAAGACATCCATGATAGAAATATTTTGTGGATATTTTGAATATAAATATCGGTAAAATATTTCAACATAAACAGTTTATTAAAAAAATGTTAAATACATTTTTTGACTAATATTTGTACCAAATATTTGAAATGAAAATTTTGGAGGGAAAGTTTTTTGCGAAATTTTTTGGGGGGAAATTTGGAGGGAAATTTTTTCGCGAATTCTTTTAGAGGGAAATTTTCAGTCTTTAAGCTATATATTGTAAGTGGGAGATGAATTTGTATCATTCAACCTATTCTTGTTGAAAGCCATGGTTTCTTCTGATAACGAATTTTTTCTTTGTACAACATCAACATCTTCGTCACACAACAACTCTATTCAGAGTGATGAATATAACGGGAGTTCATTCACCATGAATAGAGAGTCAAACAATCGACTTGGTCGTAATCCTAAAGATGATGAGAACAAAATTGATGAGGCGCAATAAAATGAAATTTTTGTAAATAGAGCGCTAGTTATACCACTTACTCTTAATCCTAAGGATTATGAAAGCAATAGTGATGAAGGGCATGATGAAGAATTTCCAGAGTCAAAAGTTTCACTTCATCCTAATCTTAAGGATTATGAGGACACCATTGATGAAGAGGGAGATGAAGAATATCCACTTCAGCTTAATCCTAAGGATTATGTGAGAACAAAAAATGAAGAGGGGAATGAAGAATCTGCAGAGTCAAAATATCCACTCTGTCCTAATCCTGAGGAGTATGCCAACACCACTAATGAAAAGGGGGATGTAAAATTTCCAGAGTCAAAATATCAAATTCGTCCTAATTGTAAGGATTATGCGAGCACCACTGATGAAGAGGGGAATGATAATGTTTCAGAGTCAAAACATCCACTTCGTCCCAATCCTAAGGATTATGCCAACACCACTGATGAAGAGGGAAATGAAAAATTTACAGCGTCAAAATATCCACTCTGTCCTAATCCTAAGGATTATGCAAGCACCACTGATGAAGAGGGGGACGAAAAAATTCCAGAGTCAAAATTTCCACTTCGTTTTAATCTTAAGGATTATGTCAGCACCATAGATGAAGAGGGGAATGAAGAATTTGCAGAGTCAAAATATGCACTTCGTCCTAATCCTAAGGATTATGTCAGCACCACTGAGGAAGAGGGGAATGAAGAATTTACAGCGTCAAAATATCCACTTCATCCTAATTCTAAGGATTATGCCAGCACCACTGATGAAGACGGGGATGAATTTCCAAAGCTAAAATTTTCACTTCATCCTAATCATAACGATTATAATTTAACCACTGATGAAGGGGGGGGGTGAAGAATTTCCAATAAATATAGATTCAAGGCATTCACTTATTCCTAATCCTAAGGATTATGAGAGCTTTAGTGAGGAAGGGGAGAGGCAGGATGAAGAAATTCTAGTGAATACAAATTCAAAGCTTCCACTTATGCCTAATCCCAAGGATTATGAGAGCACCACTGAGGAAGGGGAGGATGAAGAGTTTCTTGCAAATGATAATTTTAGAGGCACAGATCTTAATATTGCATTTTCTCCAAGTGACCATTTCAAAGACACTCATGGTGATGAAGAATTGAATCCTCCCAGGGAAGAATTTGAAAGCATGGGTCAAGATGGTGAAGAATTTCTTTTGAGTCAGGGTTACAAAAGTGCCGATGATTCTTGTGAAATGTTTTCTTCAACCGATGATGGTAAAGAAAATTTTCCACGCAATGATGTTGATGAATTTCTTAACTATGTTGAGGATGATGATAGTGGGGATAATATTCCTCCTAATGGTGATGAAACTACTTTTACAAAGGATGATGGAATGATGAAGCCGTTGCAAGCAAATATTGCAACTAGGCGTAGGAGTAGACCTTTTCATATCAATCCAAAGCATTCCAGTTATACAAGGGCGAGGACAAAATATCTTACAAAAAAAAGTTCCGTCGTTCATTTGATTTCAAGTGAATGTTGTCAAAGGGATTACTTAAAAAATATGGATTTCAACTTTGTTTTGGAGAAAAGGAAAACATATATGTCAATGAATAAAAGCATGCAAAATTCATATTTAGTGGGTTGCATGCAATCTACACTAGCAGGTTATGATTATCATATTGGGAATGTATTGCTTTGCAGAAAGGCGTTCAAAATGTTGCATTCAATTGGTAATTGTCATTTTTCAAGAATCCAAGATAGATTGGAAAGGGATCCCACATATTATTCAAAAGCACGTTATAAACGGGAGGTGGGGCCGTTTGCAAATACTGCTAAGACATGGATGAAAGACTTCTTTTCAAATCATGGAGAGTGTATGCCAAATAAAGACACAATACATATTCCAGATAATTTCTCGAGATGAGAAATATTCATGTTATATAAAGATTATGCAGAAGCTGTTGAAGAAATTGGTAATTTTATTACATATTATTATTTTACAAGGATATGGAAAACTGAATTCAACAATGTTCGTATTCCTAAGAAGACAAGTATGGGGATTTGCAGCACATGTGCTTCTCTTAAAGAAAAAAGAGATAACTGTCAAGGGGCAGAAAAAAGTATGTGTTCAAAACATTTTTTTTTAAAATTTGATACTTATCAACTATGAAAGTATATTTATTCATATGTTTCTTTTATTTTATGTACAGATTCAATTGTCAAAGAACTTCAAGACCATCTCAATTAGCAAACAAGTGAAAGACAAAAGTTGTATAAACATCGAAAGAAATGTTATGATCATCCAAATAAATATCTGGGATTGATAATTGATGGTATGGACCAAAATAAAACACTTCTTCCACATTTTGTCTACACGCCAAAAAAGTTACAGGAGGAAAATTTCATTTAGTTTCACTTAGTTGGTTGTATGGTATTTAATGAGAAGATGTTTCCAAGAGTTTTCTTCACAACTCCAAATATTCACAATGATGCAAATCTGACCATAACTATAATCCATGATGTGGTTAGTCCTTGGTCTGGGATTCTTCTTGAAGTTTTGTATTTACAATTAGACAACATAAGTCGTGAGAACAAAAATCAAGTTCTTTTTGGGTATCTAAACATGCTCGTTGAATTGGGGATTTTTAAAAAGATAAAGGTTGGTTTCCTTCTTGTTGGGCATACTCATGATCATATTGATCAAATGTTCAGTCATTTTTCAGTAACATTGAGGAGGAAAGGTGTTGGGAGCCTACCATCATTAATTGAATGTATTAAAAAATCGTACATTACAAAGTCTGTTTTTCATGTGTTGGAAGAAAATATTGACATGCGAAGGTTTATTTTTGGATCGCATGGTGAGGAGAAATGCATTGAACAACTTAACGACATTAGCTTCCAGCATCAATTTCGTATCAAAAAAATTGATGGGATAACACTTATATGTGGCAAGAAGTATTCAACTGTTGAAGAATGAGGACCATCATCAGGTTTAGCACTTTTGAAGTTCATTCCAGAGCGTCCAATATTTTCATCAAAGATATTGTTATTACAGTCAGTTGCTGAACTCCATAATGCACGAAGGCAGAAGAGAGACATAAATTATTTTGAATGTCTAGAGGAAATTAAAATATGTATTAGAGATACATATGAGTACTTCGATGTTGCTGATTCAGTTTGGTGGGAGTATTTTTTCAGTAATCAAAGTGATATGATTTCAAGATCAATAAATGGGGATACGCTTTTGAAGACTCCTTTTTTTTTGCCACAAAATATGCCAAATGAACATGAACATCAAGAAACACACAATGTCGAACAACAACAACCTCAAGCTATTATTAATTCCCCATAGGTAGAGGAAAGAGAAATCTATATTGGTTCTAGAAGATCACGTGCACAACGTGAAGCCATGGAAGACTTTTACAGGGGTTCTGTGCAGGATCTTAAGGAGGGTTGCATGATAGCAGTGTTAGCAGATGAAGATCCACTTGGCTATCCATTCTGGATTGCCAAGGTTGTAAAGGTCATTAATGAAAATGAAGAGATTACAACTATTGATGTACATTGGTATGCCACAAGTACCCACCCTTTCAATGGTGTGTACAAGCCAGAGATGGTAGTGGAAAAAAGAATTGGAAGAAAGAGAAAAATAAAGGGCACAAATATAAATCGTCACCGCATAGATGTCTTAAAATTGGAGGATGTTGACATACTTGTGTATGACTTCAATTTGACAAAGAGAGGAACTCTTCAGTTGCAGACCATAAATATTTTGAAGAAATTGCTACCAGAACAATTACTGTTGAGATGGGACTCTGCAGAATGTAGATGTAGATATACAAGACTTTTGAACTCTGAAATGGTGGGCATGCATGTTGACTCAGATGGAGCACTAGTTGATGAAAGAGAAGAATATGGATCATCTTCATCTGCATTGAGCCATTCATCTGAAGATGTAGGTTATGATGGTGTGCCAGAACCTATGGTTGATTTTGAATAACTATCTAAGACACTTTTATGTAATTGATGTTTGCATGGTAACTTGAAATAAAATTTTTGACTTCCATCTCATTTTTCATGAAGTTATGAGACATTTCTATGTTTGTTGGATTATATGTTTTAATTGCGAATAATTCATCTCTTTAGAATATCGACAATGCAACAATGAATTACAAAAATAATTTATGTTATATTCAATGTACCAATGTTGATATTTTAATTATAAGTAAAATAGAAAATAGAAACTAATGCTGAATTTTTAGATTATGTAGTGATATTACCATGATATTATGTATTGTTACCATTTGGTATAAGATACTTTTAAATTTTTTAATAATTATATGCGTCATTGAAAGGGAACACTTTGTTTTGATGCTTGATTTTTAGGTTTTGGTTGAAATTAGATTTAAATTTGTCTTATGCTAAGATTTGAAAAAAGATAAGTTTTTATCCTTTAAAATTAAAATTACTCTTACTTGTTTCTGTTCAATGATAATTTTTTCATTTACTTGTTTATTTTTTAAAATTGTTTAAGTCTTATAATTTCTCCATAATTTCATTGTTCAAGTATGTTGAAAACTTAAGATTGAAAAACTTTAGATTTAAAACTTGTCATTAAGGTTTTTATGCGCTACCAAATTTTATCTTTAATGTTATGGTTGACAATAATTACAATTTTGGGGTTGTTTAGAGTCAAGATATTTTATGTTTAACAACATGGATGAAAATTGTTCGAAATGATAAGCCCTTCAGACATGTATTTGTTTATCTTTAACATTATCTAGAAAAAATGTTAGAAATTTACGATTTTAAAAAATGTCATAATATTTTGTCTTTAATTCCATTGTTACAAGTGTCAGAATTATGACACAATTTTTTTTTTGTTATTCCAGCATCAACTAGTTTTGTTTTGAGGGTGTTTTTTCAATCCTTTTTTCAACAAACAATTTTTTTTTAGCATAATTTTATAAAATGTTGAAATTTGACCTTAAAAAAAAAACAAGTGCATTCTGGAAGACACTTTTTGTTTTTGGGGTGTTTTTTCATGTTTTTTGAGACTTTTTGGGCTAGAGTTCCCGTTTTGAGGTCAGGTAACTATTTCATCGGTAACAATGTTCTCAGCATATAAGAGTTTTTTATCAGAGAATTCATATGGTTACATATTTGAAACATGTGATATCCTTTCCTTCCGATAGGATTTAAAGAATGTAACGGCTATAAACATGAGCGGGAAGTGCTATCAGAGGTTTCATATTAGAGATTTTGCATCGAGGATTTAAATGAGTGACAACTGATAGGAAGTCCTGAAATGGAAATTGCAATATGGAAGTTACAATATTGAAAGAGGAGGTTTATCAAAAGATCAGGGTTTGGGAATATCATATATCAACATATCATCGATTAGGAATAACAGATATTGGAGCTATGATGATATCGAAGAATCAGAGGATGAGTGATAGCAAATATCAGAGATCAAAGGATTTTATGTGGTGCACATATGAAAAGTCCCGATATGGAAACTTTGAAATTCCACTTGAAAATCATGTGGGGTCAGGCCTTTGATTATTATATTCACTAAGAAGCGCTTTATTATTTATAGGCTTTAAAATAATCGAAACTTTAGTCATAGGTCTCGTATCGAAGATTTCTTTATGATACATGCTACGATTTTTTAAATATCTTTGATAAAGTTTTTCTCGATAATGTATTTTGAGTACAAGCCTATATGAAGATTATTTATGAATATTGCATTGTGAGCCTATACTCTGAAATGAAAGTTTCGATAAGGATATTATCTCGTTTAGTCATGTTTTTTGGTGACCAAAAACTTAAATTATCTTATTTTATTTTTAAAATTAAGGGATTTTATCTAAGGTTCAAAAGGGTCCCCATTATTTATTAGTTCTATTATTAACTATAATGGGGGTTGTTGAATAGTACAATAATTGGTGACACACTGGGTGAAACAGTTATCTCTGTAATAATAGATAAAATTTAAACTTATCAAAGAAACAATTAGAAAGATAAAATATATTTTGAAATTTAGATTTATAAGGATAACTATGAATAAAAGAACTCATTACTCTATAAAATTTTCAAAACTTGTTATAGATAAAAATATTTATTGTTTGTTTCAATCCTTAGTCAGTTTTAAATATAAAGTAGAGGACTATTGAAACTTAGCGTTTAAAATAGAATAATTTGTCACTGTTGCCAACATGTGTCCATAGCCTTGACAGGGTTACCATTTAACCAAAATGAATCAGTATCCCATCCACTTATAGTAATATTCTTAGAGGAATTAATTTTTCTTTTATAAATACGTAGAAGCCATTGTCCTAACTTGGTAACCAAATGATGACAATTCCATTCACAAGTTATAATGAGATTGAACAAGTTGGTTCATGATGATACTTCTTGTCCTATAATTATAGAACTACAAGCCATTATCTTGGTTTGGGGGCCAGTTATGATAATTTAAACATCATTAGTTTGCCATGATCATGGTAAGGAGACTTGTAATGAGACCTCTTATCTTCTAAGTTTTACATATTTTAGAATTACATTCTAAAAATACAAAATTAGTGGATGAGGAGGTAAATTTACTCCTTAAGAGTTATGGATGACAATTGCAGTCAAAATATGCTAAAGTTTCTAAATAGTCTTCACTTTTAAAGAAAACCATTCATGAACAATCATAAGAAAAGTAGATCTTTTTAAAGTTTCAAGTTACAAGGTTTTACAATTTAATGGATATGTAAGATTTCAGATATTTATGATAAGCGCAATATTAAATTTCAATCTTATAATTATATTTTCCATACTTCTTCCTTAATTAGTCAAAAAATGATGAGAGACCACAATTTGAAGTCAAAAGTGTATTACCTAACATCACTAGAGCTAAAGACATCGGTATGTACATATGATTATATACATATTTACAACAGAATGAGTGTTCTTTGAGAAAAATAATTTTTTTCAGAACTAGTCCATTAATGGGAAGAGCATCCCTCTTTTCCTGTAGATCCTGCAAGATAAAGGTTGATGGACCCAGTTTCTAAATGATCTGAAATGGGCCAAGCCACAACTTTTGAAATTTAGTGTGTTTTTATTTTTCTTCACGAGCCTTATCCCATTTCATAACTAAATCTCCAATTTCAAAAATTTTATTATTAACTGAAGTTGCATCAAATGAAGACTTGACCAATTGCTGATGATGAGCATGGACCCGTTTGGATTTGTTTCTCTCTTCTTCTAACTTGAGTATTTGGGACATTCTTAATTGTAAAGCAAAGGAAGGTTTTTCTTCAATAAATTGCACTAGGGATAGTGAGGGAAGGGATAAATTAGGGGGCATGATAGTTTGTTTCCCATAAACTAAATGAAAGGGGGAAGTAACTATAGAGGTCTTTTGAGTGATTATATCAGCCCATAAAGCAAACATTAAAGCTTTGTGCCAATTTCTTTGCTTTGATCAATTGTTTGTTTGATGATCCATATGAGGTTTTTATTGGTAGATTCTACTAGACCATTTCCCTATGGGTAGTAGTTTGCAGAATATTTGAGCTTGAATCTTATTTTGAGAGCAAATTCAGTTATATATTTTCTGAAAAAATAAGAGGCATAAAAATAAGGGCATGAGAAAGGCCAAACCTGGTGATAATGAATTGATCAATAAATTCAATAATGCTTTCAGAATTGTCCACCTTTAAAGGTATTGCTTCCACCCATTTTTTAAGTAATTCCTAGCAGTTAAGATGTATTTATGTTGTTTAGATGATTGAGGAACGATCTCACCTATGATTTCCAAGCCCCAATTCTCAAAGGGTTGTTCAATGTTGATCGGTTTCACAAGCGGGGTTGGTTTCTTTTGTCTCCTTGTAGAAGTTTGGAAAACTTAAAATTTTTGACATGTTTATGAGTGTCCTTAAATAAAGTTGGACAATAATAACCAATATGTCAGATCTTATGAGAAGTGATGTCTCCACTATAGTTTCCACTAGCTGGTCCATCATGTAGCTCATGCAAGACATTTTATGCTTCAAGTTTTTCTAAACATCTTAATAGAACATAATCATAATTATTTCTAAATAAAACATCATTGATGAGTTGGTACTGATTAGATTTCAGTCTTAGGGCTCTTTATCTCTTACAATTGAGTTCAGATGGAGTATAACCATTTTTTAAATAAAATATTAAATTAACATGCTGAGATTTAGTGTCTATGTGACATACCTCTGTGATTTGGACATTAGTACATGAATCTTCATCAACTGATGTATCATGGGCTCCAGTAATCAATCTGAAAAATCCTTGACCTCTTACTATTTTAGAAGGTTTTATCTATAGGTCATATTCTTGCAATGCAGTGACCTAATTAGTTCTTTTCTCCACTAATTCCTTTTGGATAAAGAATTGTCTAACTGTTTGGAAGGGGACAATTAATTTTGTATAAGTTTTTAAGAGGAAAGGTCTGAAATGCTTACTCGACTTGAAAATTGCAAATGCTTGCTTTTCCACCTCTTAGTAATTTAGCTAATTTCTTTGTAAGTTAGAACTAAGGAAACAAATAGGATCTTCAACTTTTTGTTAATTGGGTTGTGTCAACACTGCAGCTACATAGGATCGTTCAGAAGAAAAAGTGTATAGAAAAAATTATTTATAAAAATTAGAATTTGATAAATAAGGATCATCTACGATTGCTTGTTTTATTGATTCAAATGCTTCTTTTTCAGCTTGTCCCCATTTGAAAATTGAATTATTCTTGATCATGGTATGTAAGGGTAAGACAATTTATGAAAATTCTGAGACAAACCTTTTGAAAAAATTGAATTTCCCAAGGAAGTATTGCATTGATTTCTTATTGTGTGGTAAGGATTTCAAAAATCGCCTTAATTCTCTCTGGATCTATGCATATTCCTTCTTTGGAAACAATAAATCCAAGAATCCTTCCTTCACTAAGAGCAAAAATTGACTTTTTAGGATCTAAGGTCTTCTCAATTTTTGGAAGCTTCTTGATTAAAGATGATTTTCTAGCTTTCACATAGTTCCCAGATTTTCTAGAAATCTAGAAAATATAGATTTTTCCAAAAGGATTCTTAGATTTGGAAATTAAATATAGATTTTATGAAGATGCTCCTGCATTAGAATCCTGGGGAGAAAAGAATACATTCATGTAGGCTATTTTTGGAGCTCTTCAATATTGGTACCATATTTGAAAACCAAAATGATATTTTTGGAGCTCTTCAAGGTCTTGCCCTACTCTGATACCAAAATGATGGTAAAGTGAGACAACATAAGCTACACACAACTCAAATAGATTTAAAACTAAATGATGCATCTACAAACCAAAGCTAAAGAAAATATAATATTTAGATCCCACAATTTTATTCATTTAAAGAGCTTGGGACCGTTTCCCCTTATTTCTTGGCCTAACAACTACATACATTCCTATTTATAATTAGAGAAGGGGAAATCTAGAATTCTCAAGAGATAATTCCTCTCTAGACTTTTGGAAGAATGTTATGCAACCAGCTCACAAAATAGAAGGAAAGATAGATCAATGACTTGAAAATTATCCTCTTCGAGGGGGAAACCTCCTTTACATTATATAAATGAAAAATTCTTGGATCATACAAATGATAAGACCTCCTTGGTATATATAGGGGTCTAAGGGGCCACGATATAATCAAAGCCTATATATCAATAATAATGTAAGGGCACAAAAATAAAAATAGTGAGCTTCTATGGGGCACAACAATAACAATATGGGGCTACACTAACAATAAAAATAAGGGGAATATACTAGTATTATAGGGACCTAACATACCCCTCTCATTTAAAAAGGTGTTGTCCTTAACGCTTGAGTAGTTCTGAATGCTTATGTATAAAATTTTCATCCTCCCACGTGGAATCTTCAGTGGGTAAGTTCTTTTACTTAATGAGATACTCTGAAATTAATTCATTCTGTAGTTGTTGGTTTCTTGTTTCCATGACTGATTTAGGATAAAATATGATTTTTCCTTCTTCTTCAAGTTCTGGAAACATTGTTTGAATTGGGAGCTTGTCACCGATACCCTTCTTTAAGCATGAAACATGGAAAACTGGGTGTACTCAGGAAGATGCAGGCAACTCCAATTTGTATGCCATAGTATCGATCTTTTGCAACACCTTGTAAGGACCATAGTACTTGGGTGATAATTTATTATCCTTCCTAGCTTGCTTGAGGGACATTTGTTTGTATGGTTGTAGCCGTAAAAATACCCAATCGCCTACATCAAAACTTGGATCACTGCGATGCTGATATGCTTATTATTTCATTCGATTTTGCACCAAAGTGAGGTTATCCTTTAAGAGTTGTAGAACTTGTTGTTGATGCTTGATGTGATCTTCCACTACTTGAAACTTAGAGTTTTCTCTTAAAGGTGATGTGATGGATGGTGGAGGATATCCATAAAGTGCCATAAATGGGTAATTTTTTATGCAGTATGGAAGGAAGTGTTATACAAATATTCAGCTAGAGGTAACCACTTGAACCACTGTGTTTATTTATTAGATACAAAGCAACGAATATATCCTTCCAAATATTTTTTCACTATATTATTTTGCCCATCATATTGAGGATGATAAGATGAGTTATGAGCTAATAGAGTACCCAGACAAGAAAATAATTTCGTCCAAAAATTTCCAGCGAAAATGGGATCTATGTCACTTACAATAATATTTGGGTTTCCATGTAGCTTTTGAATTGTTTCCATATATGCAGGAGCAATTGTACTAGTTTTAAAAGGACGAGATAATGCACAAAAGTGTGCATACTTGGTAACTCTATCAATTTCCACCATAATGGCACTCTCTCATTAAAAATTTGGTAAACCTGTGATAAAGTCCATTGAGACCTCCTCCCAATGCCGACTTGGAATGGCTAAAGGTTGTAATAGACCCTGGGTCTTAATTGTCTCAACTTGATTTTGTTGGAAAACAAAACATTTTGCCACAAACTTTTGAATATCAGATTTAAGGCCATCCCAAAAAAATATTTCTTTACCTAGTGGTAAATTTTTAAAAATCTTAAGTTCCCTCCTAAAGGGGAGGTGTGCAATTCCAAAAGAATATTTTGCATGAGTTGGGAATTTTTACAAATATATCAGCGGTCTTTGTACTATAATGAATATTTTTTCTAGCTAAATGTATCAGATGTACTGCGATCTTGCTCCAAGTTTTGAATGAATGTCCACACCTATTCGTCTTACATTCATCCCTTGCTTAGGTTATCCAATCAGGTTGGATAATAGAGATTACACAAAGCAATGCTTCCACATCCTCATCCTTTCTTAAGAGTGCATTTGCAACAACATTTTGTTTCCATTTTTTGTAGATGATTTGAAAGACATAAAACAAAATATTTCTGACCCATTTTTATTGCTCTTCTGAAGATAATCTTTGTTCCAAAAATTATTTAAGACTATCATGATCAGTTTTTACCTTGAAGTGTCTTCCCATTAGGTATGGTCTCCATTTCTTTAGTGAATGCAGTATTGCCAACATTTCCTTCTCATAAACATGTTTGTGCAAATATTTTCCTTTTATTAGACAACTTTCAAAAGCAACGGGTCTTCCTTCTTGCATTAAAACAACACCAATTCCATTTCTTGAGGCATCACATTCAATAATATAGGTTTTGGGGAAGTTTGGGCTAGCTAAGACTGGTGCTTGGCACATTGTCTCTTTAAGATGTTAAAAGGCCTTGGTTGCTTATGGAGTCCAAGAAAATGCATATTTATTTAGTAATGTTGTACTTAGAGGTGCTGCTATTATCCCATAATTCCTAAAAAACTTGCGATAATACCCTATTAACCCGAGAAATCCTCAAAGATGCTTTATGGTTGTGGGGATTTTCCATTCCTTAATGGCTTTAATTTTGTTAGGATCTAACTTAACACTCTCATGAGATATAATATAACCCAAAAATTCCACCTCCTGTACTCCAAAGAAACATTTAGAGGCTTTTTCATATAATTTTTTTCTTCTCCAATAGTTTTCCAAGACTTGCTATAGATTAATATATCATCAAAAAAATATTAACACAAATTTTCTAAGGAAGGATTTGAAAATGAAATTCATCAAACCTTGAAATGTGGAAGGTGAATTAGTAAGGCAAAAATGCATGACCAAAAATTCACAATGACCCTCATGAGTTATGAATGTCGTTTTCATAATGTCTTCAATCTTCATTCTAATTTGATGATATCGTGAACAAAGATCCATCTTGGTGAAGTAAATTGCTCCATGTAATTCATCCAACAATTCATCAATGACAGGAATGGGAAATTTATCTCTAACAGTGATCTTGTTGAGCTCCCTATAATCCGAACACATACTCCATGATCCATCCTTCTTGTGCACCAATACTTTTGGAGCATAGAAAGAACTTTGACTAGGTTGAATTATACCCACCTCTAGCATTTCTGCAACCATACGTTCAATTTCACTCTTTTGGGAATATGGATATAATATATAAAGTCTAATGTTTGGAGAAACACTTCCTGGAATAAAATGAATAACATGACCATGATCACGAATAGGTGGGAGGCCTTCGGGAGTCTCAAAAACTTTGGAATGATTGTCCAAGACTTTTTGGAGATCTGAAGAAATAGATGATTTTGATGTTTGAACCTCTAGTGAGCATAATTATGCAATGACGCCATGTTTTTCTTTCTTTAGATGATTTTTCATGCCATTAGAGCTAATTATCTTTCTAGGTTTCCCTACGATGCCCCTTAATTCAACTTCATTTCCTTCTAAAAAAAATTCAAGAAAAGTTATTGAAAATTAAAAGCTATCGTCCCTAAATATTCTAACCATTGGAATCCTATTACAACATCAGCACCACCTATTGGAATGGAAAGCATTGGACTATTAAATACATATTCCCCCATGGTTAGCTTGATATTATAACACTTTCTAGATAAATTTATAGTTCATCCATTTTCAACCATCACTTGACACTTTGATGTTGGATATAGGAAGGAATTCAATTCCTTGGCTATCTTACAATGAATAAAATTATAGATACTACCCGAATCAATCAGAACTATTACATTTTTCTTCTTGATATATTCTTTTATATTGAGAGTTTAAGGAGTTGTAATTCCTGCCAATGCATTACAAGATATGGTCAGATTCATTTATTCTTTTTTTGGGGTTGGTTCCTAGTGTATATCCTCCTCTTTTGATGTTTCTTATTCATTTTCTTCCTCCTCTTCACAATATATGTAGAATAATTTCTTCTTGGCACACTTATGACCTTTAGTGTATTTTCTATCAAAACTGTAACAAAACCCTTTTTCTTTTTTTTCCTCCAGTTGTTGTGGCATCAAGCTTGTAGGTTGTGGAAGACTATGAGCAACAACACTTCAATCTTTATAGTTGTGAGTGGTAGAATTCCTTGTTTCCATAATTTTTCTTTCAACTTTTCTTGCCACCCTGAATTTCTTCTCCAATGATTCAAGTTCCCAAAGGAAAACCTCATGTTGGATGTTATCTTTTAAATTCCCTATGAAGACATCAATCCTATGATCCTTTGGAATATCGACTATCCTAATATTCACTTTTTTTAAGTCTTCAATGTGCTCTACCATTGAACCCCTTGGTTTGATATTTATCAATTGGATAAATAAGGTATTGTTGTTTGTATTTCATAATGTGATATCATTTCCTCTATAAAAATTGAGCAGGTTACAAGTGGTTTAAGAGAACAAAGCCATCTATACCTTACAAACTAATCGGGTTCTAAATATAAAGATGCAATACGTACCTTTTGTGAGGGTTGTACATCCTGTAGATCAAAATATTACTCCATTTGTAGTATCCATGTTATCGGATCCTTGCAATCAAAATTCCTCATATCTATCTTTGGAATGTGGTGGTTCTTAAACCCCACATTGGAGTATCTAAAATCATAATTCATATTCCTTTTGTCTTCATTGTGATTTTCATGAATTACCTTGTCACCATCGGGAAGCCTTTATTACAACAACGTTTTCAACCCTTACAACTTGAAATTTATCGCATCCATGTATACCTTAAAAACCTCCATGTTGCCTTTTATACCATCCATGTCCCCTTTTAATCCATACATGTCATATTTGGTAACTCCGTAGAATTATTTTTTGAGTGAGGCATTTTAGAACCAAATACTTATATCTATGCTTCAATATTCCCTTTAAATCACTTCAAACTATTTTTTCAAACAAAAGTTATGAAAAATTAAAAAATACATACATTTTCTTGCTTTTTAGAAGCTCGATGTTTAAACTGTTGTTTCTATATATTTTAAGATTATCAAGGTCTGAACTTGTATCCCGTGGTATTCCTCTAAGTCTTATTTCCAATGCCATGAGTCAAACCAAATTTGGATTCTTCAAGATAAATTTATTCCCAATCTCCCACAATGACCTAGTTATGGATGGTTTAGTAGAGAAAAATTGTACGAAGTACCACGTATCATTGTTTCTACCTTCGACCTTGAAAATGATATATGAAATACTACATCCCGTGTAATTTCGGTCACTTTTTATGAAATTCAAATATGATGCTCATAGAGGAATTTATGACAAATTTTCCAAGGTCACCTATTTGAGACTAAATTCTGGAGCATGAAAAAACCATAACTTCTTCGAACCATATCTCTAAAAATATATCAAACCAAGATCTAAAATTTTTATAGGAATTTCATTAGGATTCGACTCCATGTGGTCAAAATTTCAGCTTCTGAACCTTTGTAGAAAAATGTTATAGCGAAAATGCCAAGATGACCCATTTGAATAATCGAAACCGTAGAATCCAAAGCTCTGATACCAAATGTTATGCAAACAACTCACAAAATAGAAGAAACGATAGATCAATGACTTAAAAATTATCTTCTTCGAGGGGGAAACCTCTTTTACAATACATAAATGAACAATTATTGGATCATATATATATATATATATATATGGGTCCAAGGAGTCACAATATAATCAGAGCCTACATATCAATAATAATTTAAGGGCACAACAAGAACAATAGCGGGTTACAATAACAATAAGGCTTATATACTAGTATTATAAAGACCTAACAAAGAGGTTGAGAAAAAGTCCACATAACTTTTTCCTAAATAAGATAGATTCTTTTCTTATTTCTTTTTCCTAGTTGCTTCTATATTCTCTACAGTGTTCATGTCCCATGAATTCTCTTTCATAAATGAAATCAACTCCATTTCATAAATCAAAGTGGAATTTGGTGGAACAATTTCCAAGTCTGTCTTAATCTCAGTTTGGGAACCATTTTCAATTGCCACAGTCACCAAGGAAACTTCTCCTTTCTTCATTTTCATAACTACTCTATCTAATCCATCAACAACTTACTCTTATCCAATCATAAACTCAAATAGCTCTTTTTCATATTCTTTTTTCTCAAATATGGTACCATTCTCTAACTTCCTTGTGTATTTCACTCTGACATCTACCCCATCATTAGGTCATTCATAACCTTCTCTTTGCTTCTATGTTTTCTTTAACACTTTCTTATCATCAATAAGTTCATCGACAACCTTCCAAGGCACAAGCTCAAGATCCACCATCAATGTTGCATTTGGTGGAATGAAAACATAATTCAGATTTCTTTATTCCCTTGATGTCCAAAACCATACAGAGGCTTCACTGTCAACAATCCTTTTTCTCCCTTCTTCATTGTTTTACAACTTTAGAAGACGTTGGACAAAAATATCCATCCTTTATATAAACCTCCACACCCTCCTCTAATTTTGATACAACAATGCCATCCTCTAGTCTAGCCTTATATTTAGCCAAAACTTCATTAGCTTCTTTTGGGTGCTTCAATTTTCCCCCTTAATTGATACTTTTCTTAAAAATGCTCCCATCCTTGTAGTATAGTCACATTGGGTGGAATTATAGGTGGAGACCCCAATTCCCTATATGCTATATCAGGAGGAATGGTGAAGAATATATTTCCCCCCTCTAATTAGATCCAATTCGGAACAAAACAAGTCCCACATAGAGGACTGATGAAGACTGCATTACCCCCCTCATATAGGATCCAATTTGGAACAAAACAAGTCCCACGTGCAACAATAGATAGCCAAAACGACGTCAACACAACAAAAACTTCTACCCGGATGCGGGTGATTAATTTTGGAACAAAGTGGGAGCCAGACGGCACTACGGCATGTAGCTGGCCTCATGGCACTGCAAATGTCCGTTGGCAACTGTACTCCGGCGTGAGACATTTATGTCAAACCTTAATGGGCACGGTTCACAATTCTCCAAACGCAACTCGAGATCATTCTCCGCAAGGTAACAAAGATCTGGTTACTACTCCTTTAATGGCGAAGTTAATACGCTGGGACGGCAACATATTCGAGGTCTTTGATTGCAGAATGGAGAACGAGCACGCTAATAGCAGCTTCCCTCGGCCTTCTGCTGTGTATTGTTCGCCCACAGTGAGGCTCTCCTCCGAGCGCACTGTCACAGGCAAGCGAACCAAGCTTCATGGTTGCCTTGAACTGGGCGACAATATTCATTTCTCCATTGCTGGTAATTGTATGCGTCAGTCCGGGATTTGGTTTGAGAATCTGCTCAGCAATCCCATAGCTTCCCCGCTCTCTCACTCAACCAACGCTAAGCTTGGGTCTCAGCATTCCTTCAGCTTTCCTGCAACGATTGACAACATGCCTCGTTTAAGGCACAGAATGAGATGCCGTCGTGGTCCTTCCAGGAGGGTGAACAGGCGCTCCTCCCCGTCCTCTAGTACCTCGGCTGCGGACTTTATTGGCTCGGCCAGCACCTCTCATGTTGCTCGTGGTCGTATTCTTAGGACTGAGAACTGGAATACCAACTGCCAGAATGCTCCGGCTCACTCCCAAACCAGGCATTTCGTTTTTCAAAGTGCTTTGATTCGCCCTTGTATTACAGCCACTGTCACCATTGTGTTCCGAGAATCCCCTAATGATGAGGGGCGTGTTGGTCTTGGTGTGCAGAATGATGAAGGGCGGGTTGGTCTTGGTGAGCAGAATGATGAAGATATGCCCGAACAGTACAGAGCCAGCACCGAGGAAGTTGAAGGACAGGGAAAAGGCATGAATATTGATATTGAGATGATACAGGAAGAGCAGCATAATGCAATTCAAGACCGGCATGATGCAAACGCTCAGCACCAGCAACATCCGGGCGATGGACTGCGCACCCCTGCTGCAGAAAAGATCATTCACTCAACTGCGGACCTCTACAATTCTGATGGAGAACCAGATGAGTTTTGGTGCAGGGTCGAGGAAGAGGAACCGTATGAGTGATCCTACTCAGCCCCAGGTTTTTTTTGCTATGGCACTGTCTTCAGTTTGCAAAATGTCAATGTATGTTTTTTCTGGTTTTGGTAAAGGGTCTAAAGGCTATCTTAAGATTTAGACATTGCCCCTGTGTGGGTCTTTTTTGTTGGATCTTTGTTTGCACTGGTTTCCCTCTACGGGCAGTGCTAAGTTTTTGATTTTCTGCTCTATAGGCCTCCTCAGGCCCAGACCTGGTTTACTCCTGATGTACATATCTGTTTCTGATTATCAATAGATTAAAGTTATTTAGAAAAAAAAAACACAACAAAAACTTCTCTTATTTTTGATCTCTCACAACACAATGTCAATATGCACAACCAACTTCATCAACGACTCTCATAAAACTCAAATTTCATAAAACAAAATTTACTCATTAATATCGATTCTGAACTTTACTTCCTTATCCAACAATTGAGCTACACTCCTTTTTATACTTGGAGAACGAAGAGTTTAGAATTCAACATTCTCAAGGAAGTTGAGAGGAATCCTCTCAATTTTCAAAAAATTCTTAATTAAAGATGATTTTTGAGTTACACTTCTTTTTATACTTGGACAAGGAAAAATCTAAAATTCAAGAGAAAATTCTCAAACAAATTGAGAAAATCCCTCTCAATTTTCAAAATCTTCTTCATTAAAAATGTTTTTTTTAACTTCTACATAATTCCAAAAATTTTTACAAATCCAAAATATCTATTTTTTTTTTAAATTTAAATATACATTTTTACATTTTTATAAAAATGCTTGTACATCACCTTTCATCATAACCCATTAATGATCACCTCTATAACTATTGATCCAATAACTCACTACTCTTAACAATCACTCAAATATTCAATTAATATGCCATAATCACTCATTCTTTAATTTTTTTAAACTATTATAATTAACAATCACTATAATTTATTATATTAATATATATTGTCTCATATTAAAATATGTTATTGTACTTGCCACTGCAGGTCACTACGCATCATGTTTTTCCTAATTGTGACATTAATTCACCTTCATTAGACATATGTTTTCAATTTTTTTTTTTTTTTTAATTTTTTGCCATGGTTCAACTATAAGATTTATTATTTTTTATTTATTTTAATTATTTTAATTTATTTTTTTGAGATTCTATTGGTTGCAAAATTCAACATGTTATTGCAAATTTCATAGATATTTGTGCAGACTACTTGTGCCATGATTCATGTCGAAGCTAGCCTGCTCTGCCAGCTAACAACAACATCGACACATCCCAAGCTTCTAAAATGCTCCACAATATTCAATTAAAGTCTACCGACGACGGTTGTACAAGGCAGACATACCTTGTCATGTCGAAGCTAGCTCGCTCTGCCAGCTAACAACAATAGCGACACATCCCAGGCTTCTAAAATGCTCCGCAATCTTCAAATTATTGTTAGCTTTGAAGGCATACCTGATGGTAGCTTCGAGCCCTTACACTGCTGTGAAATAAGCTTCGAAATTTATGATCAGTTGGGTTTCACTGTACAAATAGAAAGGAGTCCGCTTCACAGAATCCATTACATCCTATACCTTGACACCTTCACAGTACAGATAACCGTCTTCTCCTCTGCTTGTGTGGTTCCAGCTGTAAGGTTTTGGTTCTTAGCCCACAATAGAATGTATTTTTTATTTTATGTTAGCATTACATCTTTCAAAAAGGGGTAACCATTTCTGTATTGTTTTGGTTGAAGGGTAAGCTTTGAAGGCACATATGTGATTTCACAGTCACGCCTATGTAGGGAATCTCAATTTGCTGGTTTCCTTTCAATCAAGAATGGTGACAATACTTTTACCCATAAATTTGAGCAAGTTAGGTAGAAGCAGTTATTACTCCCTTGAATATTTGGTTGCTGGTTATATGCATCTCAACGTTTTGATATGTGACTGTATCTCTTCGAATGCAGCCAGCAGTTTGACAGTGTATACCATGGAGATCATTCTTCTATCTATCTTATGCTTGAAACTTACAAGGTATCAACTCCATTCCAGAGTTTCCTTCCGTGTTAAATTTTTAGATGTCTCGGTTAGATGCATTAGTGATCAACGCTTATCTTTTTGTTGTTGGCAGAATCACGACCTTATTTAATTGCTTCCTGGAAACTCACTTCTATTGACAAATTATGCCAGGTTCCTAGAGAAGTTGAGTATGCATGCTGCAACACAAAACCCTAACTTCTTAAAGCGCTATTCGCCGCATAATTTGAAGCATAGAATAACCCTTAACTATGGGACGATATCTTTGTAGCCAACGGAACTCCCACAACATTGTTCAAGAGCATGTCCTCGTTTGGAGAAGCCAAATAAAAGGCGAAGACCAACTAGCGGTGTAAATACTGCCTGACAAGAAAACTTGTTAACACTGATCTCGTTATTGAATTAGTTTGATTTCCAACACCATCACATTCAACAATGTGTTGTTGTAGTTAAAATTTCAGGCAATTTGCGGGGTAGAGATACAGATCTAGGGTAGTGAATTAACTAGAATATTTGATTTGTGTACCTATTTCTATTTATAGTATCTGTTTATTTGTTAATGATTGATATAATACTTATTTATTTGGTTTGTGTACTTATTTATAGTGTCTATTGAGTAAGTAAAAATAAAATAATATTCCATAAATAAAATAAAATAAAATAAACTAAACTAACATTAATTTGAACTCTAATATTTAATATTTGCCTTAAAAAACACAAACACTACATAAGAATATGAAATTATCTCATTAAAGTATTTCAATACAAGTTCTAGAAGCCATATCGTTCACATAAAGCTTCCAGCTGGAACTGGATCATTTAATTTTTGGAATTATATACACCAATTTCCGAACTGGATGTTTGGCCGGCTCATTTTTTTAGTGCTGTATTGTCCTTGAGGTTGTCTATTTTGTAATGTTAACCTTATAAAACAAATTAATTTATATTTTTAATTATATTAATTCTAAATATTTGGAATTACGATTGGTCAAGGGAGCATAGGCCTTATTTTGTAATGATGTTGCTGTCGTCAAATCGTTTGGAGTACGATTTCACCTCGCCAAATAGTTTGCAATATGACTTCACCTCGACCATTGCACAAGACAAGTGTTGTTTTCTGCACATAATGTACAATTTTTCTTCCTCTTTGTATCACATTATCTAAAATATGAAAACAAATAAATATGGAAGCCATTCCTCCAGATTATTTCTCTCCTCCAAGCCTCGATAAAGATCTTACTAAATTTATAATCGTACTGTAAATTTAAAACCTACAACATTTATTTCGTCCTGTAAATTTGATGCCCGGGATCACCAAATTACACCACACTCTTAGTCTACATTTAAAATTTCAACTTAATTTTAAGCCCACAATCTTCAATTCCCCTTTCATACAAACTTTGTTCAAGTAAATTAGGCCCAATAATTTTAAATCTGACAGTCCTTAACACTATGAGCTTTTTAATAATTTACTAGTAAAACCCTTGTATAAGGCCCAACATATTAATCACCAATTTATCTCATAAGTCCGAATGCTAACTAGCATTTCATTCCACACTTTATTTAAAACCCCAAACAAATCTTCGCATCACAATAGTGTACACAACATGTATCTAAACCAAGGTAATTCCATTACACATATACATAATGGTCACACTAAACAATTCATGTTGAACACTTTTCATATGCACTCGTTAACATGCATTCAACCGCATCTTATATCAACTTCGATTTGAATTAACCCCACAACATAATATAACACTTATTTCCGCAACCACAAGACATTCGATTAAACCACCAATCATCTATATACATTAAAGTCCGACCACAATAGTTACTACCCAAACATCAACACGATAAGTTCGGGCCCACAGCTTCGCACATACCTTACTAACTTCAATCATGATCTAACAGTTATAAACTCGTCGCGTTCCAACCAAGAATCCGACGACGTATAATGAATATCATGCAAATAAAGTGCGTGGGCGTTAATCTTCAAAAATTGTGCGATGTAAGCGGATTTACAAAACCACCTTAAGCCACGTGTCCATCACCTAGTGGGATCGCATTTTTTTTGTCGATCCAGCTTACCACTTATGAATTGCGCGAAAACCACGGTTCGCCTCTAAAACCGCTTTCACTGTTCAGCTTCACGGTTCCACCTTAGTTCGTGGTTCTGTCTCCTCAAGGTTTCGCCTCATTCTCTTGCGCTGTTACCATATAACCCCCCGATTCGAGGTTCTGTTTCATTTCCTTATGGTTCTACTGTGTCTTTAACAGTTCCGTTCCTCAAAACCCGTTATGTCATAGATCTTCATCGAATTCTTGTATAGTGGTTATAACATAAAAGCTGATGATTGCTATAATCAAATCCCTCCTTAGATTCCATTCAGTGGTCCTCACACAGGGTTATATTTATCTCCACGGAATTCTGAGAAGACTTAAACCTCTTCTTACAGAGACCAGCCATTCAACTTCCTCCCCAACATAACAACTCAGGAAATAAGAAGGGTCGAACCCTCTCTCAACTGTACAGGGGTTTCATAATTTCAATTCAACCCAGAATGTATCCGACTACCGAATTACAATTCGTCTTCATTCCACGTAGGCTTACTTTAAATCTGCGTTCCAATTTCCTGTCAACCACCGCGCCCAATAATATGTATCAATAGGATATAATCAACAAATACCTACCATCAATTTCACTGTAATTTCATTCGACTATGCCTTTAACCCAATTGGTCCTAATTGTTCTAGATACACAATAGAAAGTGAAAGAAAACCCAAATTATTCTATACAATGTAACCTCCGATTTTGACTCGTGCCTTGTGGATTATAATTCGATTTAGGACTCCATTGTATCGATCCATTCTGTGATCGATACAACCAAATTCTCCTTTGCAATTCAATATCAAACAAGAAATTCCATATATCAGTCAATACGCATATAATTCAGACTAATTTCCTTCATCAATATTTACAAATGTCATCAGTTGCAAAGCCTCTCGGTCTTGGCCAGATATTCATGACAGTGGCCATTATCCTCCTACTCTGCCTCCTGAATAGCTATCCTCCAGACCTATCTCTTTAAAGCCTTTTAGCTTACATTTACACAAATAGATCAGGAATCGATTCAGTTTCTTTGATGACAGTTCCCCAAAGACTCTTGGATTTCCCAAGGTCCTAAAATTAGACTTATTTCCTAAAACAACTGAGACTAACTCTTCACTTTCCTACTTACTCAACTTCCCTCATGTTCTCTAAAGCTTAGATAACATTTACAATTCCTCACCATTTAATTCAAAATCACTAATATTTACATGAGAATATAAAAATACAAGACCCCCCTATGTCTACTTAGATACAAAGTATGGTATTGTGCCCCTGCATCAAAATTCAAACCCCACCACATTAATTTTCACCAAACTATCACGACTTGCTTCTTTTTATTCAATGCGCAATATAATTCCTCTGTTTGAATAGTATGTACATAAAACCACAAAAACAATGATCTAAAATGCCCGAAAATCCAAATATGTACACATAAATAATAGTATGATGTAATAAAGTACATAAAGACAATGACAAGAAAATCCTACAAAGTATGACACGGGCCATAGAATGTATATCTGGTTTTCTTAGTACTTTTGAATACTTTACCTTAGACATACCAAAAAATAGTACTTCAATACAAAATATAATTAAATCAAGTAAAAAAAATGATGCATATCATTATGATCATATTTTATTTTACACATAAAATGTAACAACGAAAAGCATGCTACCATATATTTGTGGATATGAAAATGATCGAGTGACAAAAATGATTTTGTATATGATTCTTTGTCATATCCCAATGCATCCCATTGCCAACTATTATTTGGAAGGGGTCATAGGGCATGGAACGATATTTCAACTCGTGATTTTATGTCTTTAACACCGCTCATTCAAAGTCACAGTTGCATTGCATCAATGAATTTCTGAATTATTCGTCTGGGTACATTCTTTCTCATATGGTCCATCCAAATCTCCAATATTTTCTTGATACTCCTAAAGAATTGCATTTACATTCTCCTTCGAGAGGCGTTGTTCCCTCAGAAGGCTCTCATTTTTTGGTGCTCAGAATACTATAAGTGAGCAACAATTGCAACAATCAGTTTCCAATTGTATAGAGCTCAGATTCCAGTTTCCAATGGTATCTTTCATCATCATCTAACTCTAAATCATCAAGTTGGAGTTGATCCATCCATTCAATTTTTGTCACAACTTGCTTCAAAATCAAGGAATTCTCGACTTTGTTTAAGCTATTTTGACCATTTGCCTATTTCAATAAAAAAATAATATAGTCCAAGCTATATTGCCTTTTACACACAAAATGTTAAATGTTAAATGTGAAGCCGCATTTGCAACATCTCTATAATTACATTAAGCGGCATGTAATAGCTAAATGAAAAGAATGACTTAACATCGAAGTGATGTGTTTTATTTAATCCTCTGTAACGATTACTAAGCATAGTTATTTGGTCTACGTCTTAGTTGCGTTTATTTAATGTAATGCTTTGTGAACGATATTAAACATAGCTATTTGTTTTAGATATTAAATTGTGATATGTTTAGGATTTAGGTTTGATTTTGATAATGTATTTTTTTATTGATATTGTAATTTTGTTATTATTATATTATACTTGCAATATTTTTTTGAATGCAAAACTTGATGAGAGATTTGCACCTAGACTTCATTTGATTTGTAGCTCAAAAGATTTGATCAACTTTATTACAAAGAAAGTCTACTCTGTCATACTCATATTGATTCCAAAAATAAGCTAAACATATGTAGCAGATCTAATCTACACATCAAATGCATATGCTCATGGGTCGTTCTAGTAATTATCAATTGGTTACCATCATCAACACAAAAGTTGTTTTACTTTAATTTAGATAGATTTAAATTACTACTGTATAGCGCATAAATTTTAAATTTTTACTTTAATTTAATTATATTTAAACTAAATTAAGCAGCATCTTTATTACAAAGCAAATCCTCATATACATGCTCAAACTCAAATTGCAACATCTCTATAATTACATTAAGCAGCATGTAATAGCTTCCCATAGACATTTTCAAGATCACATTGCAACATTACTATATTTAAATTAAGCGACAGGTAGTAGCTACCTTGTAACCTTGTTTTAAGATGAAATATATTTATTTATAGTAAATAATTAATATGACTAAACCAGTCGTACATAATCCACTAACTTATAAATCTTTTAAAATTTGTTGTACTAAATTCATAACATACAAATCACACTTATTTTAAATTGAAATAATGATACAAACTCAAAACCTGAGCCGATTACTTGTAAGGTTGCCAGTGGGTTATAGGTTATGACCAGTCAAGACTGAAGTAGTGGCACTGTCAATGGTAAAGAAGCGGTGGTCAGTGTCGAGGGGATGGACCCAGGTTGTAACCGCAAATCCATTTCTGCCAGAATATTAACCCACAATACTATATTTAAATATAATATTCAAATCCTTGAAAAATACACTACAACAATAGAATATCATTTTTACAACGATAAAAATTTCTCAAGCTGAACATTGCTTATAGGTGTCGTCATAAGCATAACCTCGGAATCCTCCAAAAACAAACTGACATTCAGTAAATGCAAATAAACAAATAAATGGGGTCCGTGAATTCATTAAAACAGACATTATACTCCAAAGGCAACAAATAGCGTACACGACCCGTTACATATTTTTATCAATTTATGCTTTATGCACAGGAAAGGTATATTTTTTAAATTGTTTTCTATTGGTTAAGAATTTGTTTTTTTTAATAAATAGTATTTTATTTGGACTCAAGGAAATAGGTTAATGGTTTACTATCAAGTTGTATAGAAGTAAAAGCTTACTCTTACAAACTACCAACCAGTAATTTCAAGTAATTTAATTTTCAATAACGATTAATCATCTTGCATTTACAAATAGCAACCAATAATAACTATTTTACTGATTTGATAATTAAATTAGAATCAATATTTCACTATTTAAAAAAACAATAACAAACTAACTTATTTGACCACTGAATTATGAAGGTTTTTTCACTGTTTTATAAAAAAAGACCATGGTAGGGAGAATAATATAGTCATGGCCATTTTCTGAAATGCAGCTCACTTGGTCAGTGAAAATCAATTGGCTTAAGTCATCAAGTGGTCGTTAAAGTTATTATGAAATTTTTTTAATTATTTTTTTAATAGTGGAAATTGATTCAACACTACTTCAAATCTTAAAGTTTGACAGCTGTAACTGAGATTTCCAAAAATTTCCAACAATTTTTTTCAAAATTATACTAGAATTTCTATTATTTTCAGTACAAAATTGAAACCTAGTTAAAATATACTAGCAAACTTTAATGAGACTTTTTGGAGTTTCATGTAACTGAATCAGAGAGACAATTTTGAGGTGAAATCCTGATTTGTGTTATTTAAAATGGTTTTTTGATTTTATATATGGATTCAGCACGTAAAAAACCCCTAATACACTTAGATTGTGTAGAGGTTATCCATCAAACTTATAATAGCTTGTGATTTCAATAAATTCTTGTCAAATTTTAAAGAAATTAAATCAGAAAAATCTACTAAAAAATTTCCAAAAACACTCACTAATTAAAATACCAATGGGCACGACTAATTACCCAATATCAGAGAATAAAGAAAATTGAAAGGTCACAAGGTCCAACGTAAAACAAACACGGTGCGATGAAGAGTGTCTTTCACAGCCAATCGCATTATAAAACTCAAAAGCTTAGTTTTCATTAGCACACATTTCTATTATTCTGCACCCATTCTGCACCAAGGCATTCTTTCGATATGGGTTATTCTGCAGCAACTATTACAGTGACAGCTGCGCTGTTATTTTCGTTATTTTGTAGCCACACAATGGAGGCAGAGGCAAAGAAATTTAGTAGTCTGTAGTGCGATTTTTTAACATTTTTTAGTGAATTTTTCTAGTTTAATTTTTCTAAATTTTGGTAGGAATTGAATAAAAACATAAATTTGATAGATAATCTTGCACAATCAAAGTGCTCTAGGGTTTTTGAGAATGCTGAATTCATATATAAAACGAGAAAACCAATTTAAATAACAGAAATCAAGATTTTACTTTAAATTTTTCCTCAAATTCCAACACTTACATTTCTATCAACAGAAGCAGAAACTCCATCTGCTGATGGCGTTGGTATTTGTGTTCGAGAGCCGAAAGAACAACGGCAGCACTCTTGCCATGGTCGGGAAGAATTCGGTTTTCGATGAAGTGAGAGAAATGCCCATCGTGGGAGGCAGTGGGTTGTTTCGGTTGGCTCGGTTATTCCTTTGATCTAAATACCCTTTTAACGCAGTTACTGAATAGAATGTCACCGTCCTCCATTACTAGCCCTGCTGTTTGTCTCTTATCACAATTATCAGTCCTACAGTACTAGCACTTGTGTTTGTCTGTCTCCCTCCACCTTAATTTCTTTATACATCTAATTTCGCTATCTTATATACACTCAGTGATGATACCTTATATGCACTGCACTTGGTGATGAAATATTTAATTTTATTTATATTATTTTCAAAAAAAAATTTGCCCATGGCTGGTGGTGTGATTGGGTTTGAGATTTCTGTGATGAGATCTGCCCAGTTCAAATCTTCAAAGATATCACATCGATCTGATACATCTAATCAGCGACATGTAGTTAAGCCATTTAGTTAAATTGTAAATTTAGGAAGTTCATGTATTTTGAATTAAGATGAGTGCATTTAATAGAAGTTTTGGGTTTTTTTATCAGTTAAATTAATTTATTAGTTTTATAATTCTAATATATAATTGCATTTGTGAATTAAGATTAGAATTGTATTTGTGAATTAAGATTAGTATATCTATTTTTGAGTTTTTTTCATCACTTGTTTTAAACAATTAAATCAATCAATTGAATTATAAAGTCTTAATTTTAATATGTTAATTGTTGATTTCATGAATATTTTGGAGTTGAATTGTATTTGTGAATTAAACAATTAAATCAATCAATTGAATTATAAAGCCTTAATTTTAATATGTTAATTGTTGATTCCATAAATATTTTGGAATTGAATTGTTTGAATTGTATTTGTAAATTAAGATTAGATCATCTATAGATAGCTTTTAAATCTTTTTCATCACTTGTTTCAAACAATTAAATCAATCAATTAAATTATAAAGCCTTAATTTTAATATGCTAATTGTTGATTCTCTGAATATTTTGGAGTTGAATTGTTTGACCACTTTTCTTCTTGAAATCTGGAGTTCAATTGTTTGACATATTTTCTTCTTAAAATTTGCAATCAACATAGGATATATATATATATATATATATATATATATATATATATATATATATATATATATATATATATATATATATATATATATATATATATATATAATTCTTCTCAATTATTTTGAATTTTGAATTTAATTTAGTCTTCCATTCTATTTGTATATAAAAATTATAGATTAATTTTTAAAATATTTCAAAAAAATTAAAATTTTTAATAAAATCAACCAAATTTGTTTATTTTATGTCATTTTCTAAATATTTTGAATTTAATTTAGTCCTCAATTTTATTTGTATATAAAAATTATAGATTAATTAAAAAAAATTAATAAAATCAATTAACTTTGTTTATTTTTATGTTATTTTCTAAATATTTCCAAATCTACAATTTAGTTCAGCTCAATTCATCCTTAAAATATTTCCAAATCTATAATTCAGTTCCGCTCAATTCATCATTAATAGCTATTGGATCTAGTCTATTTAGATTTAGCCTATAAGCTAATTAAACCTATGTGCTCAAGTTTGATTTATGTGAGGGGTAAGTTAATTAGATAGAGTTTTTTTTGTTTTTTGTTTTACCATGGTGAATGGTGGTTTGTTAGAATAATCTAGAGACAAGGCCCAAAATCAAACCTAGTACCTAGCACTACAACACCAAGAGCATATCTAATAGCCAATAAACTAGATATTCGAATTTATGAGAATCTGTCAAAATATGAAGCTTACTTTTTGAACCTATTACAATTGGCCAAAAATATTCCCTAAAATTTAAAACCCAATAATAAAAAAATAACATCCCATAATACCAACTACTTTATAATCCCATAATACCAATTACTTTGTAATCCCATAAAAAAAATTAAACAAATACAAACTCATGAAGTGACTAAACATATGCAAACTTCGAAGGTGACTAAACATATACAAACTTAAAGGTAAAAAATATCATTGCACTGGATAACCTTTTAGGTTGATTGTGGGTTTTGGTATCGAGGATATAAAATAAGTCAAACCTTGGATATAGGGGTGAGGGGTCAGTCATTGGACACCTCGGCAGTGACTGGATCCCCACACCACGTCGGATGCCACACCTGCGTATGACATCTGTCCACCTGATGCGGGCAGTGTCGCGAGTACATGCCACCTATCCAACCGGTCATCGACCTCCTGAGCCGGTCCCTTCCTGCGTTTAATCGGAGGCTTGTCGGAGAAGCCCCCATTTTCACTCTACGGCTGGTCACTAGTCGTCTGCCTATCCGTTTATTGCGCAGTCGCTGCACTGATTCCCGACGCCTCCACCTTCGCCCTTTGCGCACTGCATCCCGGGTTATGCTGCCTGTGCCCTCCTGGTTCGAACTCCTGTGGTCCTGGTTTGACCACGAGGGCTGAAATTTCTCGTTATACCTCGACTCTGTGGTGGTTATACCTCGACTCTGTGTTGGTTAAACCTCAGCTCTGTGGTGGTTATACCTCAGCTCTGTGTGATTATACCTCGACTCTTTGGTGGTTATACTCAGCTCTGTGATGTTTATACTCGGCTCTGTGGTGGTTACACCTCAGATTTGTCGTGGTTATACTCGGCTCTGTGGTGGTTATACTAGGCTATGTGGTGGTTATACTCAGCTTTATGGTGGTCATACCTCGGCTCTGTGGTGGTTATACCTCAACTTTATGGTGGTCATACATTGGCTCTGTAGTGGTTTTACCTCGGCTCTTTAATGGTTTTACCTCGACCCTGTGGTGGTTTTACCTCGGCTATGTGGTGGTTTTACTCAGCCCTGTGGTGGTTTTACTCAGCTCTATGGTGTTCATACCTCGGCTTTGTGGTGTTCATACCTCGGCTCTGTGGTGGTTTTACGTACGTTCAACTCTATGTAGTTTTCAGGTCTGGATGCTCGGAATTGTGATTTCAGGTGCATTTTTCAGGTCTGGATGCTCTGAATTGTGCTTTCAGGTGCGTTTTTCAGTGTTGGTTTTCCTTTTTTTTAATGTTTTTGCTATTTTTTTAAATGTTTGTGCTCTGTGAATGGTTGTTTTCTGATTGGGTTTTTGCATTATTTGCAAGTCAATGCAGTTGGAAAGGAGGAAGGCGAGGAGGGAGAGGAAGGCGAGGAGAGAACTCTTAAGGTAGGACTGTGTCCTACCAGTCATATGTATGTGTTTGTAAACACATTTAACTTGAAGGATATGTTTCTTTGTTGAGCTTGTTTACTGTGTTTTTAAACACCTATGTTTTCTGTAAATTGTCTAGTTTTTTAACACATTTAACTTAAAGGATATGTTTTTGTTGAGCTTGTTTCCATGTCCTGTTTTTTTGTGTGTAAATTGACTGGTTTAGGTTTAGGTTTAGGGTAGGGTTTTTGTGTTATTTAAATGGAATATGTTTTAGTGTAAATTTTCTCATACCATGTTAATAATGTTGTATAACTTATCATATTGTGTTAATAATGTTGTCTAAATTCTCATACTGTGTTATTAATAATGTTGAGAATTTCTCATACTATGTTATTTACATTGATATATGCACATGTAAGTTGTCTCTATTCAATAACCTTAGTTGTACAGTCATTTCCATAGATGTATTTTACCTTTGTTCCTGGTTTCTCTTAAGGGTTTTGAGGGTTTTGACTTGCATGTGAAGTCTCAGTTTTGCATTCTTTTTCCACTCCATCACATTTAGGGTTTAGGGTTTTATTTTTAACACATTTAGGGTTTAGGGTTTTGTGTAAATTGAGATTTTGATGTTTAAATATTTTTATCCACCACAGAGCCAAGAGTCGAGGTATAACTATTTTATATTTTGTACATGTTTTCAATTAATTTGATGACATGTTCTCATACTGCGTTAGTAACGTTGTCTAAACTCTCATACTGTGTTAATAATGTTGTCTAAATTTTCATACTGTGTTGTTAATAATGTTGACTTTTTCTCATATTATGTTGTTAATAATGTTGACATTTTCTCATAATGTTTTGTTAATAATGTTGGCATTTTCTCATACTATGTTATTTACATTGATATATGCACATGTAAAGCAAATTAAGTTGTCTCTATTCAATAACCTTAATTTTACAGTCACTTTGTTCCTGGTTTCTTAAGAGTTTTGAGGGTTTTGACTTGCATGTGAAGTCTCGGTCTTGCATTCTTGTTTCACTCCAACACATTTAGGGTTTAAGGTTTTCTGTAATTGAGATTTTGATGTTTAAATATTGGTATAACCACCACAAAGCCGAAGTATGTTAATAATTTTTTATATTCTGTACATGTTTTCAATTAATTTGATGACATTTTTATATTGTGTTAATAATGTTGTCTAAATTCTCATACGATGTTGTTAATAATGTTAACATTTTCTCATATTGTGTTATTTACATTGATATATGCACATGTTTTGAATTGCATGTGAAGTCTCGGTCTTGCATTCTTGTTTCACTCCAACACATTTAGGGTTTAGGGTTTTGTTTTTTAACACATTTAGAGTTTAGGGTTTTCTGTAAATTGAGATTTGATGTTTAAATATTGGTATAACCACCACAGAGCCGAGGTATATCCACCACCGAGCCGAAGTATGTTAATAATGTTTTATATTCTGTACATGTTTTCAATTAATTTGATGACATTTTCTCATACTGTGTTGTTAATAATGTTGTCTAAATTCTCATATTGTGTTGTTAATAATGTTGACATATGCACATGTTTTGACTTGCATGTGAAGTCTCAGTCTTGCATTCTTGTTTCACTCCAACAAGGTATAACCACCTTTGTTCCTGGTTTCTCTTAAGGTTTTTGACTTGCATGTGAAGTCTCGGTCTTGCATTCATGTTTCACAGAGTCGAGGTATTAATTTTACAGTCACTTCCATAGAGGCATTTTACCTTTGTTCGTGGTTTCTCTTAAGGGTTTTGACTTGGATGTGAAGTCTCGGTCTTGCATTCTTGTTTCACAGAGTCGAGGTATTACAGTCACTTCCATAGAGGTATTATACCTTAGATTTTATTTTATTTTTTTCGTTTATGAATTCAATTTCTTTGTTCACACCCTTTGTTTGCAGTTATGAAAGCACTGAAATAGTTATAAAATTTCTTAAAACGCTTTAGCAGCTCTTCAGAAACAGGGAATGCCTTCCAGTTAGGCGGTAAAAGGTTTCAAGGTATCATTGGTTTTCAGTTATGATTTTTATATTCCACTTCTTTTTAATCAATTAAGAGGTAGGATCATTCAATCGGGGTTGTTCTCATTGCAAGACACAAATTTTCAAAGTAGGGCAATGGACCAAAATCCAAGTTGGAATTTGGTGTCATAGACCGTTTTTGCTTATGAATTCAGTTTCTTTATTCATAGTCTCCTCATTTATTGAGTGATTTTTATTGATGAAGTTAGCAAGTAATTTTCATTGCACCTTTATAATGATACAGGTTTGTTGTCCACTAATATGATTAATTAGAATTTTTTAGCATTATTTATTTTATCTGATTCCCTCACACAATTACGGTTTTTAAACTCCTGTGGTTGTTGTTAATTGCATAATCCATATTATCCATAGTATCATAAAACAATGGTCGACGTTTCAAATCCCAACGGGGATCCCTCACACAATTTCGTTATATAAGATTGTTGGTTTGCTCCCCGTGTTGATATCCTTATTATTTAACATGATTATTATTAGTTGTTTTTGTTCATTAAAGAGCATGTAATGTTCAAGGGATATTTTGTTTAGATGTAATATAAATTGAAATTGTGATGTTTATATTCATATAATATTTTCAACAGAGAAAATGTTCATGGAGGGATTTTTGTTTCTTTTGTATTACTAGAAAAAATTATCATAACTCTGTTATTAATCACTATTCAGAAATATTATCACTGGCTTCTATTGATGAATGTGGGTTGTCTTGTCACTTTAAGTAACAAAAATGATGGCACCAACTATCACTTGTTTTAATGGTGTCACTGATGATTGGGATTATGCCTTTACAAGTGAGCAGGTTAGAAATGGCTTATACTATCAATTTTTTAACTCCCAAGGAATACAAGATATAATTTTGTAGAAATTACAAATTGTTTGATACATACTAATTAAAAATAAAAAATTTTGATATAGGCTATGGCAAGTGTTGTGTTATTTTAAATAAGAAATTATCACTTCAACAGATTAACAAACTTGTAGGAATTAGAAACTGTTTGATGCATACTAATTTGAAACTATTTGTAGCTTCCCAAACATCTATGGATGCTATTCTTAGCAAACCTATTTCATCCTTACCAAAATCACAGTTTCTTGTGGTTACAAAAATAAAGTCATGCCACCCCTATGCTTGATGGCCTCCATTTCCTGCATTGCCCAAAATTATTGAGTTGACTGCCTGACCCAAGTGTGGTGGACTGCCCAACATTGGATGATTAGGAGGTGCTTGAATGTTGCCATATTCTTGACTCCAATTTTCTCCATGTAGCCATGGTGGGACTGAGTATCCCAAGTTTCCACTTGTGTTACTAACCCCAGCACCAACTGCATGTGTCATTTAAACACAGTTAGGATTCAAACCTGCACTGGTAGGGGTATAAGAGGTGGGAACAACCCCTACCTGATAGTTGGGGACTTGGATGTTAATCTGGTCTTGTAATGATGGTGTCTGCTCTGCAATGTGGTCCAGCGTGTTAGACATCAATCTTTTTGCCTCAAAATGGCTTGAACCATGGTCTTCCCTGCTTGTCACCCCTCTTCCTTTTTCCAACTCTTGCTGAACCTTTATTGCCTCTCTCTCTTGTGTTGCCAATTGCTTTTGATGTTCTTTATCTTCCCTTTATTTTTTTCTTTCCAACCTTTCCTTTGCTCGAGCTTCTTCTATTGCAATCCTTGCAACCCTCTTTTCATTGGCTAACTCCTTCTTTCTCTTTTTAGCTTCCTGAATTGCATTCTTTTAACATTCAGACTCGAACATTAAATTCATATAATCTTCATATGTGAGCAATTGTGAACTCCTCCCTAAACACAGATAATATGATGTTGAGTTCCTTGATGAGGCCTTCACTCTCTCTACTAGTAGCTTTAGGAATGCACCAAGTAATCTCTATTTTTCTGTTGCCCCATGCTCCTCCGGACCTAACACTTGGATTTCATCCTCCGGGACAACCGATTGGCCCCCATTGTTGTCTTCTTCAGGTAATTCATGCTAAATAGGCTCCTCTTCCAGTGATCAATTGTCCACAAAATAATGAACAAGTTCGGAGTTCAAACCTGAAGGTTGTGAAGTCATGTCCATGCTTTCCTCATTGGTGATAGATACATTATTTTCAGTGATATTCATCACAACCTCCGCCAACCATGATGGTGCGCTTACTTGGGTTGGCATGGTCAATTTCTCATTTTCAGTTGCATCAAATGGAATATCACATGCATAATTCGCAGGTGGTTCAGTGGGTGTGACAACCTCATTGATATTGTTAGTTGGTTCATGACTGAATTGTGTCTCACTGACATGCTCATCATCATCACCATAGAAAAACCCTTCAGAAAGGGACATTATAACTTCAACATCAGCTACATCTTCTTGGGCATTGACATGGTATTGTAAGTTCTCTGCTTCTTGACCTTCCACTTCAATGTTTAGCTACAACTGGTATCATGCATAAGAGCATCAAAATTAAGCAGCCATATACCAGTCCTCCTAAATCCAGCCTTAATATTAGAAGGTGTGAGAGCCCTTTTAAATTATTCACTTGCAAGCTCAACTAGCTCAAACCTCTTTACTTCCACCCTTGGATTCTTTGCCTTCCATGAAGCTCGCTCAACCCTGAAATAGTTCTTGAAAGGCCCAAACACGCTCACATCAAGGGGCTGCAATCTGTGAGTAGTATGAGCCAGCAATGTTAACAGGTCAATGCCCAATTTATCAGCCTCCTCGATTGTCTGCACAACCATGTGGCTTCCATGGCCATCTAAAATCAGTATGTGCTTGTTTTTAGGCAAGACACCACCTGGTACAGAAGCAAAAAAGTGGCAAAGACAATTCAGGAACAATTTCTTTGTCATCCATGCATGTGGATGTGCAGCCATGCATGCACCTGGTTCACAATTTTGTATATAATTTTTTAGTTGAGTTTTGCCTTTAAATAGATAAAATCCTGGTATTGATGAACCAATTGCATTGACATAGGCAGGAATTGTGATCCACTCCCTACTCTTAGGCAATATCTTAGGCACATTTCTACTCTCTCTCTTGGCAATGACCCGAATACCACAATTCCTTCCTGCCTATAAGCATGTTTCATCACAGTTCCATATATGGTCTAGGGCATATGAGTGTTGGTCATATGTAGCAGAAAGAGTGTTATAGAACTTGGAAACAATTGTAGGGCGTAGATTTAAAGCCCAGTCTTTGTCAAAGCCCTCCGCTGTATGTAACACAAGGTATGGATGCCTCTTTTTAAACCCACTCCACAATAACTTACCAGGAAAACCATCTTTAAATGGGTTTGGCCTCCCTTGAAATATTTGAGCTAGTGGATTTAAGTTGTATAAGCTCTAACCCATGTCCCAATTGGGCCATCTCCTTACACCATTTGACCACCTCATCCTCCTCCTCTTCATTCATAACTGTAACAGGCCCTCTACGCTTTGTATTAGTTAACCCATTTATCCAATAATGTATGTTAGAGGCAGCAATACCATGTTTTTTTTTGTAGATGCATGGATTGAATATCCCTTAAACTCGATGTCATCAATTGCATCGAGTGTGTCTTGATTTTTCCAGCCTCTGATGACACTGATTTTCTTTTTTTAACTTGTGCCTTGCACCGTGGTTCAAGGTGGCTCTATGGCTGATGGTGGGATGGGATGATCTGTTACCACAGAGTCCTTTTCAACGACATTTCTAGGAGCATTGACATCCTCATCTGATGAACTGCTCCGCAGCTGGGCCCCCCTTGTCCCTTGCCTCTTGTTCCTTATCTGATCTGCAATAGAAACTCTTGGCATGGCTCCAAAAACCTGCAGATTTACCACGAAATTCTTATTTAAAATTGTATTCGAGCACAACATGAGTAAGAAATTTGAGAAGTATTACAGCACAAATGTATAGAGTAAACTATATCTATGTATGAATTCCAATATTAGCACGAGATTCAATAAGAAATACCTATTGACTGCTAACAACATGAAATCTTCTGTTGTTTGTTGTGAACTCTTCCATTTGTGTAGGCAACTTGGTATTTTACTCAAAAGAGTTTAGGTTGCATCTGAGTGTATACTGTGTTATCATCAAGGTTTTATATTAATGATAAAACCAAACCTAGTAATCCATTCATATCAATGAAGAATTTTGTGAATTAATTGACATTGAAGTGGAACATACCCGATTTACCTGAACAATTGAATTTGGATTACATCGTTACTTTGAATTATTGAATGATTTTCATTATATTGTATTTCAATTATGCATGACTTGTAATATCAGCATGAGAAAGATAAGTGATACCTATTGACTGTTAACAACATGGCTGTAAGCTACATGGAAAGCGACATGGTTGTAAACTACATGGCTGTAAGGTAACATGGTTGTAAGTAGCATGGATGTAAACAATATGGTTGTAAGATAACATTTCTGTAAGCTAACATGGCAAGCTACATGTCTGTAAGCTACATGGTTGTAAGCTACATGGCTGTAAGGTAACAGGGTTGTAGGCAACATGGTTGTAAGCAACACAACTTTAAGCTAACATGGTTGTAAGCAACACGGTTGTAAGTTAACATGGCATCTTCTATTGTTAACATGGTTGTAAGCAACATACTTTTTGTACTAGTGCAGAGGTATTGACTAACAGGACATCCATAGTTTCTTGTTAAGTGTATGCAAGTTTCAATATGAATTCCTTTCATGTCCAAGAAATCCCAAGCAAATTCACCATACTTTTTTTGAATAATTTCTACCACCTGTTGTTGTTGTTATGTACTTAAGTATGTACCTATGTAGAGTATTTTTCCAGGGCTAATTTCAACAAGTGTAGCACACAGTTCCTTGTTTCCACCTATGGCTAGAAATTCCCTATTGACTATTGGTGGTGCTGCTTAAACTCTTGGTGCTGGAACCACTACTCTTGCCTTTGCTATTTTTTTAGGTTGTTAACATGATTGTAAGAAACATACTTTTTGGCTTCATTAAGACAAGTTTGGTGACTTCATTAAATTCCATCTATTGGGGGAAAGGGTTGAATAGTGGTATTGACTTGGCAAGAAAAAATAACTAGATAGGACATTTGATAGGACATTCATAGTTTCTGGTTAAGTTCATATTGAATCATTTTGTACTGGTGTAAAGGTATTGACTAACAGGACATTCATAGCTTCTGGTTAAGTGTATGAAAGTTTCAAGATGAATTCCTTTCATGTCCAAGAAGTCCCAAGAAAATTCACCATATTTTTTTTCAATAATTTCTACCGCCTGTTGTTTTTTTTCTGTACTTAATTATGTACCTATATAGAGTATTTTTCTAGGGCTAATTTCAACAAATTTAGTGCACGGTTCCTTGTTTTCACCTATCGCTGTAAATTCCCTATTGATTGTTGGTGGTGCTGCTTAAACTCTTGGTGTTAGAACCACTGCTCTTGCCTTTGCTATTGGTTTAGGTTATACTAATGAAAGGTAGAGCTATGTCTAGAAACTATGGCTTCCAATGATCGGCTATCAAATGCCCTTATGGCAATGAACACTGCCTATGTTTGGCTATATGACTGGTTGGAAAATTCCACCTCCTGTCAATGATACTGGCTATCGACCTCAGCCTTAGTCCATGTCAATAAGCTCTAGATACACTTTGGACATGGACTTATCTACCTAGTGCATGTATGCTCAACAAATATGTGTTAATGTTTCCTTCTTTTTTTTTAGAACAAAATAGATACAACAATTTATTCTATTTGGCTAAGCCTGTGATCCAACTAGTGTAGTTCAACTTGTTGCTCTTAGCTTGAGCTAAGCAACAGTTCAGAAGCAATAGTTAAGAAGGAATTTGTAGTGAAACTGAAATGAGACTTCTAATTAGTTGTATTTCCACTCTTGCAATCTCTCTAACTCCTATGTAGTTAGTAGCTTTATGTTCTTATAATAATGATTATGCTTTAATTAAAAATATCTTTCTATTTGAATTTACGAACTAAAGGCGAACTTGAGAATGGAATAACTCTAGTCTTAGTCCCATGCCTTAAGGTAATTCACTTGTTGTCTTAGAGTTTAAGCTTTAGTTCAGAAAGAACTACGACAACAATAAGTACTATTAGCTTCCAAGTAGAACTACTAGCTTTAGTTTGTAACTTAAAATATTAGACTATTATCTCTAAGAACTAATAGCTAGTATAAGGATGTATAATGGGTCTCTCCATAATAGCGATACCTTATAAGGATGTTACATAGTCAATCTAAGCTAATGAACATAGTAGTAAGATTTCCAGGTCGTGTCTTAGTAAGCTAGTTTGAATACTCATAGCTTCTTTAATCTACGTGATTTTATTATAAACATAACTCTCATTACTTATAAGCTTAACATGGTTTCTCAACTAAAATAATGATAAATTACTCAATATAATAACATTATTCAACAACAACCAAAAACCTGTATGTCTCCAGCAATGCTCCAGTAACCGATGAATAGAATGAATGTAACATTGTGCACAAACTCTATTTGGAATGTAACACTGAGCACACTCTATCTGGATGAAGAGAATGAATGTAACATTATGCACACACTCTATCTGGAATGTAACACTGAGCACACTTTGTTTGTATGTCTAGAACACTATCTGAAAACGATTGTATGTCTGCAAAATGAATGGAACACCATCTGAAAACTATGATTGTATGTGAAAACTCTAAATGTATGTCAACAACAGCTTCAGAGTATAATGAATGCTTCAAATGCTGTAAGGGTTTATGTTTTATATTTTTATGACCTAGAATTTAATTAGTAGGGATGATTGGCATGGATTGCCATCTCCCAAATTCAATTATGTGTTGTGGATTGATTTTTACATGATCCAATGGCTGATAAGCTTTCATGGTTGATCATTGTGCTTTCCTGAATTGAAATTCTTTCCTGAATTTAATTCTTGAATCGAAATGCTTTCCTGAATTTAATTCCTAAATTGAAAGGGTCGTTGTGTTTAATTCTTGAATTGAAAGGTTGGGTGAACTATTTCCTGAATTGAATGGTGTCATTTAATGTCTTCAATAGGTTGAATGGTTAAACATACATGTACGTATGGCTAACACACGTTTCACCTATTTTTTTGCAGGTGTTACCCAGTTCTTGTGCAGGTGTTACCCAGCAATGGGATGCATTGCCCCAATGCAAAATCAGTGGGTGGTTGTTTGATGGGATAACTGTACTTTTGGATGGAAAGCATTGTAATATTTTGTAGTGAATTTTGACTTAGTTGGTAATTCAGAATTGGAGGTACTTGAGACAATAGGTCGTGTCAACTTTTGATGTTAAGACTTGGTGTATGACAGTTGTTGGTCCAATAAAAAACTGGGCCCATTTTGGACATATTTATATAACTTATATAACTTAATATAAAGTATTTATGTGCATATTTTAGTGAGTTTATGATTTTTGTTTGATGGATGTGTGGGACCAGTACTATAACTACTACTGGTCCTTGCACAACAATAGAAGCCTCTCCCCTATGAAATCTATATTTACACTGAAGGTGTTTTTCTTTTAAACACCTCACCATCGACTTTCGTCATCATTTATATTTTCAACTGTTGGTTCGAGAGATAGTTGTCAATAATCTACTTTCTGTTTTTGTTTTTTGGATCTGTCACTATTATTATGTCCACCGTTGGATCTATCCAGGCATGCTTTCCACACTGCGCGATGACCATGCCTAGTCTTCATGAATTTCCTTCTTGGCTTGTGCGCGTCGTGCACGACTGTTCATGGTGTCAAGTAGCAGCAGGAAATTTCAAGTAACTAGCGCTCTGCGAGAATGTGGTCTCACTAGCAATGTTGACATCTTGGACAATTTATTGTTCAATTATTGGATGCAATGACTTTGGCCATGGTTTCTTGCATCAGAAAAATAAGGCTCTCAGAACCCATCTGCATGCGCCATTGGCCATCCACCTCCAAACTTCAAAGTGGGCGGTTGGAAATCGTGGTCCTGGGCCTCGACGGATTCAGGCGTCTCTACCTCAATTGTTTACACACTCTTCTCTCCATAAGCAATAAGAATCACAGAAACAATAAGAATCACAAGAATTCAAAATTTTGTTCAGTGTCCAAGGGAATTTCATCTTCTTCAAAGAAAAAGTGGGGCAAGGACGGGGTCTATCTTTCACTCTCACTCTTTTCCAACGATAACTACTAGAGAACACACTCTGTGCATCTGGATTCAACTCGAATGGCCAGAATTATGTGGAAGCCATGTTCAGATGAGCAACAGGAAGCCTCCACTTCCACCTCTTTCTCTCCAGGTACACTTATTTTTCTTGCTCCCTTCTCTTGTCATACAGATCAATCAAATTTTTTGGTATGGATCAACGGATCCTAGGGTGAAATTATGATATTATTGTATGCAGGGAAAGGTCTAATGTTAGGAATTGTGGGTTCTCTGTATTATGTAGCACCAAAGGTGTTGGAAGGGAAGGATTACACAGCATCCTGCATATGAAGGATGTGTGGAGCGAAGGGGTGATCGTATACATAACGCTGAGTGGAGTTGCCTATTTTCTAGGAGACACGTTGTAGGAGATATTTGAGGAAATCATCTCGGGGAGTTGCCCCTTTTCTAGGAGAAACATTGTAGGAGATATTTGAGCCAATCCTCTGCCCCTTTTCTAGGAGACACATTGTAGGAGATATTTGAGGCAGTCCTCTCGGGGCGTCCTCGCTTCTGAAGAGATCCGTGGCTCTTAATTTCTTAGTGGGCCAAAGACTTCATACACAAGATGCTCCACAGAGATGTCACAAGGAGACTCAATGCATAACATGTCCTAGGTACCTACGTCCCTTCATCCCGACTTCTCTTCCCTCATTGAGCTCCATTCCATCAATTTCTGAAAATAAAAAAAAATTATAAATCGTGGAATAAAATGTAAAATCAACCCTTCATGAGAGGTGTAGGAATGATGAAATTTTGGTGGGAAATGACTGCAAAACATGGTTGGGTCTCCTCTCATACTTGTGCTAATCCCTCCTCTGATTAACCAATCTATATTATGTGTTATCAAATACAACAAAAATCTTGAAACAAGATATTTAAACGTGAATATTTATACATCAGAGAGGATATAAATTGAAATTTTGATGGAGAATTGGTTTTGGGAGTTGAGTTGGTTTTTGACCTAGCAAGTGCGGTGTTATGCAGGTAAACAAAGGTGTTATCTAGGTAGTTTCCACGGTAGAGTTGCACGTGGAGAGTTGAATCCTTCAGGTGGAGGGGAATATTGTATTATTATAAACCCATATATATCTGTAATGTTGAAAATCTATGAATTAGAAATGAAATTTCGTGGCAAAACTATGCAAAATTTTGAGATTAAACATATGATGGATATAATGTAATTGTGAACAATGAGTCGAAAACTTTTTTTACCATAATTAATAGGGATGAGATTTTATCTGCATAATCACTTATTATAGGAATATCAAAGAAGGTGTAAATTATTCAGCACAATCACTTAAGTGTATGAAAATCAAACATGGTGATTTTATGTTAAATGTTGAACATTAATAGAGGACCAAGTCCCATGGATCACTAAATTGGTTTCATGTGAAATTCTTCATTTCGAAGTGAATTTTCTTGTATTTTATTAATTTGGGGGCATTTATGAAGTCATTCACTATAGGAATAATGGAAAATCATATCGGATGCATGATGAAAGAATATTAAATTACAACATGATGGCACATTGAAAGAGTAATCGATTTCAGACTTCGTATCAATTGAAATTATTAAATAGTGAGTGTTGAGCATTGTCTTTCTTTCTAATTTCTACATAAATTATTATATAGTCTTTGTCACTACATTATTATCCTTGTTATCTTTGTTGCAAGTTGTTATTATTCAGTATTGTGTATTGTTATCTTAGGATTATATATAAGTATATATTAAATTTATGTTATGTAAGTTGTTGTATGAAAATTTTATAATCAAAGTATTAGTACATTATTTTAAAATTTAAACTTGTTTTTTTTGTGCACTTTAAAATTTTAAATGTTTTTGTTGTTTTCCAGTTAAATATGGAGGAGAAAACAAATTTGAGGTAAAATAGCCAATTTATCATTGGTATTTTTTGGGCTTCAGTATTTAGCAACTCTTGGTTTATATATATATATATATATATATATATCCATCCTAACTCCAACTATACCAAAGGCCTAGGAGGATCAAATCTCTTGAAGTGAAAACCTCATTAAGAGTGAAAAGAGATTGTATCCCTCTTGGAGTTTGGTACATACAAAATTAACATAGATCTAAGGTGATTACTAAAAAAAAAAATTCCTTAAATAGATTTTTTTTTGTTCCTTAATTTAGTTGGAAAAAAAATAAAGCATATTTGAAATGATTTTTAAAATTATAGGAACTACCTCAATAAAGGAGTCCCCCATTGGCTGGATTCAGGTATCTGAGAGTCCCAAAAGCTATGCATTGGATTTGGTCAGTGATGATAACTAGAATAGGGGATGGAAATTGCAAGACTTTCTAGCATGAAATGAAGGTTACAAGACAATATAATGCATATAAGCAAAAGCAGAAAATAGAGAGTGAGAATATATTTCATTTTTTTAATAACCAGTAGTATAGTTAATACAATCCAACTATGCATGAACCCCATCCTAACCGCAATGATAACTGGACCAAGTAAACCAATTATTATAGTTATTATAGTCAAGCCCTATGCACCCCATCCTAACCGTAATGATAACTAAACAAGTAAACCAATTATTATAGTTATTATAGTCAAGCCCTATGAAGTATGGTTAATGTTCGTAAAGCCAACTATCCATTTTAAAATCCGAGCCATATTACAAAGTCTCCAACCATTTCATTCCAACCCTTCCATAGTTGTTGTAGCTCCTCTTTAAACTAGAGGAGTAAACCAATTATTATAGTTATTATAGTCAAGCCCTATGAAGTATAGCTAATGTTCGTAAAGCCAACTATCCATTTTAAAATCCAAGCCATCTTACAAATTCTCCTACCATTTCATTCCAATCCTTCCATAGCTGTTGTAGCTCCTCTTTAAATTGACACTCGATTTTAAACCTGGTATCGCTGAATCAATTAACTCTTTTGGAAAGGTTGATCCTTCTCTCCCTGAGAAGATGGAGACTCTTATGAATCTATGTATATATTACTAGAATTTTTTCAATCTATGATGGTACCTTTTCCAATGCTTTCAGACAAAAAATTAACAGCTTCATTGATAGCCATATCTTTTTCAGGAGATAGTATTTCATCTGCAATGGTGTGAGAAGAATCAGATGCCTTGACCTTTGATGGTGAAGGAGGAGCACTATAACATTTACACTTCGATTTAGCTCTGCATATATTATTCAATGTTCTATGAATGATAGCTTTCCACTTGGTTACGAGGCTATTATCCTCAACACTAAAAATATTACCAACATTCAAAGGAACTATCTCTTGGAAATTGCACAAAAAAAAATTGCCATGAGTGAGAACTAGCAAACCTTAGGGTTGTTATGGGATTATTACAACTAAAAGGCACTTACAACACATATAACTAAGGCTTTATGAAAACTCGAAAGTACAAGAGAGGTCTAGTCCAACATAATTATATCTCATCTTTGAGAAAATTTCATAACCATAAAAATTCACAGATTCACATAAATCAATTTTCTAAGCTTCTTACCCATGATAAATAGAGACAGGTAGTCTTCCATGAAATTGAAATGATGAACACAAAGTTCATAGGGGTAGAAAATCGAAATTAGGTTGATGTTTTCCTTATTTGTAATCAATTTTTCCATTCAATATAACTTATTTTATTTTTGTTCAAATGATAACAAACTTGAAATCAAATGAAGCATAACTAGAGAATAATCAATGGAAGGAGTCAAATAAGGAACATTTAATTAGGAAACTACCGAGGACATACATATTTTCTTGCTCTTGTTTACCTAGCCAATCATCAATATCCAAATGTGCCACCAACATTCCAAGTGCCTACTAGTATTCTACCAATAACAAAAGAAGAAATATTATGAAAAAATGAGTTGTGGCTCCACACACTAAATCAATAAAGAACAGAAAAACTGGAACAAATATTTTATATTATTTAAAAGAAAATATATATTATATAAAGATTATTTTTCTCTTGGAAAAAAAACTAATAATGACCCTGCATAGCTAGAGAATAATCAATGACAGAATTCAAATAAGGAAAGTTCAAACAAAAAATTCACAATGATAGTTAGAGAATAATCAATGGAAAGATTCAAATAAAGCAAGTTCAATCAAGAAAATTTACAAGGACATACATATCTGCATGCTCTTGTTTACCTAGCAAGTCCTCAATATCCAAATCAATGGGTGGCACATTTCCACCAACATTCCAAGTTCCTACTAATATTCTTTCCAGAACAAAAGAATACATATTATGAATAGTGAGTTGTGACTCCACACCCTTAATGGATAAGGAATAAAAAAACAAAAAAACTAGAGTAAATATTTTATGTTATTTAAAAGACATATATATTATATAAAGATTATTTTTGTGTTAGAAAAAAAAACACAAATAATGACCTTGCTTTACCAACTAACCAAATATTATTAACAAGTAAACTTGGTTATATGAAAGGGTTTCATTAAAATTGTTCTTAAACACAATCTTTTTTTCCAATCTTGAAATGCTTGCCATATTTTAAATATTTAATTACTTGGAAAAAATTTCAAATAACATAATTTAGAGTAATGTCATTGTGTAACAACTCAACTCATATGGGGCACTACACAATTGGAAATTGACATTGCAATACGAAGATAGCCTATAAAGTTGAGTTTCAACGTTGTGAAAAACAATCACTGACAATTTTACCAATAGTTGTTTTCCACCATAAACATCCTTTGTTTTATGTTTGCATAACTTTGATACCCTACAAAAACAATGTAGCATTAATCAATTCTTTGAACCTTCTAAATAGGAAATTTAATATGTGTTATAGGAACAAGATAATCCTAGACGCATCTTTCCATCACAGGTGTGGGCTTCACTGCGGGAGCAATACCATAGCACCATAGCACGTGGGTTCATATTGGGGATATATAATGAGGAAAAAATGACATAATATATTAAAGGATATATAGGGGATAAAGGGTTTTTATATTGGCAAGTATAAAAAATGGATCTCAAAGTTAATGAAAAAAATATAAAGGGGTATAAAAAATGTTAATAAAAAAAATGGATACCTACAATATATAGTGAAAGTAGGGGCTTTTTAAATAGAGAATTTGTAATGGGTTTATATTGGTAGTTGGTTAAATAATGTGATTTTTATGGTATTGTTTAATATGTTGTGATCTCATGTGATATGTTAGAGGTTTATTGAGTGAAGCCCACGTGCTTTCCATGAACATAATGAAATAATAGTCACTTTGGACTTTAGGTCTTGTTGCTATTTATGGAAAAACATAAATTATGCACTAATGCTAAGGTAAAAACCATTTCAGTTAGAATAAAGATAAGGAAGCATGGATATTGGGCAAGGAAATCACCAATGCATGCAGTAAATTAGAACCAGATTATTTATGCTCAGAAAATGCCCTGGCTTTGCGATTGGGCCATTGGAAGCCTCTTCCTTTGTTCCATACTTGAAATCATCCACAACTATCTTGTGCATCTCTTTCTCAACATAGTTGAGCTTTACCTAATCTTTTTTGTAGGGAACTATCCTATTGCATGTGCCTCTAAGTCATAGTAAACAAACTTATTCATGTCCTGATAATCACATGGTTGTTCTAGCCAATTTCTAATAATTACATAATTAGCATGGCTTTTAGCATTTTGCTCTCGTGTTGATATTGCATTAGCAAGATTATTTACAGGCCATACATGACCATGGTTAAAATGCAGACACAATTCACATGTTTTGGTGATAATTCATTCAAGATGTTGTATGCCTAATCACAAGACAAACTTGTTACTTCAAACACAACTATGAAACACAAATTTTCTTAAATCTTGGCCAAATGATCTTCTCAAATTTTCCATACCTTCTATGTATTTTTGCACCTTTAAAAACAATTGCTAATCTAATTTATATTTAAAAAATTTGTTTCATTAGATTTATAAAATCTATAATTTAATTTATATGTTTATTAAATATTTTGAATATGTAGAAATTAATACTGTATTGTAGTTCCAGAAACATATTTTATTTGGTAAAAATTGAAAATTATATATATATATATATATATATATATATATATATATACAATTAAATTAAAATACAAGTCGTTGAGTCCCTAAGAATATTGAAAAACAAGACTATTTGCAATGTTGGATGTTTAGAATGTTGTTGGGTTACGGATAATGCAAATATCTTATTTCAATTTGATATGAGATATATCTGCACCTGTAGAATAAAATTGCAATGATAGAAAATAGGCGAGAAGGATGCTTTGGCAACCCAACGTTCCTAGTAACCAGAAACCACTATGATTAATCTCGCCTACATTCTAAAAAATGTTAACTGCTGTATGGTAAGCCTGCATACAAATTTTTGCATTTCTCTGTAAGAAAAAGTTATTCCAGCTTATGTTAATTGCAGGTTTTGGGTGTCAAGAAACTGGAAACAAAGTTATAGTTAACTTTATTCCGTATCCACTAAATAAATTCTCAGACGCCATAATTAGCATGAAAATTTAATTTCGCTTTACGATATAAGAGTTTCCATGCTCACACACCGCAAATGACAGCTAGAGTCACAACTGAAAATACAAATGTACAATGATCCATAATTTTTTCATCTGTAGTGGCCAAAAAGTAAGAAAGAATTCACTTATATGACCAAGGGAAAGTTAAAAAACAGAATTTGATATTAAGTTTCAGTAGATGAAACGTCTATAAGTCAAAGATTGAAGATGCAGATAGAGAAGGCCGAATGTTTCATTCGGATCGGGCAAATGGAAACACGGGTAGGTGAATTGTGACAGAAATTTTCGAAACGCGAATTCATTCATCTTCGTTACCTGCGAGGAAAAGCAGAAATTTGTAAACATGTAATATGACTTGAGATTCTTTTGGAACTATAGCGAACTTCCGAAAAAGAACAGTGGCATTATTTTTCCAGAATTTTTGGTATGGGAAAAAACTTTTGTCAAAGGACAACGATGAGCCTGGCAAATGAAATTGCTGAACTTTGGATAAAGCCATGGAAATCTCTTTTTCATATAATGAGAGAATTTTTCAACTTCTTGCAACATTGGCTTGTCGAGAGTTTTTTCAGCTCTTGGAACATTTCTTTCACCATATGATTGGTGGATGTGCAAATACTATGCATATTTTGTTAAAGAATGTAATCCCAACCACCTACTAGGTGTTGAAACCGTCAGTCCAAGTGTCAAGTTCAGTTTCTAATTAGTCCAATTTAGTCGAGTTACACTACAGTCATTTATTGTTGATGTTTCTAATATAATCTATTTAACTAATTCGTAATCTTGAGAAGAGCAATCTTCTACTCCACTTTTTTTCAGTTTTCAATTCTTGTCATGGTATCAAAGCTAGTTTGCATAAGCCTCCCCAGAGCAACAGAGCTAAGTTGGAGCAGTAGAGAGGAGAGGCAAGCCTGCAAAACGAATTGCAGAAAGGCAGTTAAAGGAAAGCCAAAAAAAAAAAAAAAAAAAAACTCCTTTCACATGCGATAAAATCCTTTCCTTTTTAAGTATACCTTGAAGCCTTTGTTTTTTTTTATAAATTTTTTTTTTTTTTTTTAAATATTGTTATTCACACTTCCTTTTTAAAGAATGAAAATGCTTTCATACCTTCATGCATTTAACTTTTTAAAATCCTTTGAATGCGTTGAAAGTTTCTTACCTTCATGCATCACAGAAAATGATTTTATGGCATGTGAAAGGAGAAATTTTTTTTGTAGTTTAAAAAAAAAAAACTTAAAAATTGTGAGTGTGAGAGCCTTCTGAAAGTGAATGTTTAAAAGGAGATTTTTTGAGGAAAAGAAATTTTTAGAAGCAAGGTATTTGATGCATTTGTAGACTCGTATGTTTGTGAAAAAGCCAAGAGGTTAAAGAGAAAACAAAAGATGTTCTTGAAAGTCTTAAAAAAAGCGGGAATGAAATTTTATTTTATTTTTCGAAGTTTTTTTATTAAAAAAATTTAAATTGATTGTGGGCATTGCATATTTTAAAGAAGTTATGTATGTAAATTAGTATTTTTGTTGAGCCGTAGTCAACATTCAACAATGGGAAAAGCCAAAAGGCTAAAGAAAAAACAGAATATGTTCGAGATCTTTTTAGATCTGGAAATAAAAAGGCAAAAAGACACCTGTGCGTTAAAATGCATAAAAGAATCCGTCGATGACAGGATTCTCCCTCTAATCTCAGATGCCAAGATAGCCAAGGAGGCTTGGGATACCCTTGAGAGATGTTTTGGTGCAAGGGGGAGCATTAAAGTTGAAGATGAAGGTGGATTTGTAGCAGTAGATCTACAACAAGATGGAAAGTTTGTTGAATCCCACTGTGCTCAGCCACAAGTGGATGATGTCTCTGAAGAAAGTGCAGAAGTAGCATAGAGAGAGCACGAAGATAATTATATGCCCCACTATACACAGCTACAAGTGGACAAATATTTGATGATACCAGCAACATGGCTTGCTGATGAAGATATGATGAATCCAACAACAGAGCTTGCTGACGAAAATTTGATGATTCCAGCAACACAACTTGATGATGATATCTTGTTGATTCCAGCAACACAGCTTGCTGATGATGATATGGCGAATCCAGCAACTCAGCTTGCTGATGATGATATGATGAATCCAGCAACACAACTTGATGATGAAAATTTGATGGTTGATGTTAACGTTGATAGTGAATTTCGGGCTAATGATGACTGGTTGCAGATGATGCAACAAAAACATGATATTGACATGATGCTATTTGGTGAGATAACCCCACTTCAGTTAGTGGAAGACAACCTGATTGTAGCAGCACAGGTTAGTGAAGAAGAGACAAAGACAGAGACAACAAAGGAAGTGCAACAACATAAAGCTCTCATTGCAGAGTAGAAGGAGGAAACAGAAAAACAAGCAGAGACAGAAGCAAAGAAAGAAGTCTGCATTAAAGAGAAAACAAAAAAAAAGATAGAAGCAGAAGCAGAGAAGGAAGAGGTAGAATTAGAAAAGGAAGCACAACCGGAGAAAGCTCTCATTGCAGAGCAGAAGGAAGAAACAGAGAAAGAAGCAAAGACGGAAACAAACAAAAAAGTCTGCAAAGAGAAAGTAGAAACAAAGAAAGAGGCAGAGAAGGAAGTGCAACAGCAGAAAGCTCTTACTATAGAGAAAAAAGGCTAGAACCAATGTCATTCTGCAAATAATTTTAATTCTAACAATGATTTCAAGTGTGCAAGTACACAGATTGATTATGAAGAAGAGTTAAAGTTTATTGAAACATGGCTTGCAACACCATGTCTGGATGAGATCTACACAGAAGATGTAGATATGAATGTTGAAGATGACATGCATGACAAACATGTCAATGGAATTTTCAGGTATTGGAGTTTTGAAGAAATAAGATATTATTCTAATCTTAAGTTGCAACATATTGATGATGATAAGCGCACTACAGAAGACAATATGTGGCAGCAACCCACATTTCTTGAATATGTCCAGGACATGCTTAGACAGTCTGGAACAGTAAAAGACCTGCACCAGCAAATGAAGAATCTGAGGTTTGAATAATACAACGAGATAAAAATGATGAAACAATTTAGAGGCTATAGAATCTGGAAAAAGAGAAGGAAAAAACTAAATCTAGTTCAAAGTCAATTTTTAAATTGTAGTCCTCACTCAGACATAGACCAGTAGGTATCTGAATTAAATTTTTATGTGGTTGTAATTAAAGGGGAGTGTTAAAGAATGTAATCCCAACCACCTGCTAGGTGTTGAAACCATCAGTCCAAGTGTCGAGTTCAATTTCTAATTAGTCTAGTTTAGTTGAGTTACACTACAGTCATTTATTGCTAATGTTTCCAATTTAATCTATTTAACTAATTCGTAATCTTGAGAAGAGAAATCCTTTGCTCCACTTCTTTTCAGTTTTCCATTCTTGTCATATTTCCTCTCTGGTTTGTGCATTACACGTCGCCATTGAAAAGTTGGCCATATGTGCACGGGCGAGGCCATCTGAAAGAGGACAATATGCCAGGACTGGATGCAGCTGGTAGCAGCTGCAAAGAAATTCCAACGAGGGCAAGAACTTTTCTCCTTTATCATTCCTATTAGTCCTTGAATATCCTGAAACATTTTGGATAATAAAAGAGAAAGTACAATATCATGGTTCAATATGGTTCAACTACACAGTATATTCTATCCTGACATAAACAGTCATATTTGCATGTCTATTTCCAGTATATAAGTTTATCTATAACCCTTACATCTTCTGTAATGAAACTTCAAACTCTGATGTTCTCAAAATAAAAAAAAACATTTTTACATCTAGAATTTTTCATCATTGTTCAACCCAAAGTTATATATCCCTGTATTCCAAAAAGAAACTAATTTTTACAACTATTAGTTGTTGGACATTGGGTTCGGCGCTCCCCATGTGTTTCACAACATGGAATAAACGTCTCTCATGAATCCTAACTCTGGACATTGTAGCGAAGACTAATGCCTGCGGGTTTTGGTCTAACGAAAATCATCATTCCAACAAGTGGTATCAGAGCAACATGTCTCGAGTTTGAAACTCACCCGGCTCGCGTTGGAGGGAGATTGTTGGACATTGGGTTCACCGATCCCTATGTGTTTCGCAACATGGACTAACCGCCTCTTGTGGATCCTAACTCTGGAAATTGTAGCAGAGACTAATGCCCGCGGGTTTTGGTCTAACGGCAATCATGATTCCAACATTAGTCTTATCCTTGTCCGCCCCAGATTTTTGGCATACCACAAAAAACCAATTCTCTCCTAAGAGTATTTAATGTTGCTGACATTGATGATGACATCTAGTTCAAAGGCTGCGAAATAGATCCTACCAAGAGCCTTCGAAATACCTTGTTTGGATAGAAGATTGTAGTCATGTTTTTCAAAGATTACAGTCATGTTTTGCTCCCTATGTATATGAACAAATTGAATGTGCTAGAAGGAGCTCACCAGATTCATGATACGACTCATCTAGTTGGATAAAATTAACGAATTAAATAGATTGGGATCCTTTACCCAATCAATGGTATCCTTGTCATCACCAAATACTTGTAACCTCTCAATCCACAGCCACTTTGCAGCAGTAAGAATACCCCACAATGCTATAACCTCAGCTCTGTTGTTAGTGTTGATTCCTCCCTCCCACCAAAAGTGGTAATAATAACCTGATTGGATTACAAGAAAAGCACCACATCAGCATTTTCTTTGTGAGCATGCCCCATCGAAGAAACCCACTCGAAAATCCTTCCATATATCTTTAAATTTGATCTGTCTTATTTTTTCCCATCTCTTCGTCGAACCTATCCCATTGAAGTATGCCATGGTTTTGATAACATCCACTTGAACCGAAGGCATTTTTTGCTAAAAATTTATTGCATTTCTACTACACCAAATGGTCCAAATGATGTAGATTGGAAGGGAGCAAAATTTGTTATGGAATTTGAAACAGTAAAAAAACAAGATCTCAATGTTTGAAACTTTCGACTTGTTGCAATTTTAAATTCATCCAGAATCTCGTCCCAAATTGCCAAATCATAATGTCAACATAAGAAAAAATGATCCACGTCTTCTGGCCCACTTAAGCACATATGACAGATTTCATGACCTACAAAACCCCGATGCTAGAGATTCTTCCATGTCAGCACATGATCATGTGAAGCCAGCCAGCTAAAGCACTTGAGCTTGTATGGTAACTCCCAATTCCATATGTCCTAGAACCATCTGAATTGGTCACATTCCTTATCTAAAATAGGCATTCTGTAATATATTTCCTTAACCACTGGTTGCCCTTTTTTTATCATATTATCCCATACCATGCAGTATTCTTTGTTAGTGATTGTAATGCCAGTGTAACATAATTATGAAAGGGATGACTCCCACTCTACAACAAAATTTCATTGTAACCCCAATTCCTCCACTGATTTCTAGCTTTGTAAATTGATATTATTGTTGTGATGATAATAGATCTGTTGAAGAAATTAAATACCTTTTTCATGAATTAAATTGAGCAAATGAGCTGATAAGGAATGGTTCCTTGTTATACCCTTCAATGCATCTAAACCGATCTCAATCTTAGTACCGTCACCAACTTCCCAACGGGTGAAACCCATCAACCAGTGCATATTTTTCATCATGCTGCTCCAAATAAAGGACACACTCAATTTCCTTCTTGCACCATTACAGATCCATGAGGAGAATGATTGTCCATACATGTATTTTTCTCTTATAATAAAGGCCCATAGTCTAGAACCAGACATAACCCTCCACATATTTTTAACAATCAGAGACTTATTAAAATTATATGGATATATGATCCCCCATCATCCCTCCTCTATCGGCCTGACTAACATTGTCCATCTTACCAAGTGGATCTTTCTCATCTAATTGTTACTTTCCCACAAGAATCTGGCCATAATTGATTCTATCATGTGAATAATCTCCCTTGGTAACATAAAAAGTTGCATTCAATATACTGAAATATTTTCTAGCACCGACCTCAAAAGAATCATTTCCCCCCCCCATCGATAACCATCTATGCTGCCACCCAACCAATTTTATTTCAAACTTGCCAATCAACCAGTCTCAATCCTTAATACCATACCTGTTAGGTTTTAGTCTTAAGCCTAGATAGACAAGACCAGTGTCAACATGTTGGGAGGTAATATCAAAAAGGTTGAAAATTTCCTTGAGCATTGAGTCCTTCCTATTACCATAAACCAAAATAGACTTATTTTTACTCATGAGTAATCGAGTTGCATCACCAAATGTGTTTATGGTTTGATGAAAATGATACCATTCTTCAAGATTTTTCAAACCACCAAATAATAAGTCGTCCACAAACATGATATGTGTAGCAACAATTTGGTTGGTAACACAAACTCCAGATATCATCCCCCTATCCCTCATATCACTCCATTTGAGACTCAAATAATCAATAGCAAGAAGAAAGAGAAAAGGAGACAGAGCACACCCTTATTGCAAACCCTTGTATTCGCTGAAAAATTGAGTGGGTAATCCATTAATAATCACTGCAAAGTTAGCATAATTGATGCATGCCATTATCCATTTAATGTTATTAGGTGATAGACCAATTTTGATCAAAACCAAATTCAGGAACACCCATTCCACTCAGTCGTAGGCTTTAATCACATCCACTTTAAGAATGCATGCCTTCAAGTTCTGGACTTTCATAGAATGTAAAGCCTCTTGTGCAATGGAAATGGCATACTGGATTTGTCTTCTCTCCCGAAAACTGAATTGTTCCGAAGTGATAAACCTTGACAGTACCGGTTTGAGCCTAGAAACAATTAGTCTATATATCATCTTATAAAAACAATTCTAGAGGGAAATGTGTCGATAGTCAGCAAAGGTCCTTTGTTTCTCCCTTTTTAATATCAAGGCAATGAACATGGCATTGATTTCCCCAGAAATGGATCCTCTAATCCTAGATTCTTCAACAACCGCAAGAAGGTCCAAAATTGTTAGATCAATGAAATGAAGAAATAATTCCATACCCAAACCATATGCACTGGGACACTTCTCCTTTGCCCGTACCTTTAAAACCACTGTCAATTCTTTCCTGGTAATCGACATACCAATCTTATCATTTTCATCCTTTTAAAACATCTTTGTGACATAATTAATAAATTCCATTTGTTCATGAAAATCATGATTTTGTTGCTTGTAAAGCTTACTAAAGTGTTTGACAACAACCCATTCTATATCCCATTGGGATTTATAATGTTGGCCATCATCCTCCCAGATACCCCTAATGAAATTAGCCTTCTTTCTCATATTAGCATGCATGTGAAAAAATATGTATTTTTTGTCCCCAAATTCAACCCAAATAGCCCAACTTTTCAAGAAAATGTCTTCCTCATGTGACGAAAATATTTCTCTTTTTTCCTTCAAATTATAGAATATTAGATCGATATTGATAAAAAAAAAAAAAATAGGGTCAACACAATCATTGTAAATGCGAAATACATTCTCTATATCTAGAAGAGATTTAATTTTTTCTTCCCTCGTCTCTTTAGACCAAGTGTAGACATCCTTTTTCATGCCTTCCAATTTCGCATATATGGAGGACATACAATCTGACAGGGCAGGACTCATCTCCCTGATCCATGCCTTATGTACCAATGTCTCAAATTCCTTCAGTTTCAACCATTTAGAGTTAAATTTAAATGGTTAAGATCTATGCAAACTACTGCCTTCCCAAGTAAGCATGATCTGTTGCTGATCAGAGATAAATGATGGGATGATATGAGAATTGAGCCCCACAAAATCATTAAATAGAGATCGACTCAATATAAATCTATCCAGGCGCTTGGAGATCCATCTGTCCCTATACGACCATTCCTCAATGTAGAGGAAATGGGTACCGAAGTAGCATTTTTAAGGGCAAAGGCATCCAACATACCCTGGAAATATGTAAACAAACTATCCTCCTTAGCTTTAATCCCCCAAATTTCCCCATGTCCCTATTGGAAAGGTAGAGGATATTAAACAAAAATAACACAAATAATTCACACACTAAACACAAACAAGTTGTGACTCTTCTATTAATCACATGAACTTCAATCTCTTTGAATACAATGAACCCGGTGAAGGGTATTTATCCTGACTCAGTTGACATGCACACACTTACCAAACTCATCTATCACATAAATTCGACTTACCCAATGCTCACTTAACTGACTCTCTAACTCACTTACCAAATTCATCTATCACACAACTCGACTTACTCAATGCTTACTTAACTGACTGTCTAAATCTTCATGCAGGAGTTAATTAGATATTTTAATACTCCCCCTTAATTACGACCGCTAAACTAAAACATAACTCATGACAACTCAAACATGCCTGCTGGTCTATGTCTCAGCTAAGCTTATAACACCCAAGTTTCTTTTGTGAAACCCAAACACATATTTTGTTAATGGTTTTGTAAATATATCAGCCAATTGATCACTATATTTACAAGGCTTCAAGTGAACTTCTCCATTGCTCACAAGTTCTCTAATAAAGTGATATCTAGTATCAATATGCTTTCTCTTTCGATGGAAACACACTATTTTTGGATAGTGAAATTGTTGATGTGTTGTCACAGTATATTGTTGTTGATCCTTGTTGTTTCTGCTTGAGTTCATCCAATACTCTTCTTAACCATACTGCTTGACATGCTGCTGATGTTGCTGCTACATATTTTATTCTACTAATGATAGTGTCACAATGGTCCGCTTCTTAGATGCCCATGAAATAATACTTGAACCAAGATGGAACACATAACCAGATGTGATCTTCCTATCATCCAAACTACCTGCAAAATCACTATTTGTAAATCCAATCAAATATTTGTTTTTTTGTACTTGCAAACATTATGCCACAATATCTAGTTCCTGCTATGTATCTCATAATTCTTTTTCCAACACTCCATTGTGTGTCTTTTGGAGTCTCCATAAATATGAAAATCAAAATTACTCCTTGCAAAATATTCAGTCTTGTAGCTGTGAGATACATGAGGCTGCCAACCAATATTATAAATAGAGTTGGATTGACATAAGTTCCTTCATCATCCTTGCTTAAATTTATATCTGTTGCAACTGGTGTAGGTACAAGTTTGCAATTATCCATCCTGAATATTTTCAGCAAATCCCTAGCATACTTATTTTGGCAAATAAAAATTCCTTTTTCAGATTGCTCAACTTCTATGCCAATAAAATATGTCATTAGACCAAAATCTATCATCTCAAATTCTTTCATCATGGCTGCTTTAAATTCATCTAGCTCAAGATCACCTGTAAAAATCATGTCATCAACATATAAAAAAAAATCAGAATCTTTCCATGCTCATTAACCTTTTCCTACAAGGTAGACTCAATGTTGCTTTTGCAAAATCCATTCTTAATCATGTAACTATCAATTCTGCTATACCATGCTCTAGGTGCTTGCTTAAGTCCATAGAGCACTTTCTTCAACCTGTAAACTTTATCTTCTTTACCTTCAACTTCATAGCCTAGAGGTTGTTGCACATAAATTTCTTCTTCTAGAATATCATTCAAGAAGTATGATTTCACATCCATTTGATATACTTTCCACTTGTTCTGAGCTGTTGTGGCTAGAACTGCTCTTAAAGTATCCAATCTGGCTACCGGAGAAAAAGTTTCTCCAAAGTCTATTCCCAGTTGTTGTGAGAATCCTTTTGCTACAAGTCTTGCTATAAATTTGTCAATTTCACCTTTCTCATTCAACTTAGTCTTGTACACCCACTTCACACCAATGAGGTTTTTATCCTTTGACAAATTAACCAATACCCATGTATCATTATTTTCAATAGAATAAATCTTTTCATCCATTGCTTGCACCCAATTTTCATCTCTGATTGCTTCTTCAAAAAAACAAGGTTGGAATGAAAACAATGAAAAATTTGAACTAACATCCAAATCATCATAAATATCTTTCAAACTTCTCATCTTTATGTTACCATTGCTTGATTCATCACCTGATTGGTTGCTTAGAGAATTATGGTTTGTTGATATGCTTGAAGATCCATGTTGCTCTGAAAATATTGGAGTCCTTGCTGATGTGACTATGTTTGGTGTCTGCTCTTTTGATTCTTGCTGCTCATTTTCTGCTACATCATCCTCTTCCATCAATGGTGCTTATGCATCGATTGTTTTGTCTACAATCCCATTGCATGACTCTTGTTCTTTAAACACAACATCTCTGCTAATTATTGTCTTCTTGGTGACAGGGTTATACAATTTTTAAGCTTTTGATTGCTCACTATAACCAGTAAATGTGCATTTTCACTTAATCATCCAATTTTCCTCTTATTTGCTTAGGAAAATGTGCATAGGATACACATCCAATAATTCTGAAATGAGATACGTTTCATGACATACTTGACCATGCTTCTTATGGTACTCTGTTCATTACACTCTTTTTAGCAAATTTGTTTATCACATGAACAACACATGCAATTGCTTGTGCCCAAAATCATTAGACAAGTTTCTTGCTTTCAACATGCTCCTTGCCATGTTCATGATTGTTCTGTTCTTTCTCTCTGCTACAACATTCTGATGCAGTGTGTATCTAGTTGTAAACTGTCTTCTGATTCCATGTTGTTTGTAGTACTCATGGAATGCTTTTGAATCATATTCTCCACCATGATCTAATCTTAATACCTTGATCTGTCAATCACTTTGGTTCTCTGCTATGGCTTTGAACTCTTTTAACTTCACAAAAGTTTCAGACTTATGCTTCAAGAAGTAAACCCAATTGTTTCTATTATAGTCATCAATAAAAGTGAGGGAGTAACAACTTCCACTAATTGATTGTGTCCTCAAGGTCCACACAAGTCTATATGCACCAACTCAAGTGGTTTCTTTGCTCTGTATGTAACTCCCTTCAGAAAAATTTCACGGTGTTGCTTTCCCAAGATGCAACACTCACAAGTACTACCAGGTTCTTTGATGGGAGGTAATCCTCTAACCATATATTTCTGCTGCAACAATCTTAAACCACAAAAGTGAAAGTGTCCAAACCGAAATTTCCATAACCAATAATCATTGGAACAGGAAACTGTAAAAGAACTAACCCGATCACTATAATTCATGATTAGAAGAAAGAGTATGTTCCTTGTCATCTGCACCTTTGCTATTATCTTCTTGCTTGGGGGTTTTTCATAAATAACATACTCTTTCCCCTAAAAGACATAACTTTGTATCCTTTTTGTGTCAATTGACCAACACTCATCAAATTATGTTTGAGACCAGGAACATAACATACCTCTGAGATTGTCTTTAGCTCCCCCTACATGGTCAAAATGTTGACGACTGCTTTGCCATCTACATCCACAGTCTTGTCAGTCCCCAACTTTACCTCTGTCTTCACAGATTGATCCAAATTTGCCACCAAAATCTTGTAGCATGTCACGTGGTTACTGAAACCACTGTCTAGTAGCCACACCTTATCAAATGGTTCATGCATGTTTTTGCATGCTAGGAACATGGATTTAGTATTGTTTGTACTAACATTAGCTTATCCAGATTTATGCAGGAACGCAACAGAATACAGAAATAACCATAAACATAGAAACACAACGGAAATAAGGCTTCATTTCATTAATATCAAATCACAGAAATATGCTTACAAACATTATGGAAATAAAATAGCGAGGGTGCTGGTAGCGAATCTCTGAGAAGAGATGTGGCGACTACAGACCTCTGAACTGTATTACAATGAGGCTCGAGGGCCTATTTATTATGGAGAAACAATGGAGAATTCTAAACGTCCAAAAACCTAACCCTAGGAGATGAAGCGCCAAAACTATGGGCCCAGTTTGGGTAAATTGGTGTTTCAACTTCCCAAGGACGTAACTTCGGCATACTATCTCCGTTTGGGGCTTCAAAACGGCTCTAGAAGTTTAGGACCCAAAAAACTGCTAAAAATAGTAAGTTTTGAAAAAAAAACTGAAAGAGACAATGGTGGGGCCCTAAGTGGAATAGGCGAGTGGCCACCAATATCCACCTGGATCATTCCTCCTCCCTTAGGAAGCAATGGTCCCCATTGCGTTGAGTTAGTCCATGAGATGAGGAAACTTCTGTTGAACTTGGTCCCTGGTGAACAACTTGCCTTGCTATAGGAGTTGGCCAGCTTTGACAACCCGATACAGTTGGATCTTCTGTTGGCGAGTGTTCTTGATTTTCATGTCCATGATACAGTCTGTGGTGGCCTGTTCCATGCAGTCTGGGTTTAAATATTTTGGTGTGAGTTCTTCTGCAATGTCAGAGGTGTCCAATAGAGGTGGGAAGTAAGGACGAAGGTGGTCTACATTGAATACTAGGTGCAGACCAAGGAATGGTGGAATATTGAGCTCGAAGGCATTGTTCCATACAGCCTTGGTGATTGTGTACGGTCCATATCGGAGCGGGAGAATCTTGCAGTGGGGTCCAGTGAGGCGCTCCTTCCGCAAATGTAGCCACACTTTTTCGCCCACGTGGAAGTTGTGTGGCGCCCGATGTTGATCATGTCGTTGCTTGTACTTAGCATTGGCTCTGTCCAATATGTCATGAACCTGTTGGTGGATGTGTTGAATGCGCTCGATGTAGTTATTTGCTTTGTCAGCTTCAGATTGGACATGAGCCGAATCGGCCTGAGTAGCTGCAAATGGCATGGCTACGTCAATGGGACATAGTGGCTAGAATCCCAAGCCCACCTGAAAGGGGTTGTGACCGGTTGAGCTGTGGAGAGCCGGTTATAACTGTGTTGTACATAGGGAAGGCTCTCATCCCATGTGCGTGGATGCTTGGAATTGTACATGCGTAGAATGTGTACAATCATCCTGTTGACGACCTCTGTCTGGCCATCAGTTTGGGGATGGAAAGTTGTGGACTTGGTGAGCTTGGTGTCCAACATTGACCAGAGGCTGGACCAAAATGTGCTGAGGAACCCGTTGTCACGATCTGATATGATAGACTGTGGGATCCCAAAGTGCACCTACACTCATTCAAATAAGAGTTTAGCAGTGGCTTCTGCTGTGATATTCTTCTTGCAGGCTGCCATAATGGCCATCTTTGAGAATCTGTCAACGACCACGAAAACACAGTCATTTACATGCTTAGTAGAAGGAAGGCCTGACATGTAATCCATGGAGATGGATTCCCAAGGTCAATTATGGGTAGGTGGCGGAGCATAGAGCCCTTGCTTCTTGATGGTCGGTTTGGCAATGGCACAAGCAATGCAGGATCTGATGTACTTCCCAACATCTTGTCGAAGGTTCGGCCAATAGAAATACTTCTACAGTACTGCCACTATTTTCTCGATGCCAAAATTCCTAGTGACTCGACTGTAGTGCGCTTCCCATATCATCTTGGCACGCTCGCTTGAAGGAACACAAAGGTGTCCCAGGTGGCATAATATTGCATCTTGGAGGTGAAAATTTGGAACTTGCATACCCCCCAAGAGTGCCTTGTATGTGTAGCTGAATTCTGGATCTCTCTTGTAGAGAAGCGGCCAATCAGAAGTCTCATGCCCACAAGAGTTGAGACCAGTGGTTATGGCCACGATCGGTGGTCGACTGAGGCAATTTGCAACGTTATTGGTGCTACCCTTCTTGTACTTGATGTTCAAATGAAATTGTTGTAGATATGTGGACCACTTCTGATGGTGATCATTCTACAACTTCCCTTGTGTCTGTGTGAACTACAGGGGTCAGTGGTCTGTGTGGATGATTGTCTCCTTCCCCAAAATGTAATGCTTCCATTGTCGACAAGCCTACACAATAGAATACATTTCTTTGTCATAAGTGGGATACTTTCGAACTATGTCGGACAATGTCTCACTATGATATGCTACTGGATGCCCTTGTTGAGTAAGAATTTCCCCAATAACATAGTCAGAGGCATCTGTCTCGATCTCAAATGGTTGTTGCAAATCTAGTAATATGAGCACTGGGCCAGAACAGAGGCGATGTTTCAATTCTACGAACGCCTTCTGTTGAGATTCTGACCAACAGAATTTTGCTTTCGCTCCTCCCTTAGTGACTTGAATCAAGGGCCAAGTGATATGAGAGAATCCCAACATGAACTTGTGGTAGAAATTAGCAAGACCCAGAAAGTTGCGAAGCTCTGTTAGGGTGGTTGGGGCTGGCCAATCCCGAATGACTTGGATCTTGGCTGGATCCACATGCACCCCCCTTTCATCAATAATGTATCCCAGATATTGAACCTGGGTCATGCCAAAAGTGCACTTCTCCAAATTAGCACACAACTTGTGTTGCCACAGTGTTTGGGGGACTTCTCGGATGTGGTGGAGGTGCTCTTCCCAAGTCTGGCTAAAGATAATAATGTCATCCAAGTATACCACTACAAATGAGTTGGTGAATGGATGCAAGATGTCGTCCATCAACCTCATGAAAGTTGCGGGAGCATTTGTCAATCCAAAAGGCATGACGAGCCATTCGAAAAGGCCCTCCTTGGCTTTGAAGGGAGTCTTCCGCACATCAGAGGGTTCGATTGGTACCTGGTGATACCCAAACTTCAAGTTGATCTTGCTGAAATATTTTGCCCCTTTGAGTTGGTCCAAGAGGTCATCAATCCGTGGGATTGGGTACCTATTCCGGACAATGATCTTGTTCAGTGCCCGATAATCAATACAGAGTCTCCAAGTCCCATCCTTCTTCTGTACCAACACGATCGGGCTCCCACAGGGCAATGAACTTGGCCGGATGTGACCTTTCTGCAACAGCTCCTAAATCTGCCTCTTGATTTCATCATTCTCTAGAACAGAGCGCCTATAGATTGGTCCATTGGGTAACGACGCACCTGGGGTCAGGTCAATGGGGTGCTTGACCTGACAGTGTAGAGGCACCCCTGTGGGTGAGGTGAAGATGTCCCCGTACTCCTCCACAACCTTGTCCATTTGTTGTTGTCGTGCAGAGGAGCCATGTCTGGAGGTCGTGGCCACAGTCTTCTTCTTGTCCTGGGGGTAGATCATCAAGAAAACAAATTTCCTAGTTTGGGAAATGAGCTTACTACATTGTTTTGCAGTAACCAAAGAGATAGTGGGAGGCGGTGGTACCTCTGGTATCCTATACAATTTATTTCCCAAAGTAACAATAACAGCGCGAGGTCGAGACTCATACAAAGCATGTCGCTTCCACAAGTATGGTTGGCCTAATAATACATCGGAAACATAAATAGGAGCAATGTCACACAATACCTCATCCATGAAGGTGATAGCAGGTGCCCCTGCTAATACCCACATTCTCCTTATCCTATGCATATAATAATGCATCCCAAATTAATGCCTCAAATAAAACTCAAAGTCTGGGCAAATTCACAATATGCGGAAGCTTCTATTTCTCAAATCACATATTTGAGATATTGAAATAAATTTTCTTATGGTTATAAAACCACACATCTCAACCCAGATCTCATATCTATATTTATACGGAAGCTTAATTCCAATCAATGATTATGAAACCCACAATGCATATAATATGCTCTTCTATGCGAAAACTAAACAAAACCTTATATCTAAGGTTTTTCTTTCATTTAATCTCCACCATGAAAAATTCTTTACATTTAATATATGATTATGAAACCATATGTAGGAACCCACTTAATCCAAAGTCTCCACCTTTAATTTCCAAATGAAAGCACTTTTTGAATAGTCTTACCATAAAACCTTTGGATTAATTAACTCTCGGCATTGTATTCATAACTCAGGCTTTATAAATTAAATCCAATGGTTATAATAATTTTCTTATCAACTTTAATTCTAAGGCTTATAAACCAATAAACCATAGAATCATTCACTTCCACAACTTCATTTCACACTTTAATAAAACCCAATTATCAAATGACTAATACGGCCCCACAACTTTATGAACATACCTTTCCATCCAACGATGGATGCATCATTGCACTCAAACTTCAGTGATCCAACGAACATCGCATTACGAAGATGCACGAGGTTTATTTCTCAAAACTCATGCTATATTCGTGGTTTTAGAATACCACTGATACCACGTGTCTACCAAAGACCGATATCACGTTCCATTCAAAGAATCCGCTTACCATTTGGAAGTTATGCGATACCACCGATTTGGATTTTTTAAACCACCATTACTGTTTGTTGTCTCGTGGTTCCTCAACGCTATTTCTTTGACTTCGTACCCAACTCAAAGTTCTGTTCCAACTCATTTTTCATTCAACTCTGTATAAAGAGAATGAATCCAAACCATCGCTATCTTAATTCGAACCTGCACTTCACTTAATCCGTAATTCGATTGTTCTACCTTCCAAGAGTTTCACTCCATATTCGAACAGGATTAAGCTTTCACTCAAATGGCGCATCTCGATCCCTTGGTTCTACTTCTAACTGTAGCGACCAATCTTCCCTTCGACCTCACTCTACACCGATTTGGAAGTCGAAAAGCAATGCACCATTGCATAAACCGAAAGTCCTTCAACAATTTTGCAGATTCGGCATGCCATTTACTCCATTACCAAGCCCGAACTCGACTCATCAAATCAGATTTATAATGTTGGTTCAACGCTGTGAAATGGAAATCGATCCCAAATTGGATCTTATTCTTCATCAATCCTTTCTCAATTAACAAATACAATATCGATATTAATTAACATCGATTTCTTCCACTATGTGCAGAGCCTCATCTCAGAGCCCTATTTCAGAGTTTATCATATACTTATTCAAACCAAGCATATTCACGCAAAATTAAGTCAAACAATACTCATATGACTCAGAAGTAAAATCCCTCATATATAAGCAAAAAATTACAAAGGACCTCTTGTCCATGGCCTGATCTTCAAATCAATGGCCCTTTTACAAAAGCTCGTAGGCTTACAAACTCTATTGTCCAAACCTCTCTAATTCCTGTCTCCCTACCTCTCTTCTGCCTTTAAGGCTTGATAATTTATAAAAATTAGGATGAACCAATTTAGGTTCAGATCCCTCAATAACTCAACAAAATCCTCAAAATCTGCAAACTCCTAAAATCTAGATTCTATCCCTAAAATCTTGAAACTGAATCTAACTTAGGATTTATAATCAATTCCTAAATATCTCAAATCTAAACTATCTGATTTCCCTCATGTTCTCCAATCTTTCAGGAACATTTACAAAATCCTCACAATACTTAATATCTCTCATTAATTAATTAAAATCACTCGAAAGCCCATTAATATTTACATAAAAATCAATATTCTTTCAAAAACATAAGACCCCCTATGTTTAATAAAATACAAGGTATTTTTCGAATCTAATGCCCCTGCATCAGACTCCCAAGGTTAAAAATGATCATGATCTCCTGATCATGTGTTTTAAGTCTTTGTCCTCCTGGATCCCACACTTTGTTCTGCAACTTATTATCAATTTTTGCTATTGTTTGCTGCTTTTCTCCAGGTCTCCATACTTTATGATGCCTTGCTCCATTGGCTGCACTTTCACAATCTGTCATTGTCTTTCTTATGCTACTGCTGCTTCTCTTCTTTACTGATGTCTTTCTCTGAGACACTTTCATCATTATTCTTCTAATCAATTCAATCTCTTTGTCCAATAATTCTTCTGATTGTTGATTTCTTAATCCTCTTGATTGTTGAACTTTCATTCTTACTCCTGCTTCTGCTAGTTGAGCTCCTACTTTTACTTGCTCAGTTCTTACTACCTGCTAAGCTCTTACTTTTGCTTTTACTCCTGCTCTTGCTTTAGCTGCCACCCAATCATCCTTACCTCTTGTTTTCTGGATTTGAAAACTTCTTCTAAATTGTCACTTAAGACAATTTCTTTACCTTCTTCCTTCAGCAATTCATTGGATTGGTACATAGTATACCCTTTACTGTCTTCGTCTCTTTGCATCTGCAATTCCCAATTCTGAAATTGAGATTTCTCTTCCTGCACTGAATTCTGATTATTTAGCATGATTTCCAGCAACTTAATTTCTTCATTCCATGGATTAGATAATTCCACAGAATTTTCTTCCTCTTCTATTTGACTATCCAATTGTTTCAAATTTTCTCCAGCATCAACAAAACCTGCATTCATAAAACAATTATTAAAACAAAAATCATAAGGCCTCAGTGCCTTTCTTTCCTCTGCCAGCATTTCAGTATGTTGTCCTGAAATTTCCTCCTCTATCAACACATCAGTATGCTGATTCATTTTCCCCAAAGAATTCTCTGAAGAATTCCCAAGACTTTCAACAAGTCTCTCCTTCACATCATCTGCTCCCATGATGTTTTCCTGTTCTTGTTCACTATAGTGAACTCTGCTTTCTGCTTCTGCAATCTCCCTGTCATACTCTGAGTTTTCCAACAAATATTCCAGCAATGATATTTCCTTTTGGCATTCTTTAAGAATTTCATCATCACTTACAGTCCCTGCATTCATACATAAATTTTCAATTTGAAAATTACAAGTTTCAACAGTCTCAGTTGTTGCTCCACACATTAGTGCTTCAGACTGAATCTCATCTTATTCATTCACAAGAATTTCTTCCTGTGTTGTAACAGCTTAAAACATAAATGCATCACTGCCTCCCTTATTCAAGAGACATTCCTCATCATTCTTCAATTCAGAGTATTTTTCTTCTGAAAGATATTTTCCCATACTTGTGACAGCTTCACAAGATTGCACATCCTCTTCTGCAAGACCTGTAATTACATTAAAATCATTAGATTAAAAAATACAGGGTTTTACATCATCCAGCTGATCTAGATTTTCCCAATAACTTAGGAAATCATCAATAATTTCCTCTTCAGAAAGACAAACTTCTTGCTTCTTAAATCTTCACCATGGTTCATAAGATCTTTTACAGATCTCCATTCTTCATCTGTACTCATGGCTTCACTCTGTTCTGCTTCACAAACAGAAACTCCTAATTTTAACTCAACCGCTCTGAGTTCTGTACATCCCAACTATACACTCATCCTCTGTTCAAGCTTTCCCAGCTTTTCTACAAACTGCATGTTCATTTGTTGTTCTCTCTTCCGTTTTAGCCTCTGCCACTTCACTCTCTTCTTCATGAGCCAACCAACTCTCTGGCTTTCCTCTATCATCAATTTCAATTTATTAAATTGTTCCCTAGTCTCAGCTAACTCTTTGTCACATTCTGCATCAGCTAACTGCAGCTTTATGCCATTTGTCTTGGCATCTTCTTTCTCCTTTCTTCTAATGTGGTCTCTCTCTGAACCTCTGCTCTCTCCTTTATGAATTTTAGTAGTCATCTTCTTTGCCATGAGTTTCTCACCCATGAGTTGCATTAAAGCCTCTGCAATAACAAGTTTTCCTTGTTACAATTTACCTCACCAATCCCTTCCTTCGGATCTGGTCTTTTGGTAAATATTGGTCCTCTTTCTGCTGGAACCTTTTGAGCATTCTTCACTACTCCTTCAGGCTTCAAATCATCTGCAACTTCTAGAACACAATTTTCCTATTCATCCAACCTCTGTTGAATTTCTTCAGGTTCTGCCACACTTTCTTCTTCACTTAGAATCCTCTGCTGGACTCCTTCATCACTTCTCTCAAAGTTGTGATCTTCCTTATGCTGAGATTTTCCTCAACTGCTTGCAACCTGAATTCTGTAAACAGATTCTTCAAACCAGAGTTATAATAACATTTTTCAAGTCACCTTCAAGATTACTATTGATCTTTCTTTACCGCTCAACTGCGCTGCATCTTTGTATGCTGCAATCTGTCAGTTTCATAATCTGATCTCTTTTCATCACACATGTAATTAATTCAATTAAAAACTTGAACCTTCAAAAACAGCTATTCCAGCTCTGATACCACTTGATAGCAGGTGCCCCTGCTAATACCCACATTCTCCTTATCCTGTGCATATAATAATGCATCCCAAATTAATGCCTCAAATAAAACTCAAATTCTGGGCAAATTCACAATATGCGGAAGCTTCTATATCTCAAATCACATATTTGAGATATTGAAATAAATTTTCTTATGGTTATAAAACCACACATCTCAACCCAGATCTCATATCTATATTTATACGGAAGCTTAATTCCAATCAATGATTATGAAACCCACAATGCATATAATATGCTCTTCTATGTGAAAACTAAACAAAACCTTATATCTAAGGTTTTTCTTTCATTTAATCTCCACCATGAAAATTTCTTTACATTTAATATATGATTATGAAACCATATGTAGGAACCCACTTAATCCAAAGTCTCCACCTTTAATTCATTTCCAAATGAAAGCACTTTTTGAATAGTCTTACCATAAAACCTTTGGATTAATTAACTCTCGGCATTGTATTCATAACTCGGGCTTTATAAATTAAATCCAATGGTTATAATAATTTGCTTATCAACTTTAATTCTAAGGCTTATAAACCAATAAACCATAGAATCATTCACTGCCACAACTTCATTTCACACTTTAATAAAACCTAATTATCAAATGACTAATACGGCCCCATAGCTTTATGAACATACCTTTCCATCCAATGATGGATGCATCATCGCACTCAAACTTCAGTGATCCAACGAACATCGCATTACGAAGATGCACGAGGTTTATTTCTCAAAACTCATGCGATATTCGTGGTTTTAGAATACCACTGATACCACGTGTCTACCAAAGACCGATATCGCATTCCATTCAAAGAATCTGCTTACCATTTGGAAGCTATGCGAAACCACCGATTTGGATTTTTGAAACCACCGTTACTGTTTGTTGTCTCGCGGTTCCTCAACACCATTTCTTTGACTTTGTACCCAACTCAAAGTTCCATTCCAACTCATTTTTCATTCAACTCTGTATAAAGAGAATGAATCCAAACCACCGCTATCTTAATTCGAACCTGCAGTTCACTTAATTCGTAGTTCGATTGTTCTACCTTCCGAGAGTTTCACTCCATATTTGAACAGGATTAAGCTTTCACTCAAATGGCACATCTTGATCCCTTGGTTCTACTTCTAACTGTTGCGACTAGTCTTCCCTTCGACCTCATTCTACACCAATTTGGAAGTCAAAAAGCAATGCACCATTGCATAAACCGAAAGTCCTTCAACGATTTTGCAGATTTTGCGTGCCATTTACTCCATTACCAAGCCCAAACTCGACTCATCAAATCGGATTTATAATGTTGGTTCAACGCTGTGAAATGGAAATCAATCCAAAATTGGATCTTATTCTTCATTGATCCTTTCTCAATTAACAAATACAATATCGATATTAATTAACATCGATTTCTTCCACTATGTGCAGAGCCTCATCTCAGAGCCTTATTTCAGAGTTTATCACACACTTATTCAAACCAAGCATATTCACGTAGAATTAATTCAAACAATACTCATATGACTCAGAAGTAAAATCCCTCATATATAAGCAAACAATTACAAAGGACCTCTTGTCCATGGCCTGATCTTCAAATCAATGGGCCTTTTACAAAAGCCCGTAGGCTTACAAACTCTATTGTCCAAGCCTCTCTAATTCTTGTCTCCCTACCTCTCTTCTGCCTTTAAGGCTTGATAATTTGTACAAATTAGGATGAACCAATTTAGGTTCAGATCCCTCAATAACTCAACAAAATCCTCAAAATCTGCAAACTCCTAAAATCTAGATTCTATCCCTAAAATCTTGAAACTGAATCTAACTTAGGATTTATAATCAATTCCTAAATATCTCAAATCTAAACTATCTGATTTCCCTCATGTTCTCCAATCTTTCAGGAACATTTACAAAATCCTCACAATACTTAATATCTCTCATTAATTAATTAAAATCACTCGAAAGCCCATTAATATTTACATAAAAATCAATATTCTTTCAAAAACATAAGACCCCCTATGTTTAATAAAATACAAGGTATTTTTCGAATCTAATGCCCATACATCAGAAAGGATTGATGCTATAGGGAAGGTGGCACTGCTAGCTGACGCGGAGATCCCGTCCTTGGTGAAGCCACTCGATGGTGTATGGTTGTGGGTGCGCTGTGGTCGGCAAGCCTAACCGCTTCACAACATCTACTGAGATGAGGTTCTTTTGGCTCCCATTGTCGACAATGAACCGTATCGGGGAACCCTTTACCCACATTTGGGAGTGGAAGAGACGCTCTGCCTCCTCTGGATCTTCGTAGTGGCAACAATGGCATTGGGCTCTGCATCAATAATCTACTTCCCTTTGTCATTCACCTTGTCAGGTTTTGATTCAGAGTCGGAGCATGCATCTGATTTAGAAGCCCTCATCTCGGCCACCAGTGACTACTTGGCCCGACACTCGCTTGTGTTGTGAGTGGAGCTCTTATGGAACTCACACCACTTTCCCATATCCTTCTTTGGCTTCACGATGTTGTTCTTTGCTTGTGTCTTTGGTAGGTTGTCTTGGGCCGCCATGCCTTGTCTTTGTCCTTTATTCTGTGGTTTGGGGGCACCTTTCCCTTTCTTTTGATTCGCAGATACAAAGTCTTGCTTCTTTTGTTTGAATTTCTGCTCAATCTTGGCAGCATACCGGTATGCCGTACCAAGCGAGGAGATGTCGAGGAACTCCATTTCCTCTTGAATGTATCTGTGCAGACAACCACGATACTTTAGCACCAAATGTTTCTCCGAATCTTTGATACCCAACTTTGTGCGCAGGGTATGGAACAGATTCATTAGCTCATGCACATCTTGATCCCTTTGTTGCCACAGCGTGGTCCATTGTATGTACTTGTCCTCATAGCTCCCCACAGGATAGTATTGTTCCTTGATGGCATCTCGGAAAGAATTACAAGTGGGTACGACTGAGAATAGAGAGGGTTTTGTCTCTTTCGTTTTCTCACAGTAGGTTTCCCACCAGTCCTTGACATGGGGGGTAGCTTTGAGGAGTGCAAAAATAATCTTCTCCCGGTCGGAAAAATCATGAACCGAGAAATATCCTTCTAATAGATTCAACCATCTATCTATGGCATTTGCATCTATTTTACCCTCAAATATGGGAATTTCAAATTTTACTTGTACCTTAAAGGGAGTCGCGCCTCCAGAGTGGCTGCTGGATGCAGATGCGCCGCCGGTGGGCAGTTGTTGAAGGATCTGGGCAAAGTTATCCATCATCACATTCCTTTGTTTTTCGAGGGCCTCCTCGAGCAATATTTTGATAGGATCTCCTGCTCCCTCATCTTTCTTTTCATCCCCCATGGGCGTCCATCAAGGTTTGCGAGGCTGATCTTGCAAAGGTTCCACCATATCGAGCCCTAACTCCTTATACCCTGATCTCGTTGGGGACATGCAAAGAAGGATTGAGAAAAAGCAGACCGCTCTAATACCACTGATCCGGATTTATGCAGGAACGCAACAGAATACAGAAATAACCATAAACATAGAAACACAACGGAAATAAGGCTTCATTTCATTAATATTAAATCACAAAAATATGCCTACAAACATGATGGAAATAAAATAGCTAGGGTACTAGTAGCGAATCTCTTAGAAGAGATGTAGTGACTACAGAACTCTGAACTGTATTACAATGAGGCTCGAGGGCCTATTTATTATGGAGAAACAATGGAGAATTCTAAACGTCCAAAAACCTAACCCTAGGAGATGAAGCGCCAAAACTATGGGCCCCGTTTGGGTAAATTGGTTTTTTCGACTTCCCAGGGATGTAACTTCGGCATACTATCTCCGTTTGGGGCTTCAAAATGGCTCCGGAAGTTCAGGACCTAAAAAACTGCTAAAAATAGTAAGTTGTGAAAAGAAAAAAAAACTGAAAGAGACAATGGTGGGGCCACAAGTGGAATAGGAGGGTGGCCACCAATATCCACCTGGATCATTAGCTCTCTAGTTTCCTTGATCATCTATCTTATTCTTGCAAACACGAGCACAATGACCAAATTTATTACAATAATAACATCTCACATTTTATTTGTTAGATCTTTTATTATTGTTGAAGCTTCTATTGTTGTTGCTTCCACTTTCATATTCATGCTCTTCTTGGCCATCTGTCTGACCACCATATATTTTACCTCGTCCTCTACCTCTCGATCGAACTCTGCCTCGACCTCTTGAAATATAAACTTGACTTTTGAAAGAATTTTCTAAAGTGGAATCCTTATTTCTGTCTATTCTTTCCTCATGTGATAGAAGTGATCCCATCAACTCGTCAACTGTCAGTTTTTCCAAATCCTTGGCTTCGTCTATGGCTGTTACCACAACATCAAACTTTGTAGACAAATATCTAAGGACATTCTTAATCACTGTTCGATATTTAATTTCCTCACCATAAATTTTTAACTGATTTACTACAAACATGACCTGATTCATGAAAGAATCAATGTCCTCTATCTCCTTCATCTGCAGACTTTCAAAACCTCTCCTAGTATTTTGAAATTTAACAATATTGACTTTTGCCATACCTTTATAGCTTGTCTCCAAAGTTTCCCATGATTCCTTTGTTGAAGACATGATCCTAATCTTTTGGAACACTACTCAATCCACTCTCTACTGGATAAGAAGCAACGCTTGTGCATTATTCCTTTTGTCTTTCTTCCATTGTTCCCTCTCTGCATTACTCAGAGCTTGTTCTTTTGCATCATTCTGAGATTTTGCAAACCCAAACTTGACATGATCCCAAACATCATGTGCTTTTAACATTGTCTCCATCTTAATGGCCCACACATCATAATCCTTCCCTGTGAAAGAAGGAAGTTGTGGCTGGAAACTGCTTGTTGCCATCTTTCTTCAAGAAAAAATTCACTTCTCTTTTGAAACCCTACATTTATCTTTTATAGGCTTTGCAAAGCTCCTTTAAAGAAAAAAAAACCTCCTTTTTTATTATAAAAGTTTATAAAAAATTTATAAATAACCCTTGATTAATTTTTTATACTATAAAAAGAATATTTTTAAAAAAAATCTTTAAATATATATATATATATATATATATATATTAAAAAATACTTATTAATAAAGCTCTTTAAATTCAAATGCTCCTTTTAATAGTGACTTATAATACTTCGAGCTTTATATAAAACTTTTGAATAATGCATAAAACTCTCATGCACAATTTGTTTTTACGATTTCCCAAAAAAAAAACAAGCCACCCACGTTACTTCTTTCAAGTTTTATATTAACACACCTTATAATGAAAGTACCTTCTCGCTCATGGTTCCCGGGGGGGGGGGGGGAAACCAATAAACCGCACAATAAACTTGATTTTTTGAAAATCATAAGTTTGACGATTGCTGTGCAGTTTTTGTATCAATAAAGTGCGGAAATTGCACATTTTTTCACTAAAAATGTGCGGACCTGCACACTCCTTAACTGTCTATCGATTTTGCAAAAAAAAAAATTACTGGCCTTCTGCTCTTGACCCTCTTCTCACTAGCTCTACACGCCCCATGGATCTTGTGATCCTTCCTCAACTCTGATACCAATTTTTTTGGAAATGAAGATGATATTAAACACAAATAACACAAATAATTCACACACAAGCTACAGATCTTCTATTAATCACATGAACTTCAATCTCTCTGAATACAATGAACCTGGTGAAGGGTATTTATCCTGACTTGCTTGACATGCACATACTTACCAAACTCATATATCACATAAATTCAACTTACTCAATGCTCACTTAAGTGACTCTCTAACTCACTTACCAAATTCATCTATCACACAACTCGACTTACTCAATGCTTACTTAACTGACTGTCTAACTCTTCATGCGGGATTTAATTAGATCTTTTAATAGTCCCATGGAAAAGGTGAGATCCCCAGCTATATAAGCGATTTTAGTCCCAAAAAAACTGATTCGGAAACATGGTCCCAAAATTGTCTCCTACCAACATAAGCAGCAGAAGAATTGATGAAATGTATCCTATGACACGAGCCCAGTAGATGACCAGTCAAAATGATACTTGCACATGATATAAATGCCTTCATTTCTAAGGCTCTAGGATTCCCAATCACTTGCAAACCATGAGAGTGCCCTGATGCATTAGTTTCACAAGCAAACCAGTCTGGGAAAATCGATAAAAAGGCCTCCTAAGATTTCTCACGGGGGATCATAGTTTCTTGTATGAGAACCAAATATGGATTATGCATCCTGATAATACCTCTCAGGGAGTTGATCTTGTGGGCACTCCCAAACCCCTAATATTAAGGGTTCAAATAATCACGAAGGCACATGTTGCTCTGATTTATCACCTCTAAGGACCCACATACCATCAAATTCAGAAATAGAAGTGTGTCCATATGAAAAATATGATTCAATATTGAAAAGTGACCCCAGAGCATCCATCCTAGGTGCATCTGACCCTAAGGAAGAATACATGTCAGTAAGGTTACGGACCAAGACATTCTTATATCTAGGGAGTCTCTTTTTTCTTGTGGGTAATGTTCCTCAGAGAAATAGGACTGACAATGTCACTCGAACCTTGGAAAAATGGTCTCTTAATAGTTAAGGGTTGAAGTCCCTGAGAGGAGTTTTGAAGGGCTTCCATATCCCTATCTGGAGAGATCGACATGTCTTTGTGTCTGACAGTCTAATTGAGGGAGGGTTTTTGTTGTAATAAACCAAAAGTAGGAGAAGGGAAGAAATCTTCAGGCACCATAGTAGGGTTAGTGCCGACAATACCACCGAGAAACATAGATCCTATCGGTCGATCATCATCAAGAGGAGCACTAGTCAAGAGTGTCGTGTTCTTATCACTAATTTAAAGAGATAAAAAACCCTCATTTGAAATCGAATCAGGAAACTGTGCGATGTTGTGATCAAATACATAAGTTGTTAGAGGAGCAAAAGAGTTATCTGGATGAGGGGAGCAGGGAGATGTCGGTCTACAAGCATACTCTAATTATCCACACTTATTGGAACCTTGAACATCTTTGTTACATGATCTCCACATACAAGTAAATTTTTTGGGACAAGACGCTAGCAAGTGACCTGTCTCATCGACTCTCATGACACTGAAGATAGCGATATGGAACCCCCCATAGTCAATGTGTTACATGAAATTGAAATTGCTCCATATCACCTCCATATTAGCCAATAACCCCCACCCATCTCGACCTGGCATGAACACCGAAGCCATTCTTTTTTCAAGTTGCCTGAAACTCCCCTCGTCCCATAAATATAATTTACCGATATGATTTTCTATTTTTTTAACCGTTAAAACGTTCCACCGTTCTAGGGGAAGACCAGGTAATTTTTCCAAAACGAAATTTCATTGAAAAACCTCCATAAAGGGGTCAAAATTGACTTTCCATCTTTGCAAGATAAGAACCACCCACCCTTTTATCCAAGGATCCTTCATAATTCTCTTAGAATCCTCCGGGATGAGGAAGTGGAAACATATCCAACCATTGAATAAGATTCTTACCTTCAGCCCATATTTCAGGATTAGAAACCATTTTGATTCTACCTAAGACTTAATCAGTTCACCTGACATTTGCAGATGTAGCTAGCGACCCATTAAAGCATGTTTTATGTGTCTTCACACTCCCCCACAAAGACTCGGCCCCGAGTAACAATGGTTGAACTCCTAGAACCACCTTGGTAGGTTTCCTATTTTGTTTCGGCTTACATGCCCTAGCGTCCACCTTCATCTGATCGATATCTTTCGAACCTCGTAACCCAGTGCCTGAACCTATATATCAGGAACACGACGGAAGAGAAATTCATGAATGAGAATATCTTTCATCTTGAATAGTCATTTCAATCAAAATTTCCAGTGACAACATGGAAATTTCCTACATGGCGACCAATTATCGAGGGCTCATGTATGTGAAACCCGAAAACACCTATACCACTGCCATCCTATAAAGTATGTTTAACACCGCAAGGTTTATGAAAGTTACATGGAAGTTTGAGAGTCGGACACCCCAAAAAAAAGGAGTTGTCTACCCAGCCAACAGAATAGCCCGAACGGCAGTTTTTTGCCGAAATCTGGTAAAAAACATTCAAAAAATCAAGTAGTTGGAGTGTTTGAATTGCATTTTTTATAGTGGAAATGGATTCAGCACTATCAAAAACCCCTTAGAGCACCCAAAATACTGAAGTTTAACAACTATAAACAAGATTATGATAAATCTTTACCAGAATTTATCAAAATCTTTACCGGATTCTGAGTTATTCTATGAATTTTTTTAAATACCGTACCAAAAAAACTGTAAAAAATGACCAAAAAATATTATAATTAAGATAGATAAATCGTCAACCCAAACTTGCACGTACCAATGAATGCCCCCACAAATATTCTTATTTGAAGTCTGTAAATCTAGGAGGTCGTAATAAATAGAAGGTACATAAGGAAGACAAGATATTTTAATCCCCCACCAATTTCTACCAGTTGCCTTAATAAATAGGGCGGAATCATCTAATGTCTCGAAATCGAAGACCATATTCAAATAATCTCTAAGGAGAGACTCAGACAATAATACAGCCTCAGGACATTCTACATATAGCACAAAACACTCCAAAGATTGTGAATGACTGGTCTTCCAGGCATCAAACCTCCAATGAGGCACCTAGACTGACCACTAAATTAAAGAAATAAAAATAAGAAAGTAGTGTCAAACAACACCATCACCTACACCAACTAAGACTACACCTTGTCCTATCTATTGCCACCCCTGCATCCTAACGTGTCACTGGAAACCGCCTCTGAGGATCCCGCCCTGCTAATACCAAACATCTCTTCGATCATATGTTGTTGTTGAGTAGATGAATTTGAACCTTATGTCTGATTCCAAGACATGACATAAGACTAAAATAATGTGGAACCTCTGCTATAAGACTAAAATAATTGAGGTATGCAACGGATGAATTTGATTTGATTTCTGGAGACCTGTGATGTGGGCGAACATTCTGCTTACTAAGTAAAGAATAGCTCGTTCTTGCAGGTTAGCGGGTGTGGGTGCCATGAAAGGTTCACATGGATGTGTGGTGCCATGGCCTCCTGGTTCTGTTTCATGGTGCCATCCTACTAATTAAGCGTTGAATGCATGTGAGATCAGATGTTCTTGATAACGTGTGACATAGTGCCATGTCGCAGCAGCAGCCTTCTTCAGTGCCTAGCTAGCACAACAGTAGTCTGCACAATAGTTTCTCGCTATTGGTAAGAGGTCTCATACGTAAAGACCAATAGCTTTCCATAATTATAGGCGTATAACTCGGTTTCTCATTATTATTGATAATAGTATGGTTCACTATGAATTTCATGGACGGCATTGAGGTATGTATGACCATGTTTTTCATCATTCTTGCCATCTATATTCTTGTTGCCATTTATGATCAACACAAGTATAATGATTAGCCAGGTGGAATATGGTCTACAACAAGCTAATTCATCACAGGAAACATCATTGAAATCAAGTGTTAATGATACAGTTTGGACGGGGCGTTGGTATGCTTTATGGTGTACGTGGGTGGATTCCTTCATCATATCTCGCCCATGCAAGAGTTTCGGTTTTCGCCTATGTAAGAGGTGGTGGGAATTTCCCGGATGCTATTGCTGCTGTTGCTGCCACCTCTAATGTTGTTGAGGATGATGGTCTGGTATTTCCGGTGATTTTCCTTCTCGTCCGGTTTTTTCTACATTCCTTTTCCGGTTAATTTGAAATACTTTCACAGGATCTGACATCCTTGATGTGCGGTCTCTCCTTCTCGAGGTTTTTTCTCTGTACATCTATTGATGTCTGATACGTGAAGGATGATCGACTGGGATTTGGGTTGGCGTTGTGATTAATTGCATTGGGTGACGTCTGATTTTATGGCATGGATATGATTGTACATGTGGTACTGAGCAGTGATCGACTTCATTATGCCACTTCAGTCATTGTGATTATTTCCTAAGCTTCTCGAGGCTTCTCACTATGTCATATTCCCTGTTGATGGACAGTGATGGTTCCTAATTAAGGATGTTCGAGTAGGTGGGATTGTGCTCAGTACTATTGATCGCACTTTGGATGCGACTTTCCTCATTGGGATTGATTTTTCCTCCTTTATATATGGTCCTCTTTTGGCTCTGTACTTTGGGTATATCGAAGTGGCGGCATTCTGTTCCGATTCAGATCTATGTCTGGCATCTGACATCTTCTATGTCAGGAATGACTTATCGGGATTGGATCATTCTAAAGCTTAATATATTAGATCATGCTGTATAGCTGGACGCTCTAAAGGGATTATTGCTCGATTCATGGTCCCTCATCTACGAGTACGTCTTTTTCATGTGGCGGATACGTGTAAAGGAATGCTACTGTGGCATATCTAACTTCGGATTTGGAACTTTTTGGGTGTGAACTTTGTCTTGCCATACCTTTATCGTTCTCTCAGTGGCGACACTCTGCAATTCAGGTGTACTTTTCCAGTAGGGTCCAATCATGTTTACTATGGAGCACTTATCTGTGGGAATCCATTCAAATTTGATAGCTAATGTGGAATTCATTTCTACCTCCATCGCTGCGACTACTGATCATTCAAATGAGCCATATGTAGATGAGCTGATCATCAGACATGCTATCGTGAACAAACAGGATGATAATGTAAAATCGCAGGGATGTATTAAAAGGAATCATCGCAGAAGGCATGGTAAGATTAAGAAGAATTATTTCAAACATAAAATGGAGATTAAGGAAGTATTTCTGGATTATGAGGATTTGTGTGGGAGGGTGGCGAGCCTGCAAAAGCGGGCGGTTATTGGGCGCTGGATGTTCCCGGACAATTGTGATTTTGACACTACGGCTTGGATCAAACAATTATGGAATCCCATTATCGGATACACTCCTAAAGTCAGTATGCTCATCAATGGTTGGTTCTATATACACTTCATGGACCAGAATGATATTTTCAAAAAATTTCGCCGAACATGGGTGAGAGGTCATAGCTTAATGCAATTGGTTCCGTGGTATATGGGTTTCAACCCGGTTATGGAGGCGTCGCGCAGTAGGGTCATCTGGGTTAAGTTACCAGGCCTCCCACTTGAATTCTGGACCCTTAAGGCTCTAAGGGTGATTGATGATTCTATTGGTTGTACGAAGTACATTGATCCTAGCAAACTGGGTGCGAGTGATAACAAAATTGCATGGCTGCTTGTTGAGGTCGACTTTGTGGGGGGGTTTCCTGGGGACGTGGATTTGTTATGGGGAAATAGGCAACACAGAAAATGCATTGATTTCTAGGGTATCCCTTTCAGATGCCTTATTTGTCATAGAATTGGACATCTTAGGGAGCACTGTCCTTTCCAGCTTCATATTGAACGTTCGGGTGGCGCTGTGACTGGTGTTGATGATAGCAGACAGAATCATGTGGCTTGGGGCACTCCAGGCGGCTTCACACCAAGTATTCCTCCTTTCTCTTCTTCTGAGGATGTTGCTTTTGTGTCTGCTGAAGAAAATCATGATAGGACTATACATCCTATGGAGGGAGCTAATAGGATATTGCATCAAAATAGGCCTCCTAATGCTATGTTTAGGGTCCTATCTCTTGAGTCTAATATTCAGCCTTCTAACGATCACACCAGCCCACCAATTGTACATGGCTGATGCACATCCACCTTGCCTGTCAATAACACTCCCGTCCGGGTCACGGGCACTCCCATTGAACACTCTTCTCTTGGGGTCTCTGTTGATGTTTCTAATCATTCTGCACGCTTTCCTCATATTGGCTGACCCACCGCTTTATCATTCCACGAACTACTCTGTGGGGGAATCATTAGCTGCTCCCTTTAGATCTTCGGGTGGGCTCCCAATCTCTCCTACAAACCATACTGAACCTATCGACCCTGGTCTTCCTCCTAAATCACCAAGGAACTCGGTAGGGAGCGACATCGAGTCTTTAATGGGCAATCCCAATATTGTTCTGGCTGCCTTAACTGTTTTTGACAGACCACCTGCGACTCGAGATTCTCGTGAATTCCATTCCATGTCTTCTAATATCACAACTAGGAAAAAATCTAAGAATACAAACAAACTGGCTAGGGGAAAATTCAAATCCATTTCTCTATTCTCGGATAAGGAAGAAAATTTTACTGATATTCCCATTTCGGCTTGTGATGGAAATTGGGAGTGTTCCAGAGCGCTTAGAGCAAGTCACCCGGAAGAGGGTTCCCCATGACTCACATTATTTCCATGAATATAAGGGGGTTGGGCGATGCCCCCAAATCACATTGCCTCCGGGAACTATTAGTTGATAAGAAGTACAGTATCTTTCTGGGACAAGAGACACTATGTAGGAGGGAGAAAGCTATTAAAGCCTTTTTGAGTTATAATTCTGGGTGGTGTGCAGTGGCTGTCGACTCCAATGGCCACTCGGGGGGGTTGATTGCTATCTGGAATCCTGATAGGGCTCATTTTAAAGCTTTCAGCTTCTTTGGTGGGATTCTCCTATCAGGCCACCTGAGGGGAGTGTATGGACCACTCAACATTGTTAATATATATGCTCCATATATCAACAGGCAATCCTTCTGGATCCAGATGCGGGATTCCAGAATTTTTATGCTACCAAATCTGATTTTGATGGGTGATTTAAATTTTACAATGCAGTCTGATGAGATATGGGGGAACAATGCTCGAATGGATCCTCTTTCAAACTTCCTGATCGATATGTTCATATCTTATCACATGGTGGATATCAGGCCCTGTCCATTGATTCCCACATGGACAAACAAGAGGATGGGGGATAATTTTATTGGTAAAAGATTGGATAGGGCACTGGTAAAAGACAATTTGTTGGACATGTGGGGTACCCCTAGATCAGTGGTTTTGGTTTCGGACATATCGGATCACATGCCGATATCATTATCCTAGAATTCAGGTGATATGATAAAGGGGCTACCATACAAGTTCAATAGAGTGTGTCTTGAAGATGAAAATTTTATTAATCTTGTTAAAAATTTGTGGCAAGAGGATGAAGGGTTGGAGGATCTCGGGCGGTGGGAATGATTTCATCATAAACTTCAAATATTAAAGAAGGCCTCCAAAAAGTGGGAAGCAAAAAAAAAAAATGGCACTCAAGACAGAGTTTCATGACATTACCATGCAGATGGAGGCGATATATAAAAATTTCTTAAACACCGCTCCGGATGTGGCTTCATATCACACTCTGAAATAGCTAGGGATTCGGAAAAGGGAGATATTGTGTATAGAAGAGACTACATGGAAACTAAAGAGTAGAGTTTGTTGGCTATAGGAGGGTGATCTCAACACTAAATTTTTTCACAAATATGCAAACGACAGGAGGAATAGAAATGCGATATGGCGCATCAAACAGTCTGATGGTCGCTATGCCATTTCAACTGCTGAGATTCAAAATGAAGCATATTCCCATTTCTCATCTTTCTATCAAAAAGACCAATCCATTAATTTTGAAAATCAAAATTGGTTACTGAATCATATCTCCAGAATGTTTAATGAGGAGGCTATTTCTGTTCTCGACCAAAAAATCACTGGGAATGAAGTACTCATGGTCCTGAAATCTTTTGCCCATGATAAATGTCTGGGGCCAGATGGATGGCCCGCGGAATTTTTCATCTTCTTCTTTGAATTAATTGGGGTTGAACTTACGGAGGTTGTGGAATTGATCCGTTCAAATGGTTATATGCCTGCTAATCTGAATTCTACCTTTATTGCTGATCCCCAAAGCTGTTGATCCTCAATCTTTCTTTGATTTTAGGCTGATTGCACTCTGTAATCTTTTGTATAAGGTCACTTCAAAGATTATTTCGAATCGTATTAGGGCTACTTTATCTGAGCACATCTGTATGGAGCAATACGGATTTCTTCAAGGTCACTCTATACATGATGCGATTGCCATCGCATAGGAGGTGCTACATTCTATGCATTCGGAAAAGAAGGAGGCTCTGGTCATGAAAGTGGATCTTTACAAGGCTTATGATTCATTAGACTGGTCCTATATTAGACTTGTTTTACTTAAGATTGGGTTGCCGATTCGAATCATTAGATGGATCATGTCTTGTATTACTACAGTTAGATATGCAGTATTGGTCAATGGTATGCCGAATCAATTTTTTGAGGCTGCTAGAGGTCTTCGCCAGGGATGTGCTCTCTCCCCGCTCATCTTCATTCTCATATTGGACGGGTTCAGTAGGGTTTTACATAATGTCGAGCAAAAGGGATTCATTAAGGGATTTTCCTTTTCTGATTCTGTTTCCACGTCGCATTCTCTCTTTGTTGATGAGATGTTGTTATTTGGCTACCTCATCAGAAATCATTGGTTTTATATTTATCTGGTACTAATGAGGTTTGAATCTGCTACAAGATTAGGAATTAACAAAGGTAAATCTTTTCTATTATATGAGAAGGGTGATTTGCAGGAGATCCTTTTTATTGCTGATTTTTTGGGGGTCCACTGTCAGTTGGTTTCGGATGGCTTTAAATATCTAGGATACAATATAAAGCCCTGCGGATATAAGATCAAGGACTGGATGTGGATGATCGAGCAATTTAGGGCTCGTATTTGTAGATGGACATACAAATGGCTGTCATTGGGCGATCGTCTCATACTAATACAGGTTGTATTATCACACTTGATGGTATTTTGGGGCCATCTTTTTTATTTGCCAGCCAAAATTGTGGAGTTGATCAACAGCACTATTGCTCAATTTCTGTGGGGAGGCTCTAATATGGGGAAGAAATATCACCTGTGAAAAATTGATATTATTTGCAGGCCAAAAGAACAGGATGGGTGGGGTATTTTAAATACTCGAATTTTCAATACTTCCTTGCTCATCAAATCCTTCTGGCGTGCTATCAAGGGGGATAGAATTTGGAGTGCTATCATCATATGCAAATACATAGAAGGCGACTTTCTACATCAACTCATCTGTCTGGAGTTTTCATGCCCGCAGAGCATATCAGCCATATGGGGCAGTTTTAAAAAAGTGTTGGGATATGTGGTTGGCCAATTGACTTGGTTAATCTGTGATGGAGGGTGTATCCCGCTTGGTTTCAATAGTATTATGTCCCTCCCTCCACACAATGGCCTCTCCCCCCACCTACTACACCGCCTATCTCACAGGGGTTTCTTATTTCTTTCATAGACTATACAATGTTGGTCATTTGGCGCTCCGGTTTTCAAAACAAAAATTCAATAGGGTCTGGGTGGGGAAGATGCTAATGAATGGGATCTCTTTTGGGATTCTATTAGATGTGTTGGTCTATGTCATTCTCAGGGGGGCGATCAGATCATATGGAATGGTCCCACTAAGAATAAAGCTGTCATCGTGAAGGATGTTTATCGGAACATCATCTTAACTACGCAGGGGGGTCAGTCTTCCAAGATATTCTATCCCTTTTGGAGTCGAAGAATCCCAACTAAGATCACCCTCTTTGGGTGGCTGTTGTGGCGTGGTAAGATATTAACCTGGGATAATCTCAACAGAAGGGGGATACATGGCCCTAATCGATGTGCTTTATGATGTCTGGATGAAGAAAGCATTTCCCATTTATTCTTCTTATGCCCTGTGGTTAAAATACTGTGGAGACTATTCAATCCATTCTTTATGGACCCTACATGGTTTGGCCTTGACTTCATGTCTGCTGTTATGGACTGGGACAAGCTTAACGGAAAGTTTAAGTCACTACCCTTTTTCCTTGTCTGGGAGGTGTGGATTGGACGGAATTATCTGATCTTTGAAAACAGGCCTTTTAAGATTCATCGTATTTACTCTGCGATCATGAATTGGATTGAGGTGCAGCCTATTCCTAGTCATATGGTGGTTGATGGCTCCATCCAAAATAGACCTCATGAGATTTCCATCCCTGCCATTTTCTTCGATGGGGCTTCAGCTGAAGGCATCACGGGATGTGGTGTTTGGATTAAATTATCGCAGAGGGATAGGATACACATCTTCTGGAATGGTGGACCAGGATCCAATAATAAGGCTGAAATAATGGCTCTCTGGGGAGGTCTCCTTGCTGCTTCAAATCTTCAATTACAAAATGTTAACTTTTATGGTGATTCCATGCTGGTGATTGGTTGGATCACAAATAGATTTGATATGATGAATCCGGGGTTACTAGGCTGGAGACAGAGAACTCATAGAATATGGCAGAATTTGAATTGTCCTCCTATTAATCATATCTACAAAGAAAATAATACGAGGGCGGATGGGCTTTCAAAAAAAGGTATTAACGCAGAGTTTGGGTCTATGCAAGTTCTCCAATTCAGAGATGGTTTGCAGATATGGAACACGACTATTCCAATTCCATGACTATGGGACACAGGTTTTCAGGAGCATCAGCGGATATCTTATCCCGTTTCCATCAATTTTGGTTTTGGTTTTGCCATACTATCATATAATCGGCCATATCATTTTGGTCTAGTAGTACTACAAATATATCAGGGATGTAGCAGCAGTTATGTTCTTCAATGGATATGTTCTCTATAGGCATGTGCTTCCAGCTCCTATTCTCTGTCTACATGCCGGCCTGACTCTAATCATATATCAAGCGAGCCTGACATTATATGCATCTAGCGAGCCATAGTATACAGGTAATGACATCAAGCGAGCCTGTAATGTTCACAGTACAAGCGAGCCCGACCTAATTTGCATCAAGTGACCCTGTTTACTAATATCTTCAAGCAAGCCTGTAATGTCCACACCACAATGACCCCGTCCTTATCTGAATCAAGCGAGCTTGTTTACAAATGGACTGTATTCAGTATCAGTAGCGGCATGGGTCATACACCGCTATAATATCCTCCCATCTTTTCATATGTCTTTTCAATTTCCCTGTATGTTCAATACAATTATGTCTATGGTTCTATATGGTTCTTTTTTATTATCTTACAGGGATGCCCAGGAGCAAATCTGTTTGGGCATGGGTAATCCTACCCGTAATTTTGCTTGCCATGAACATTGAATTGCTTTTCTTACTTAGAAGGGTATTTTATGTATGTGGCTGGGGATTTTGAGTTTCTCACTAGACTAGTCTTTCAGCTGAGAATGTAATTGGGATTATGTACTGTCATATTTAATATATACAACATTTTTTTTAAGTTGAGGAATGGTCAATAACCATAATGAACAGGAATATTACTATTCCAATCGCGTGTGCTCCAATTCGATCTCAGAAACCCTCCAATGAACCGAGAGTGAGACCTATTTATCTATTTAATGGATCAGAAAAGTCTCAAATCTAACAAAAATCCTTCTATTAAACCCACTCAGAATCATTTGCTACTATATTAGCCTCCTGTTAAATCCAATCCAAGCTACCTGATTAACACATTACAAACGCCATAACTAACGCTCATTTGCGAAATCATTCATACTCTGCACATATCTAGTGGTAGATACACCATATACAGTATGAAGTCTTCATTATCAGTAGGAATGCTCCCTCCTTTAGTAGTCCAGCCTGTATATGTGGATTCATGCAACATAACTCGAAAACACAACATCGTAATCAGTATGAAGTGATCAAAATAAAAAACTTTGCTTCATCCTGTAGCAGCTCCCTCCGTCGCCTTGCATCTCGGTCACCAATGTTTTCAGTTTGCTAACGTCCATGACAGGTGCAACCAGCGTAAGGTAATATTTCCAAAACGGTACTGATTGCAAAACGAAGAACCCTTAGAGAAATTATTTTGCCATCCTGAGACACCAACCATCAAAGTGAATACATCATGAAGCAGTGTGAAGGCTTGAACACAGAAGAGCATATTCACAGAGTGAATACATCATGAAGCGGGGGCGTTCATTGTGCAAAGGTGTGGAGGCTTTCATTATGATGTTTCTTACTCCGCACCGCTGCACAATGAAAGTCTCCACACAAAGGTTATATGTGGGGTGGTGCGAATTAAACGAAGTATCGAATGAAAATAAGACAATGAGTGTTTTCTTCCTCGTTGCCGCTAGCATTTCTTTGGTTACTTTTATTTGCACCATGCAAAACTCCATCCTCTACCACTCATTTTTCTTCCATTACATTTCTTTGTATCTAACGTTACCCTTTTGACTCACATTCCCATAAAAAATGGAAAAAAATTGCCATATCCTGTGTTGGTGCAACTGCAGATGGCAAGTGAAGTTGTAAGACAATGATAGTTCCTAGGACTAAAAGTCAAGAATATATAGAGCAGTCACTGAAAATTAAAACATCAAAATTTCACACAATGCAATAGGCAATCGCTTCATTGACATAGGCGATCTACAAAATTGCAGAAGCTATGTGGAGGTACTCCACGAGTTTGGAGGTGTGAAGTTGTGCATAACCAAAAAAGCTATGCACCTCTGAACACACGGAGTTTATTGTTGGTTACACTGCTCGATCAAGTTTTGATACAAATAGTTATTAGTTTGATGTTACGACAGTCATGTGGCAAACTCAATAAACGATGAAATATTTTTGTGAAGCCCCTATAACAACATCATGACCGTGTTTATGGATATTATTACGCCTAAACCTATCGACAATCTCTACTATGACGGCCTTCAAATGAAATGTGGTTTGTTTACCTCAGTTGCAATGCTACTTTTAGATCCAAACACTGAAATTGTAGTCAATGCAATGCTACTTGATGGTGTCTGGGTTATTTTGTTTACCTTCTAAGCTTCTAAACGATTGGCTAATAAGAATATCCTAAATAATTTGTTAGGTAAAGTAGTAATTGAAATGAAACGATATGCTTACAATATAGCTATGGATTCCTTGTTGCAAACGATTTATGTTCTGGTATAGTGCAAAAGAGATCAATGATTTATGTTTTGGTCTAGTGCACAAGAGATCTAAGTAATGAACCGCATGTCGCCAAACTATCAAGGCTTAATCTCAAGGGGGTCGAGGAGATTTGACCCCATGACCTCCCGATAGGTGAGGTATTTAGCAACATGAACTCGATCAACCGAGTTATCCCTTGCGGCTTGTATGTGTGTGTGTTAATGTTTCTTTTAGTAAAATATTTCAATGCTAGAAAGGAAAATGTAATTAAAGGTGAAATAAAATAGTTACTTCTTAATGAGAGGAAAATGTGTAACTCATTCAATTTTTAATGTAAAATATGAATAATAATAAATTATTCAAAAATACAATTTAAAAAATAAAATATTACACATGGTCTATATAGAGGGAGACACGAAACCATTATAGATCATCTTAATCATGGATTTATCAAGCATTAAAAGTGATTAAATATCTTGTCGTTTAAATATTTTTTCAAGTTTTTATTTATAAAAAGAGGTTTGCATATAATGAGTTTTGATCTTTCTCAGATCTTGGTAGATTTGTAGTTATATGGATCTATATTGGTTGTATTACATTTCTTCCATGTCATTACCTTCTTTTCGTTGATCATTTTGTCCATCAAAGCAAACAAAATAAGAGTCAAAGTCACTGAATAGATTTTAATTTCTTGACATTTACATTTATATATTTATATTTATTGATAAATTTCATTTCCAAGGAGAAGTTGCCCTTATTAGTTTTCTCTCTCTCATTATCACTAAAGTTTGACTCATGTAGAACTTACATTCACCTTTGTCTACAGGTCCAACTCAAACAATGGTTGCTTTTACCTGCTTTACCAATTTCTTTATTTCCCTTCCAAGGCGGTAAGTTGTTTCTTAAACTGCTACTAGTTTCATTTCTCTATCACACATACCATGTGTTCATTCAATGCTTCATTCAATTTTCACCTCTACACAAATTGTGTGGAGGCTTTCATTGTGCATAGGTGTAGATTCTTTCATTTTGATGGCTCTTACTCTGCACCTCCGCATAATGAAATCCTTTACACAATGCTTATGTGGAGGTGTGAATTGAGTGAAGCTTTGGAATGAAGACATTCGATGTATACAAAATTTCGCATACTAATGCATATGGTTTACCATATTAACACAAAAAAGATGTGGCCAGTTTTAACATCTGAGTTAACTTAGTAGCGTGTAAATTGGGATCAAATCCAATCTGTGTCATGTACATCTTATCTGTTACTTTAATGTGTGGTCTTAGAGCACACATGCTTGAGATTCTAGTCAAATGTGTGTGGAGCCGACACGCAAAGAAAGTCTATGAGGTGGTTGATGGTCGACTTATGTTTCTTCATGAAAGTGAAAACATGTTGAGTTCTTCAGTTCATTAAAGTGAGAAAGGTATGGTGGTACAATTTATCTTATTGGATGGTCAGTGTACAAGCATGCATGACCGCTCCAATTTCAAGTTGTTTACCATTATTTTTTCGCATGTCATTGCATAACTATTACAAATGCATGACTAAGGAGAATTGCGGGCAAATGATGAAAATTAAACTTAGCTCATTTTACCATTATAATTGAGTCATCTATGGGAAACAACCTAGGAAAATACAATAAACCCTTGGAACATGTAGTTGTTATCACATGAATCAATGATATCATAAGAAGCATCACCAAAAAGGACGCATCAAATACTTCAGGAAAAGTGGACATAAATACAATTTACCACATCAAAACCTAGTAAGAGAACCTAAACATAAATGAAATACAACTTTAACTAAATGGATTTTGTTATCTAAATTTACAATACAATAACATAATAATCTCTACAAAAACAACAACTCGATGTTCACTAGACAAATTAATGCAGGTGGATATTGGTGGCCACCCGCCTATTTCACTAGGACCCCCACCATTCTTTCTTTCAGTTTTTCAATTTCCTTAATTGTAGCATAGTTTACTATTTTTGGCAGTTTTTCAGGTCCTGAACTTTCGTAGCCATTTTAAGGCCCTAAACAATGTTTTTGGGGAAAACAGGGACCAACGCCAATGTTTCACGAATGTTGGTCACTTGAAATTTGTATTCCTTAGGTAGATATTTCTAACGAGGTATTGTGCATGTCAAATGGAGATCGTATGCCAAAGTTACGTCCCCAGAAAGTTGATGTACCAATTTACCCATATGAGGCCCATAGTTTTGGTGCTTCATCTCCTAGGGTTAGGTTTTTGGATGTTTGTGGTTTTCCCATGTTGTTCAATAATAAAAAGGACATTGAGCCTCATTGTAACACAATTCAGAGGCATGTAGCCGCCACATCTCTTCTCAAAGATAAGCTACCATCGCCCGAGCTAGTTTATTTTCCATTCTATGTGTAAGCATTTTTCAGTGTTTGATATTAATGAAATGAAGGTGTTACTCCTGCTGTATCTCTGGATTTATGTTTATTTTTTTATTTTATTGTGTTCCTTCATAAGTCTAGATCAGTGGTATCAGAGCAGTATGTTATTTCTTGATCTTTCTTTGCATGTCTCGAACGAGGTCGAGGTATAAGGAGTTAGGGCTCGATTTGATTGAACCTTTGCAAAATCAGCCTCGCAAACCCCAACGACCTCCCATGGGGGAAGAAAAGAAAGATGAGGAGAAGTAGATCTTATCAAAATATTGCTGAAGGATGCCTCAAGAAACAAAGGAACGTGATGATGGATAAATTTTCCAGATCCTTCAACAGATACCCGTCGATGGCGCATCTTCATCCAACAACCACTCTAGAGGTGCCACTCCTTTTAAGGTACAAGTAAACTTTGAAATTCCCATATTTGAGGTCCAAATATATTCAAACGTTGTAGATAGATAAAATAACCTATTAGAAGGATATTTCTCAGTTCATGATTTTTCCAACCGGGAAAAGATTACTTTTGCACTCCTCAAAGCCGCCCCCCATGTCAAGTATTGCTGGGAAACCTACTATGATCAAATGGATGAGAGGGAACCCTCCTTATTCTCGATTTCACCCACTTGGAATTATTTTCGAGATGCCATCAAGGAACAATATTATCCCATGGGGAGCTATGAGGACAAGTACATACAATGGACTACGCTGTGGTAGCAAAGGGATCAAGATGTGCATGATCTCACGAATATGTTCCATACCCTACGCACAAAGTTGGGTATCAAATATTCGGAGAAAAAATTGGTGTTGAAGTACCACAGTTGTCTACATAGATACATTCAGGAGGAAATGGAGTCCTCGACATCTCCTCGCTTGGTGCAGCATGCCGGTATGCTACCAAGATTGAACAGAAATTCAAACAGAAGAAGCGAGACTTTGGATTTGTGAATCAGAAGCAAGGGAAAGGCGCCCCCAAACCGACGAACAAAGGATAAATCCAAGGTGTGGGGTCCCAGGACAACCCGCCAAAGCTGCAAGTGAATAAAAACACCGAAAAGATGAAGAAGGATATGACAAAGTGGTGTGAGTTCCATAAGAGCTCCACTCACAACACAAGTGAGTGTCGGGCCAAGCAGTCACTGGTGGTCGTGCTAAAGGCTTCTGAATTAGATGCATGTTCTGACTCTGAGTCAGAACCCCACAAGTGGAATGAAAAAGGGAAGCATATTATCGATGTAGATCCCAATGCCATTTTTTCCACCACCAAGATCCAAAAGGAGGAACCCGAATATTCAGAGGAGTGGAAGCGCCTCTTCCATTCCCATATGTGGGTGAAGGTTTCCCTGCTACAGTTCATTGTTGACAACGGGAGCCAAAAGAACCTCATTTTAGTAGAGGTTGTGAAGCGGCTAGGCCTGCCGACCACAACACACCACGGTCGTGCACCATAAAGTGGCTTCACCAAGAACGGGATCTCCAAAACAACCAGCAATGTCGCCTTCCCTATGACATCAAGCCCTTCACAGATGAGGTATTATGTGATATTGATCCTCTCGATTTTTTTGATGTATTATCAAACCAACCATACTTTTGGAAGAGACATATTGTGTATGAGTCTAGGCCTCACAATGTTATTGTTACTTTGGGAAATAAGTTGTACAAGATACCAGAAGTAACATTGCCTACCTCCCTCTCTTTGATCACTGCAAAAAAAATGCAGTAAGCTCATCTCCAAAACCAAGAAATTTGTTTTCCTGATGATCCACCCTTAGGGCAAGAAGACGACTGTGGCCATGGCCTCTAGACAAGGCACCTCTGCATGAAAACAACAGATGGAAAAGGTCGTGGAGGAGTATGGGGACATCTTCACCTCACCCGCATGGGTACCTCTGCATTGTCAAGTCAAGCACTCCATCAATATGACCCTAGGCATGCCACTACCCAATGGATCGATCTATCAGCACTCTATTTTGGAGAACAACGAAATCAAGAGCCATATTCAAGATTCATTGCATAAAGGTCACATTCGGCTGAGTTCATCGCCCTATGGGAGCTTGAACGTGTTGGTGCATAAGAAGGATGAGACTTGAAGACTTGGTATTGACTATCAGGAATTGAAAAAGATCATTCTATGGAATAGGTATCTGGTCCTGCAGATTGATGGCCTTCTGGACCAACTCAAGGGGGCCAAATATTTCAACAAGATCGACTTGAAGTCTGGGTATCACCAGGTACCAATCGAACCCTTTGATGTGTGGAAGAATTTCTTCAAAGCCAAGGAGGGCCTTTTTGAATGGCTGGTGATGCCTTTTAGGTTAAAGAATTCTCTTAGAACCTTCATGAGGCTGATGGACGAAATCTTGATCTTCAGCCAGAGTTGGGAAGAGCACCTCCACCACATTTGACAGGTCCTCCAAAAATTGCGGCAACACAAGTTGTGTGCCAATTTAGAGAAATTCACTTTTGGCACTACCCAAGTTCAATATCTGCGACGCATTATTGATGAATGGGGGGTGCATGTAGACCTAGCCAAGATCCAGGTCATTTGGGATTGGCCAGGCCCAACCACTCTAACAGAGCTCCGCAGCTTTCTGGGTCTTACCAATTTCTACCACAGGTTCGTGTTGGGGTTCTCCTCCCATATCACTTAGCCTTTGAGTCAAGTCACCAAGGGAGGAGCGAAAGAAAAATTCTTTTGGTCTGAATCTTAACAGAAGGCATTCAGAGAGTTAAACCATCATCTTTTCTCTACACCAGTACTCACATTACGTGACTTAAAGCAACCACCTGAGATTGGTACAAATGCCTCTGACTATGTGTTGTGAAGATAAATCCCCTCTACGGACAAAGGCAATCTCTCTAGCCCTAGAGTGGGTCTAGCAATTTCTGAGACTTTCTAATGCAAATTCCTTGGCTAATATTCAAAATGAGACAAGAAAGGAGATAGGATTACCTTTTCTTGATGCTATGCTTGAACACTTTGATGGTGGCCTTGATCCACGATCCCTCAAGCTTGTTCCTCGCTACTAGTGGCGTATGATTACCTGCAGGAGATCAAACCTAGGGTCACTTGAGTGAGAAGGGTTTAAAAATCCTTGTTGGTAAAAATTACTGACAGGTTTGAAATCTTATAAACTTGGTCTTTGTGAGCATTGTATATATGGTAGATAAAGAAGGGTATAATTATTTAGAGGTGGCCATGACAAAAATAAAAATTTGTTAGAATTGATACACTCATATGTGTTTGGGCATGTTAACATGAAGTCATTAGAAGGAGCATCATATTTTGTAACATTTATAGATAATGCATCCAGGAAGGTTTGGGCCAACCTTATGAAAATTAAAAATGAAGTGCTTGAAATATTTCAAAAATTCCATGTTGTTGTTGAAAGAGAAACTAAAAAATTTCTCAAGTTCTTAAGAACAGATAATGTTGGAGAATATTGCTCAAATACATTGAAGGAATATTGTAATAAGTTTGGCATAGAGAATGAGAAGACTATGCCTAGTACTCCTCAACATAATGGTGTTACATAAAGAATGAATTGCACCATTATAGAGAAAGTGAGGAGTATGTTTTCAAATTCTGGATTGGAGAAGAATTTTTGGGCAGAAGCATTAAGGATAGTTTTCTATATTATAAATCGATCTCCTACTACAGCCTTGGACGGTGGAATTCTTGAAGAAGTTTGGATTGGTAAGAAGTTGAATTATTCTCATTTGAAAATATTTGGATGTGGAGAATTTGTACATGTTCACAAAGAAAATAGAACTAGGCTAGATGATAAATCTATGAAATGCATTTTCCTTGGATATGCAAATGAATAATTTGGCTATCGTATATGTGATCGAGTCAAACACAAAGTTATTAGAAGCAGGGATGTTATATTTAATGAGTCAAAAATGTTTAAGAGGTCTGTAGGTGTGATCCGGATTTATGCAAGAACGCAATAAAATACAAAAATAGACATAAACATAGAGATGAAGCAGAAATAATACTTCATTTCATTAATATCAAATAAAAAATATATGCTTACAGACATAATGGAAATAAACTAGCTAGGGTGTTGGTAGCGTATCTCTGAGAAGATATGTGGCGGCTACTGACCTCTGAACGGTGTTACAATGAGGCTCGAGGGCCAATTTATTATTAAGAAACAATGGAAAACCCTAAACATCCAAAAACCTAACCCTATGAGATGAAGCGCCAAAACTATGGGCCCTGTTTGGGTAAATTGGTGTTTCAACTTCCCAGGGATGTAACTTTGGCATTTGATCTTCATTTCACGCGGACCATACCTTGTTAGAAAGATCTATCCAAGGACTACAACTTTTGATGTGAGCAACATCGGTCCATGGACCCATGTCACTCCGGGTTTTCCCAAAAAACGTCGTTTAGGGCCTCAAAACGGCTTCGGAATTTGAGGACCCGAAAAACTGCTAAAAATAGTAAGTTGTATTGAAACTAAAAAACTGAAAGAACCAATGGTGGGGATTCAAATGGAATAGGTGGGTGGCCACCAATATCCACCTGGATCATTAGGGCCTCAAAACAGCTCTGAAAATTCATGACCTGAAAAATTACTAAAAATACTAAGTTGTGTTGAAACTGAAAAACTGAAAGAATTGATGGTGCGGGTCCAAATGGAATAGGTGGCTGGCCACTGATATCCACCTGAATCAAGGTGAGCTGGAGGTCAAGAAATTTATTGATAGGTTTTAAGAGCAGCATGAAAACATCCCACCAATGCAAGAAAATGGACAACAAATTCAAGAGTAATAAGGACAACAAGTGGAAAATGATGAACACCAAGAAAAAGGAATCGTGCAGGAACCATTACAAGAGATTCAACCTGATAACTCACCACCACAGTTGGTTCGCAGACCTTCAAGGCCTCATAAGCCTTCCAAAAGTATCCTCCTTCAAACTATATTCTACTGACTGATGAAGGTGAGCTAGATTGCTTTCAAGAGGCTTGTAAAGTTGAGCACAGTAAAGAATGGAAGAAAGAAATGGAGGAAGAAATGAACTATTTGCTGGAAAATAAAACTTAGGAGTTGGGAAAGCTCCCAAAAGGTATAAAATCCCTACAAAAAAATGGGTATACAGGATTAAGCATGAAGGTGACGAAAAGAAGGAGAGGTATAAAGCAAGGCTGGTGGTGTGTTGAAAAGTCAACATTTTATGTGTGTCTAATTTAATTTTCCCTTAATTAAATTGGACAATATATTTTAATCTATCTCATAATCCTTGTAACAGTTAACTGAGTGTGATAGACACGGTTAGATCATGAAATTGGAGATGAGGGTGGTTGGTGAGGCATGTAGAGTGATTCTATTTGTTTTAGAGTACAAGTTGCAGTTAGCATATTAGTTTAATGCATGAGAAATCAATTAACTCAACTAAGTGAGTTAAAGTCAGTCTAACTAGTTGTAATTGATTGTTGTACTAGTGAGACGTTGAGCGAATTAAATCAGATTTAATTCACATGCAGTGATCTGTCAAGTGATTGATGATTTACTATTAATAGTTGCATGCATGTCAGTTCTGATGACTCACCCAGTTGAGACAGAGGTTAAAGGGATTTTATCTATCAGTTGTGTTGTAGACAATTTTTTCACTCCTAGAGACAGCCTACAGTTGCTATAGACCAGTGCCTAGGACATCTTAACATAGCAAGGAGCTCATAATATAGCTCGGGTTGTCAATCCAAAATCTTTCTTACTATCACTTGTAAAACAAGGAAATTAGTTTAAATGGGACCAAACTCTCTCAGAAGCTGATACAAAGATAAGAATAATGTAAGAACAGCATGCAAAACTCCAATACAAAAGCATCAGACAGTTAAGAGACAGCTTACTGCAAAGAGGGCCAGTTCAAATAATATGCCACAGAAATCAAATATCAGAAAGTGGATGCAGTGAAGAAACATGAAGAAGATACTAGTTAGCATGAGGCTGATAGCCAGATACACAACAAAACCACATATGGGCTTATCCAACTAAGAATCCATACATGAAAATGGCGTTTTAAAAGCACCCTCCTCAAGTGACTAATATAGCAAAAAATATGGATGAAATGAACATGGAACAGTATATCATGACTAGGCCTATTTAAAGTGCTTGACTAATCCAAGTATGGGCACCAACTAGGATGAATCCTTACTTAAGACCAGTGAGCCACTCGCATTCTAGAACATGATACAAGAAGATAAATAACATGGAATGAGATTTTATATTAACACATAAGAGAAAATTACATACTGTGAGATACCAAAGATCAGAATCCTCATTACAGTTATAACTCCTCCTCACTGAGACCCTACGGGCTCTGAGCCTTCATACAGAAACTTTACAAGATGTATACAAAGCCTTTCACTGCACAGTTTGCTGATAGAAATCTGGAACCCTTTCAATGTCTCTCTTCCTCATTTTTATAAGAGAAACAGAAAGCTCTAGAGAATGAGGGTAGGTGAAAACATTAAATTTCTTAATTTGAACAAAATGGTGGAAATATGCCTGCCCATACTGCTTGACGGCGCTGTAGTGCTGAACGTACTCTGTGGTTGCTCCATAAAATAAATGCAGTAGGAGTAGATTTTTCTGGAGACAAAATATGAGGAATAAAATATGAAACATTCTGTACTTTTCTGAGAGAAAAATCTATTGAAGAGCACCCTGGAGGATCTGATTTCTTTGCACTTGTACTCGAGCCTTCTGGATGTTAAATCGACTTTTGAAATCTCTGGTTCCAACCATTGAATTCCTTGCTCTCTAATTGATATTATTTGTTATGAAATTAATGTCTTCAGCTACCAGGGTCTATCTTTTGAATTGCTCTGAGGGGTTTGATAAATTTCAGCCTTGCTTCATTAAATAAAAGTCTTGTCAACGATATTTTCTCGGATCTCTGCTTCATCATCCAGCACCTGCTAAATAGAACTTTGAAATGCACTCGTCCTCTGTGATGTAAACCCCGGATTACGATGATTCTACATCACCAAACACCTGCAAAAATCCACAAACTCATTAAAAGAAACCAGACTTTGTGATGGATATGCAATGAGGGTGGCCGTGTGACGAAGCGACGTGACAACAATGGTGGCGGTACACAGGATGGTGGTGAAAACGTAGAGGAACTGTGAAGAATGGGTTGACGGAGGTTTATAACACAAAACGCTAAAATATGGCGTGTGAATGAAATATATTTATATAAATGGCGGAAGGGGAATAGATGACACGTAGGTGTACGAAAGGTCAATCGGAATGAGCGACGTGGAGGTGGGTCTGGTCAACTAGTGTGTATAGAAATAATCTGAGTCGTTCAATCTTGGAGTAAGATCCACAGCTACAATTGCATTGAGGCAATGAAACAGTGGCCCATGGACGCGATAGACACGGATTAAAGCGCTTGCAGCTTCGGATAATATCCACCGTTGGATGGAGGGCGCAGGATCGGGCGGTTGCAAAGTATTCTGCTACCCGACTTTCGTCCGGAGGTTAACGCACAGGGAGGGCGAGAGCTTGGTTAATCAGCGCACATCTCCAGAGCACCACGGCCGTTGGATGGAAGCTCTAAGATCCGACGGTGGTCATTAATTCCGCTGCACGTCTTTGATCTGGCTTTTAACGCGTGAAATGAGCGGTTTCAGTCACCGTACATGAGGACACTTGTCACCCAGCGTATGGAATCGCTGGGTCCGTAGGAAATATCGCTCGCCCAGCAATGGCGGTGCGGAATTAACCGCCGATTTTCGGGCGCGGGGGCCACCACGTATGATTTGATTGCGGGTCGTTGATTTTTATTGGATCGGACGGCTCTGACTTCACCCAAGACCTCTGACGATAAGCTCCTGCCTGTTCGGCACACGGTTTTGCGCCCGGGTCATGTGAGAATCAGAACAAGGGGGCTGAGATCTCAGGGGCTAGGCCCGATAAATTTTTAATTATGGGTTTTGAGCCTTTGTACAATGTATTTTTCGGGCGGAAAGGGTAACGACAAATAGAATATGGAGGTTTTTGGCCACGGTAGCAGGTTTGAAAGGTTATGGGGGAGCATTAAGCCAAAAATTTAGGTCGAAGGGCTGATATGCACAACATCGGCTCCATCTGGGGACAGCATGTTCATCCATGGACATGTCGAGAACACGCAGACCTCAGACCATCCTGTATGTGAACTCTGTGGTTCAATCCCTTTGCATTTCTTCTGATAATTTGTCAGTACATATTCCCTGTCAAAAAAAAAACTGAAACAAGACTTATATACAATATGGTACAACAAGCCATCTAAGCCTGCATCAAAACTGAAAATAGGGCTTGAGAAATTGGCCATTCACAGGGGCATCCAGCAAATCACCCTGTAAATTCTCCAATGTAAACATGTTATTACCTCCCTGTCCCATAATTTTAAATGGACCAAACCAGAGGGGGTCAAATTTAGCATGTTTGCCTTTTTCAGCCCTCCAGATATCCCATCTGAGAACCAAATCACCAATTTGAAATTTCCTGTCTTTTGCATGCTGATCAAAGGTGTTTTTCATTTCCTCCTGATACTCCGCTAACCTCTGATTCACTTGGCTCCGTGTTTCCTCCAATTCTACCAGTTGTTTAATTCTTCTGACCATGTCATCTGGTTCTTCCTGACTTTCCTGCATGAAACGTGCTACTGGCAACGCCAATTGCACAGGAAACACAGCTGCTCGCCCATATACTAGTTCATAAGGAGATTTCCCAGTTGATCTCTTACTGGTTATTCTATTGGCCCACAAAGCAAACTTTAATTGGGAGTCCCAATTCTTTTGGTTCTCATTTATGTTTTTCTTCAAAGCTCTCACCAGAGTTTTATTAGATGATTTTGCCAAGCCATTCCCCTGCGGATAGTAAGCTGTGGAGTGATTTAATGCAATATTATACTGCTGGCAGAAATTTACAAATTTATTGGACCTGAAGGCCTGTGCATTATCAGTTACAATTCTAGCTGGATAGCCAAACCTGGATATGATGTTTTCTTCCATGAACTTGATTATTACAGCATCTGTAGCATTCCTTGCAGGTATGGCTTCCACCCATTTTGTGAAGTAATCTGTGGCAGTCAATATCCATTTATGCTGGCCACTTGATGGGGGATGTATTTCACCTATAAAGTCTAATCCCCATTGGTGAAATGGTTCATTTACATGAATAGGAATCAAGGGCAGAGCTGCTAACTTCTGTCTTTCTGCAAATCTTTGGCACTTATCACATGCTCTGACCCAAACAAAAACATCTGTAAATATTTTTGGCCAGTAGAAACCAGCCTTCAGGATTTTATGAGCTGTAGCCCTCCAACTATAATGTCCTCCACAGATTCCTTCATGAAATTATATCATTATATTTTCTACTTCATTTTCTGTAAGGCATAATAGTAATATACCTGAAGGATCTCTCCAATATAGCTGCCCATTAGCAACTGTGTATTTCTGTGATTTCATTCTTACAGCCCTGCATTTTATCTTATCACAACTTGGAGGACAGCTGAGTGTTAAGAGATATTCAACTATTTCTTTGTACCAAGGACTAGTGAGATATTTCATGTGTATCTTTTGAGTGGCCAGCTCTAGTCCATGTTGCTCTTATCCTTTTTCAGATTCTTCATTTGCTATCATGGATAAATTTATGCCTAGAGCTTGGTGATTTGATTCAGACAAAATTTTGGCTAACCCTTGTCCTTTAACCAGCTTAGTGGGTCTTATGTCCAGATCGTATTCCTGTATTTTTGCAATCCATCTTCCTCTTTTGCCTTCATTATCTCCTTGAACAAGGATGTATTTGACAGCTGCTGTAGGGACATATGCAGAAATGTGAGATTGCAAAATATATGTCCTAAAGGCTTTGAGAGACTTCACCAGAGCATATGCATGTTTCTCCAATATGTTGTATTTCAGTTCTGCATCATGCAATACCTGACTGAAAAAGGCTATAGGCTGCTCATATCCATCTTCATTTTTCTGCAACAAGACTCCTGCTACAGTATGAGGTGAAGCAAATGAAAAGATCATAAATGGCTTGTTGTAATCTGGTCCAGCTAGTACAGGAGCTTCAGAAAATGCCTGTTTTATTCTGGTGAATGCATCTCTAGATTCCTGGGACCATTTCACCTCATTGTTCTTTTTAAGCATATCAGTTATATGCCTGACTATCTCAGCATAGTTAGGAATAAATCTTCTCAGAAAATTAATTCGTCCTAGGAAAACCTGCACTTCTTTCTTATTCCTGGGTAGAGGAATACTGTTTATAACCTCAACTCTCTTAGGGTCTATTTTCACACCATCTTTAGTTACAATGTGCCCTAAGAGTTTTCCCTCATCTAATGCAAATAAATATTTTTGAGGATTGAGGGAAAGACCATACCTTCTGCATTTTTCAAAGGTTCTCTGCAAGTGTTGAATGTGTTCAGTATCATCCTTTGAAAATACTGTGATATCATCCAGATATACCACCAGAAACTTGTCCTGCTCTCCAACAAAAGCTATGTCCATTGCCCTCTGAAAAGTAGCTCCTACATTAATTGGCCCAAATGGCATCCTGGCATACATAAATGTACCCCATGGTGTTGTAAATGCAGTTTTCTTCTGATCCTCTGGGAAAACAGCCACCTGATTATAACCGGAAAACCCATCCATCATTGACATTCTGGAGGCTCCGACCACTTTCTGCAGAATGTGATCCATCTTAGGCAATGGATAATTATCTTTTAAAGATGCTCTATTTAAGTTTATGAAATCTACACACAACCTTATTTCTCCATTTTTCTTTCGAACAGGAACAAGGTTTGCTACCCATTCTGAGTATCTCAATGGCACAATTATTTTGGCCTTCAGCAGCTTCTTGATTTCTTTTTCAATAGAGGGAAGCAGCAGAGGATTTATCTGCCTGAGCTTCTACTTATAAGGCTTTGCATCTTCCCTCAAAGGAATTTTATGCTGCATTATATTAATATCAAAAGTTTTTAGGTCCTGATAAGACCATGCAAATACATCCTTGTATGACTGAAATAATTTCAAATATTTTCTTTTGTATTCCTCTGAAACCTTCTTGGATAATCTTACAATTTTGGGCTCAGCATCAGTGCCCAAATTCAAGTCTTCTACTTGATTTTCTTCTACTATTTTATTATGCTGCAATGGAACATCGTTTTTGTCAAACAACCTTTCTAGAGGCACCAGCCCTCTAGGTATGATATTTCCTTTTAACTGCAGCACTTTATTGCCTGCTATTTTTTCTTCCCATTTGTTTTCTACAACATTTTCAGCTTCCTCTTCTTCATTATCATCAATCTCCATATTGGAGAATTCTCCCACTATTTCCAGGAATCTCTTCATCTGTTCGTCATCTTCGAATACCTGCCAGTGCTTAATATTATCTGGGATGGATGGCCTATAACGTACCTCCACTTCATATCTTAAGAGTGGGTTGTGAGGAGGACGGAATGTACTGGCAGCTACAGCAAGAGAATCTGCTATTCTGTTCTGCTCCCGGGGCATGAACTGTATATTAAAAGCCGAGAGGAAATTTTCCACCATGTCCCATACTTCATTTCTGTAGGCTCTCAGCCGTGGATGCTTAGTTTGACATTGATTTCTAACCTGCCTTAACACCAGCTCAGAGTCTCCCATGACTTTTAAACTCTTTATATTCATATTCCTGGTTGTTTGTAGTCCCAACAAAAGTGCTTCATATTCAACTACATTATTAGTAGCCTCATATTCCAATGTAAAGGACAGTGGGACCCATTTGCCAGTAGGAGAGATTAATAACACCCCAGCTCCATTTCCTTCCCTTGAATTTGCTCCATAGAAATGTAATGTCCAAATTTCTGATTCCTGATCCTCTTTAGGCTGCTCAGTTTGGATTTGACCAAAAAGGGGCTCATGGGCATAATTTTGATTCTCTTCTAACATTAAACATGAGAAATCTCCCTCTTTGTTATAAACTGGGGAATTCTCTGAGCAGTCAACCTTAGTTACCATTTTAACAAATCTAGTCTCCCTATATAACCTCCTCTCTTGGCCTCCAAAGACTGGGACGGTAGCATATGTTAAGTCCATTTTGAGTGACCCACCAATTTTGGTACCCCAGGACCTTGACAACAACATGCCAAAGCGGGCTGGGATATCAGCAACCACAATGTCCATAACTACGCTTTTTGCTGGGATTTGTGCCAGATTGACCACTAAATCTTTAATCATCCCCAAGCATTTAACTCTTTTGGAATCAAATGAGTATAGGTCTTTATATGGTCTTGTAATTTGCAGTCCTAGTTGTTCCATGACAGACAGAGGCATAAGATTATGGGAAGCCCCAGAATCTAGCATGCAGTTGTGTAACAGCAGGTCATGAATAACTAAAGACACGTAAAAAGGAGGAGTAGAAGGGTCTACTTCCTCTACATGTGGGCCAAAGACTACCAGGGGTCTTTCTTCTTGAAGGTTCAAACTGTCTGGTACGATTGGTATTTCAGGAGGAGGCATGAAGGAGGTAACTTGAGATTGATATGCAGGTTGTTTTAGCAGTTCGGTCAAGGGGACTGGAATTTTAATTTTCTCAAGTTATTTTTGCAAACTAAAAGCAGGAGGGGGCTTTTCTATCACAACCTCTTTTCACTCTTTATTTTTAGCTGAAAATTTAATTTCTTTTGACACGGATTCATCATTAGGAGGGCTGACTACTTTTGAAGAAGAAGGAATCTGATCATTAGGCTGCAAGGGAGTATTTAGAGGACTCTTACCTTTTTCTGTGTTTCTCTTGGTTTCTAATTCCTCCTGAGCAGGTACCTCCCTCTGAGGTGGCTCCTCTTCTTGATCTTGAGTTCGGGTCCTCTTCCTTGAAGATCTGAGATCATATTTAACATTAAAATTTGCTTGCATGAAATCAGCAAATTGTTTGCAATAATGATCAATCTCTGCTTCTTCTTCTTCTTCTTGCAATGGGCATTATATATCATCATTGTTTGAAAGAGAAAGATTTGAATCTTCTAATTGATAAGCATTATTTTCAGTGGAGTCATATGTTGGACCTTCCAGGTACAATGGGTGTGGTACCTAGTCTTGTTGCTCCTTCGCTTCCCTAGGCAATATCTGCAGTGGTGGTCTTTTATACTGGGGATTCTATCCTCTGTTTGGAGCATTATAGAAGTTCTTGGGAGCTAGGTTATTAGCCTCCAGTTCAAGCTTGACCGCCTTCTTTATCATTTTTCTTATTTCCTCCATTTTATCTAAGTCCTTATACTGGTTGGAAGTGGATAATTCTTCCTTTCCCTTCCTTCTAACGTCCTGTTCAGCCTTCCCTTTTAATTTTCCAGAGGAAGCAAAGTTAGCTTCCAATTCAAGAGCGTCTGACTGAGCATCATCTAGGGTGGCAGGCTTTCTCTCCCTGAGGGAGAAACCGAAATTTGAGTCAAAAGCTGCAATGAAAACAACTTTTGCAGCGTTCTGATGAGGCTTCATATCTGCAGGGAGATTTAGATATAACTTATTAAATCTCTTAATAAACTCCGACACCCCTTCATTATGTCTCTTCTTGAGTGTATTGAACTCAGTGAGACACTGTCCATGATCTTTCTTTTCTCCCCATTTCCTGAGAAAAGTATTCTCCATGTCATCCCAGGTGGTTACTGAACGGTTTCCCAATGTCTTGAACCATTTTCTGGCCTCACCATCCAAATATTGTACAAACAATCTCAAGACCACATCCAAATGTTCTACATTCAAGTTTTCTGCAAAAGAGCAGAAAGTCTCAAGATGTTTCTGAGCATCAATATCATTTTCTCCATTGAATCTGGGCAAAATCTTTAAATAATCCTTAGGCATATCATTTAGCACTTGGGGTAAGGCCAGTGGAGCATATTTGTTCAAGAGAAAAGTTGGTACATTAGCCATTGGAGGAGGTGGAGGTTGTGCAATAATCTGAGGTACAAAGGAAGGAAGAGGAGTAGGAGGAAGTGGGGTATGAATAACAATGGGGATATACTGTACAGAAGAGTGAGGTGTAGATGGGAATAATTCACGATTAACAGGGGCTACTTCTGTAACTTCTTTAACTTCTTCGGCTTCAGGGGTAGGACAAAAGTTCACTTTAGTTCTAGCACTTCCCCTTGGTGGGCTATCTGAGTAATATTCGGGATTTTCTTCTGGAATTTCTTGAGAAGAAGAGGATGGATAGTCTTCTACAGAATATTCAGGGACTTCAGCACGGGCTGATTTTCTTTCTTTCCAACTTCTTCTATGAATAATCTTCTTTGGGTCAGATATAGAGGATGTCTTTAACTTAGAGGAATATGACCTCAAATTTGGCTTTCGAGGAGCCAGGACTACCAATAGATTTATCAAATAAAGAACAGCGGAGTCGCCAAGGTGAGAGATACGCAACTCTTCAACTCTCTGTGCTCACCTGATTAGAGAGTGAAAGCAATTTGTCGAGGCCCAGGGAAACTGATATTCTCAAATTCGTCCCCGGCAACGGCGCCAGAAAGATGTTGTAGACAATTTTTTCACTCCTAGAGACAGCCTAGAGTTGCTATAGACCAGTGCCTAGGACATCTTAACATAGCAAGGAGCTCATAATATAGCTCGGGTTGTCAATCCAAAAGAGCTCTTACTATCACTTGTAAAACAAGGAAATTAGTTTAAATGGGACCAAACTCTCTCAGAAGCTGATAAAAAGATAAGAATAATGTAGGAACAGCATGCAAAACTACAATACAAAAGCATCAGACAGTTAAGAGACAGCTTACTGCAAAGAGGGCCAGTTCAAATAATATGCCACAGAAATCAAATATCAGAAAGTGGATGCAGTGAAGAAACATGAAGAAGATACTAGTTAGCATGAGGCTGATACCCAGATACATAACAAAACCACATATGGGCTTATCCAACTAAGAATCCATACATGACAATGGCATTTTAAAAGCACCCTCCTCAAGTAACTAATATAGCAGAAAATATGGATGAAATGAACATGGAATAGTATATCATGACTAGGCCTATTTAAAGTGCTTGACTAATCCAAGTATGGGCACCAACTAGGATGAATCCTTACTTAAGACCAGTGAGCCACTCGCATTCTAGAACATGATACAAGAAGATAAATAGCATGAAATGAAATATTTCATTAACACATAAGAAAAGATTACATACTGTGGGATACCAAAGACCAGAATCCTCATTACAGTTATAAATCCTCCTCACTGAGACCCTACGGGCTCTGAGCCTTTACACCAAAGCTTTACAAAATGTATACAAGAACTTCTCACTGTACAGTTTGCTGATAGAAATCTGGAACCCTTTCAATGTCTTTCTTCCTCATTTTTATAAGAGAAACAGAAATCTCTAGAGAATGAGGGTAGGTGAAAACATTAAATTGCTTAATTTGAACAAAATGGCGGAAAGATGCCTGCCCATACTGCTTGACGGCGCTATAGTGCTGAACGTACTCTGTGGTTGCCCCATAAAATAAATGCAGTAGGATTAGATTTTTCTGGAGACAAAATATGAGGAATAAAATATGAAACATTCTATACTTTTCTGAGAGAAAAATCTATTGAAGAGCACCCTGGAGGATCTGATTTCCTTGCACTTGTACTCGAGCCTTCTGGATGTTAAATCGACTTTTGAAATCTCTGGTTCCAACCATTGAATTCCTTGCTCTCTAATTGATATTCAAATTAATGTCTTCAGCTACCAGGGTCTATCTTTTGAATTGCTCTGAGGGGTTTGATAAATTTCAGCCTTGCTTCATTAAATAAAAGTCTTGTCAACGATATTTTCTCGAATCTCTGCTTCATCATCCAGCACCTGCTGAATAGAACTTTGAAATGCACTCGTCCTCTGTGATGTAAACCCCGGATTACGATGATTCTACAGCACCAAACACCTGCAAAAATCCACAAACACATTAAAAGAAACCAGACTCTGTGATGGATATGCAATGAGGGTGGACGTGTGACGAAGCGACGTGACAACAATGGTGGCGGTACACAGGATGGTGGTGAAAACGCAAAGGAACTGTGAAGAATGGGTTGACGGAGGTTTATAACACAAAACGCTAAAATATGGCGTGAATGAAATATATTTATATAAATGGCGGAAGGGGAAATAGATGACACGTAGGTGTACGAAAGGTCAATCGGAATGAGCGACGTGGAGGCGGGTCTGGTCAACTAGTGTGCATAGAAATAATCTGAGCCGTTCAATCTTGGAGTAAGATCCACGGCTACAATTGCATTGAGGCAATGAAACAGTGGGCCATGGACGTGATAGACACGGAGTAAAGCGCTCGCAGCTTCGGATAATATCCACCGTTGGATGGAGGGCGCAGGATCGGGCGGTTGCAAAGTATTCCGCTACCCGACTTTCGTCCGGAGGTTAACGCGCGGGGAGGGCGAGAGCTTGGTTAATCAGCGCGCATCTCCAGAGCACCACGGCCGTTGGATGGAAGCTCTAAGATCCGACGGTGGTCATTAATTCTGCTGCACGTCTTTGATCTGGCTTTTAACGCGTGAAATGAGCGGTTTCAGTCACCGTACATGAGGACACTTGTCACCCAGCGTATGGAATCGCTGGGTCCGCAGGAAATACCGCTCGCCCAGCAATGGCGGTGCGGAATTAACCGCCGGTTTTCGGGCGCGGGGGCCACCACGTATGATTTGATTGCGGGTCATTGATTTTTATTGGATCGGACGGCTCTGACTTCACCCAAGACCTCTGACGATAGGCTCCTGCCTGTTTGGCACACGGTTTTGCGCCCGGGTCATGTGAGAATCAGAACAAGGGGGCTGAGATCTCAGGGGCTAGGCCCGATAAATTTTTAATTATGGGTTTTGAGCCTTTGTACAATGTATTTTTCGGGCGGAAAGGGTAACGACAAACAGAATATGGAGGTTTTTGGCCACGGTAGCAGGTTTGAAAGGTTATGGGGGAGCATTAAGCCAAAAATTTAGGTCGAAGGGCTGATATGCACAACATCGGCTCCATCTGGGGACGGCATGTTCATCCATGGACATGTCGAGAACATGCAGACCTCAGACCATCCTGTATGTGAACTCTGTGCTTCAATCCCTTTGCATTTCTTCTGATAATTTGTCAGTACATATTCCCTGTCAAAATAAAAACTGAAACAAGACTTATATACAATATGTTACAACAAGCCATCTAAGCCTGCATCAAAACTGAAAATAGGGCTTGAGAAATTGGCCATTCACAGGGGCATCTAGAAAATCACCCTGTAAATTCTCCAATGTAAACGTGTTATTACCTCCCTGTCCCATAATTTTAAATGGACCAAACCAGAGGGGGTCAAATTTAGCATGTTTTCCTTTTTCAGCCCTCCGGATATCCCATCTGAGAACCAGATCACCAATTTGAAATTTCCTGTCTTTTGCATGCTGATCAAAGTTGTTTTTCATTTCCTCCTGATACTCCGCTAACCTCTGATTCACTTGGCTCCGTGTTTCCTCCAATTCTACCAGTTGGTTAATTCTTCTGACCATGTCATCTGGTTCTTCCTGACTTTCCTGCATGAAACGTGCTACTGGCAATGCCAATTGCACAGGAAACACAGCTGCTCGCCCATATACCAGTTCATAAGGAGATTTCCCAGTTGATCTCTTACTGGTTATTCTATTGGCCCACAAAGCAAACTTTAATTGGGAGTCCCAATTCTTTTGGTTCTCATTTATGGTTTTCTTCAAAGCTTTCACCAGAGTTTTATTAGATGATTCTGCCAAGCCATTCTCCTGCGGATAGTAAGTTGTGGAGTGATTTAATGCAATATTATACTGCTGGCAGAAATTTACAAATTTATTGGACTTAAAGGCCTGTGCATTATCAGTTACAATTCTAGCTGGACAGCCAAACCTGGATATGATGTTTTCTTCCATGAACTTGATTATTACAGCATCTGTAGCATTCCTTGCAGGTATGGCTTCCACCCATTTTGTGAAGTAATTTGTGGCAGTCAATATCCATTTATGCTGGCCACTTGATGGGGGGTGTATTTCACCTATAAAGTCTAATCCCCATTGCTGAAATGGTTCATTTACATGAACAGGAATCAAGGGCAGAGCTGTTAACTTCTGTCTTTCTGCAAATCTTTGGCACTTATCACATGCTCTGACCCAAACAAAAACATCTGTAAATAATTTTGGCCAGTAGAAACTAGCCTTCAGGATTTTATGAGCTGTAGCCCTCCAACTGTAATGTCCTCCACAGATTCCTTCATGAAATTCTATCATTATATTTTCTACTTCATTTTCTGTAAGGCATAATAGTAATATACCTGAAGGATCTCTCCAATATAGCTGCCCATTAGCAACTGTGTATTTCTGTGATTTCATTCTTACAGCCCTGTATTTTATCTTATCACAACTTGGAGGACAACTGAGTGTTAAGAGAAATTCAACTATTTCTTTGTACCAAGGACTAGTGAGATATTTCATGTGTATCTTTTGAGTGGCCAGCTCTAGTCCATGCTGCTCTTCTCCTTTTTCAGATTCTTCATTTGCTATCATGGATAAATTTATGCCTAGAGCTTGGTGATTTGATTCAGACAAAATTTTGGCTAACCCTTGTCCTTTAACCAGCTTAGTGGGTCTTATGTCCAGATCGTATTCCTGTATTTTTGCAATCCATCTTCCTCTTTTGCCTTCACTATCTCCTTGAACAAGGATGTCTTTGACATCTGCTGTAGGGACATATGCAGAAATGTGAGATTGAAAAATATATGTCCTAAAGGCTTTGAGACACTTCACTAGAGCATATGCATGTTTCTCCAATATGTTGTATTTCAGTTTTGCATCATGCAATACCTGACTGAAAAAGGCTATAGGCTGCTCATATCCATCTTCATTTTTCTGCAACAAGACTCCTGCTACAGTATGGGGTGAAGCAAATGAAAAGATCATAAATGGCTTGTTGTAATCTGGTCCAGCTAGTACAGGAGCTTCAGAAAATGCCTGTTTTATTCTGGTGAATGCATCTCTAGATTCCTGGGACCATTTCACCTCATTGTTCTTTTTAAGCATATCAGTTATATGCCTGACTATCTCAGCATAGTTAGGAATAAATCTTCTCAGAAAATTAATTCGTCCTAGGAACACCTGCACTTCTTTCTTATTCCTGGGTAGAGGAATATTGTTTATAACCTCAACTCTCTTAGGGTCTATTTTCACACCATCTTTAGTTACAATGTGCCCTAAGAGTTTTCCCTCATCTAATGCAAATAAAGATTTTTGAGGATTGAGGGAAAGACCATACCTTCTGCATTTTTCAAAGGTTCTCTGCAAGTGCTGAATGTGTTCAGTATCATCCTTTGAAAATACTGTGATATCATCCAGATATACCACCAGAAACTTGTCCTGCTCTCCAACAAAAGCTATGTCAATTGCCCTCTGAAAAGTAGCTCCTGCATTAATTAGCCCAAATGGCATCCTGGCATACATAAATGTACCCCATGGTGTTGTAAATGCAGTTTTCTTCAGATCCTCTGGGAAAACAGCCACCTGATTATAACCGGAAAACCCATCCATCATTGACATTTTGGAGGCTCCGACCACTTTCTGTAGAATGTGGTCCATCTTAGGCAATGGATAATTATCTTTTAAAGATGCTCTATTTAAGTTTCTGAAATCTACACACAACCTTATTTCTCCATTTTTCTTTCGAACAGGAACAAGGTTTGCTACCCATTCTGAGTATCTCAGTGGCACAATTATTTTGGCCTTCAGTAGCTTCTTGATTTCTTTTTCAATAGAGGGAAGCAGCAGAGGATTTATCTGCCTGAGCTTCTGCTTATAAGGCTTTGCATCTTCTCTCAAAGGAATTTTATGTTGCATTATATCAACATCAAAAGTTTTAAGGTCTTGATAAGACCATGCAAATACATCCTTATATAACTGAAATAATTTCAGATATTTATCTTTATATTCTTCTGGGACCTTTTTGGATAATTTGACAATTTTGGGATCAGCATAAGTACCCAGATTTAAATCTTCCACTTGTTCTTCTTCTACTGTTTTACTGTGCTGCAATGGAACATCGTTTTTATCAAACAATCTTTCTAGAGGCACCAACCCTCTAGGTATGATATTTCCTTTTAGCTGTAGCACTTTATTGCCTGCTATTTTTTCTTCCCATTTGTTTTCTACAACATTTTCAGCTTCCTCTTCTTCATTATCATCAATCTCCATATTGGAGAATTCTCCCACTATTTCCAGGAATCTCTTCATCTGTTCGTCATCTTCGAATACCTGCCAGCGCTTAATATTATCTGGGATGGATGGCCTATAACGTACCTCCACTTCATATCTTAAGAGTGGGTTGTGAGGAGGACGGAATGTACTGGCAGCTACAGCAAGAGAATCTGCTATTCTATTCTGCTCCCGAGGCATGAACTATATATTAAAAGCCGAGAAGAAATTTTCCACCATGTCCCATACTTCATTTATGTAGGCTATCAGCCGTGGATGCTTAGTTTGACATTGATTTCTGACCTACCTTACCACCAGCTCAGAGTCTCCCATGACTTTTAAACTCTTTATATTCATATTCCTGGTTGTTTGTAGTCCCAACAAAAGTGCTTCATATTCAGCTACGTTATTAGTAGCCTCATATTCCAATGTAAAGGACAGTGGGACCCATTTGCCTGTAGGAGAGATTAATAACACCCCAGCTCCATTTCCTTCCCTTGAATTTGCTCCATAGAAATGTAATGTCCAAATTTCAGATTCCTGATCCTCTTTAGGCTGCTCAGTTTGGATTTGACCAAAAAGGGGCTCATGGGCATAATTTTGATTCTCTTCTAACATTAAACATGAGAAATCTCCCTCTTTGTTATAAACTGGGGAATTCTCTGAGCAGTCAACCTTAGTTACCATTTTAACAAATCTAGTCTCCCTATATAACCTCCTCTCTTGGCCTCCAAAGACTGGGACGGTAGCATATGTTAAGTCCATTTTGAGTGACCCACCAATTTTGGTACTCCAGGACCTTGACAACAACATGCCAAAGCGGGCTGGGATATCAGCAACCACAATGTCCATAACTACGCTTTTTGCTGGGATTTGTGCCAGATTGACCACTAAATCTTTAATCATCCCCAAGCATTTAACTCTTTTGGAATCAAATGAGTATAGATCTTTATATGGTCTTGTAATTTGCAGTCCTAGTTGTTCCATGACAGACAGAGGCATAAGATTATGGGAAGCCCCAGAATCTAGCATGCAGTTGTGTAACAGCAGGTCATGAATAACTAAAGACACGTAAAAAGGAGGAGTAGAAGGGTATACTTCCTCTACATGTGGGCCAAAGACTACCAGGGGTCTTTCTTCTTGAAGGTTCAAACTGTCTGGTACGATTGGTATTTCAGGAGGAGGCATGAAGGAGGTAACTTGAGATTGATATGCAGGTTGTTTTAGCAGTTCGGTCAAGGGGACTGGAATTTTAATTTTCTCAAGTTATTTTTGCAAACTAAAAGCAAGAGGGGGATTTTCTATCACAACCTCTTTTCACTCTTTATTTTTAGCTGAAAATTTAATTTCTTTTGACACAGATTCATCATTAGGAGGGCTGACTACTTTTGAAGAAGAAGGAATCTGATCATTAGGCTGCAAGGGAGTATTTAGAGGACTCTTACCCTTTTCTGTGTTTCTCTTGGTTGCTAATTCCTCCTGAGCAGGTACCTCCCTCTGAGGTGGCTCCTCTTCTTGATCTTGAGTTCGGGTCCTCTTCCTTGAAGATCTGAGATCATATTTAACATTAAAATTTTCTTGCATGAAATCAGCAAATTGTTTGCAATAATGATCAATCTCTGCTTCTTCTTCTTCTTCTTGCAATGGGCATTATATATCATCATTGTTTGAAAGAGAAATATTTTAATCTTCTAATTGATAAGCATTATTTTCAGTGGAGTCATCTGCTGGACCTTCCAGGTACAATGGGTGTGGTACCTAGTCTTGTTGCTCCTTCGCTTCCCTAGGCAATATCTGCAGTGGTGGTCTTTTATACTGGGGATTCTATCCTCTGTTTGGAGCATTATAGAAGTTCTTGGGAGCTAGGTTATTAGCCTCCAGTTCAATCTTGACCGCCTTCTTTATCATTTTGCTTATTTCCTCCATTTTATCTAAGTCCTTATCCTGGTTGGAAGTGGATAATTCTTCTTTTCCCTTCCTTCTAACGTCCTGTTCAGCCTTCCCTTTTAATTTTCCAGAGGAAGCAAAGTTAGCTTCCAATTCAAGAGCGTCTGACTGAGCATCATCTAGGGTGGCAGGCTTTCTCTCCCTGAGGGAGAAACCGAAATCTGAGTCAAAGGCTGCAATGAAAACAACTTTTGCAGCGTTCTGATGAGGCTTCATATCTGCAGGGAGATTTAGATATAACTTATTAAATCTCTTAATAAACTCCAACACCCCTTCATTATGTCTCTTCTTGAGTGTATTGAACTCAGTGAGACACTGTCCATGATCTTTCTTTTCTCCCCATTTCCTGAGAAAAGTATTCTCCATGTCATCCCAGGTGGTTACTGAACGGTTTCCCAAAGTCTTGAACCATTTTCTGGCTTCACCATCCAAAGATTGTACAAACAATCTCAAGACCACATCCAAATGTTCTACATTTAAGTTTTCTGCAAAAGAGCAGAAAGTCTCAAGATGTTTCTGAGCATCAATATCATTTTCTCCATTGAATCTGGGCAATATCTTCAAATAATCCTGTGGCATATCATTTAGCACTTGGGGTAAGGCCAGTGGAGCATATTTGTTCAATAAGAAAGTTGGAACATTAGCCATTGGAGGAGGTGGAGGTTGTGCAATAATCTGAGGTACAAATGAAGGAAGGGGAGGAGGAGGAAGTGGAGTATGTATAACAATGGGAATAAATTGCACAGAAGCCTGAGGTGTAGATGGGAATAGTTCACGGTTAACAGCAGCTACTTATGTGACTTCTTTAACTTCTTCAGCCTCAGGGGTAGGATGAGGGTTATCTTTGGTTCTAGCACTTCCCCTGGGTGGGCTATCTGAGTAATATTCAGGATTTTCCTCAGTGGAGTCGGGATTTTCCACTGGGATTTCCTGAGAAGAAGAGGATGGATGATCTTCTACAGAATATTCAGGGACTTCAGCACGGGCTGATTTTCTTTCTTTCCAACTTCTTCTATGAATAATCTTCTCTGGGTCAGATACAGAGGATTTCTTTAACTTAGAGGAATCTGACCTCAAATGTGGCTTTCGAGGAGCCAGGACTACCAATAGATTTATCAAATAAAGAACAGTGGAGTCGCCAAGGTGAGAGATACGCAACTCTTCAACTCTCTGTGCTCACCTGATTAGAGAGTGAATATGATTTGTCGAGGCCCAGGGAAACTAATATTCTCAAATTCGTCCCCGGCAACGGTGCCAGAAAGATGTTTTAGACAATTCTTGTCTACCCTAGAGACAACCTAGAGCTGCTATAGACCAGTGCCTAGGACATCTTAGCATAGCAAGGAGCTCATAATATAGCTTGGGTTGTCAATCCAAAAGCTCTCTTACTATCACTTGTAAAACAAGGAAATTAGTTTAAATGGAACCAAACTCTCTCAGAAGCTGATACAAAGATAAGAATAATGTAAGAACAGCATGAAAAACTCCAATACAGAAGCATTAGACAGTTAAGAGACAACTTACTGCAAAGAGGGCCAGTTCAAATAATATGCCACAGAAATCAAATATCAGAAAGTGGATGCAGTGAAGAAACATGAAGAAGATACTAGTTAGCATGAGGCTGATACCCAGATACACAACAAAACCACATATGGGCTTATCCAACTAAGAATCCATACATGACAATGGCTTTTTAAAAGCACCCTCCTCAAGTAACTAATATAGCAGAAAATATGGATGAAATGAACATGGAACAATATATCATGACTAGGCCTATTTAAAGCGCTTGAATAATCCAAGTATGGGCACCAACTAGGATGAATCCTTACTTAAGACTAGTGAGCCACTCGCATTCTAGAACATGATACAAGAAGATAAATAGCATGAAATGAGATATTATATTAACACATAAGAAAATATTACATACTGTGGGATACCAAAGACCAGAATCCTCATTACAGTTATAACTCCTCCTCACTGAGACCCTACGGGCTCTGAGCCTTTACACCAAAGCTTTACAAAATGTATACAAGAACTTCTCACTGTACAGTTTGCTGATAGAAATCTGGAACCCTTTCAATGTCTTTCTTCCTCATTTTTATAAGAGAAACAGAAATCTCTAGAGAATGAGGGTAGGTGAAAACATTAAATTGCTTAATTTGAACAAAATGGCGGAAAGATGCCTGCCCATACTGCTTGATGGCGCTGTAGTGTTGAACGTACTCTGTGGTTGCCCCATAAAATAAATGCAGTAGGATTAGATTTTTCTGGAGACAAAATATGAGGAATAAAATATGAAACATTCTGTACTTTTCTGAGAGAAAAATCTATTGAAGAGCACCCTGGAGGATCTGATTTCCTTGCACTTGTACTCGAGCCTTCTAGATGTTAAATCGAATTTTGAAATCTCTGGTTCCAACCATTGAATTCCTTGCTCTCTAATTGATATTCAAATTAATGTCTTCAGCTACCAGGGTCTATCTTTTGAATTGCTCTGAGGGGTTTGATAAATTTCAGCCTTGCTTCATTAAATAAAAGTCTTGTCAACGATATTTTCTCGAATCTCTGCTTCATCATCCAGCACTTGCTGAATAGAACTTTGAAATGCACTCGTCCTCTGTGATGTAAACCCCGGATTACGATGATTCTACAGCACCAAACACCTGCAAAAATCCACAAACTCATTAAAAGAAACCAGACTCTGTGATGGATATGCAATGAGGGTGGCCGTGTGACGAAGCGTCGTGACAACAATGGTGGCGGTACACAGGATGGTGGTGAAAACGCAGAGGAACTGTGAAGAATGGGTTGACGGAGGTTTATAACACAAAACGCTAAAATATGGCGTGTGAATGAAATATATTTATATAAATGGCGGAAGGGGAAATAGATGACACGTAGGTGTACGAAAGGTCAATCGGAATGAGCGACGTGGAGGCGGGTCTGGTCAACTAGTGTGTATAGAAATAATCCGAGCCGTTCAATCTTGGAGTAAGATCCACGGCTACAATTGCATTGAGGCAATGAAACAGTGGACCATGGACGCGATAGACACAGATTAAAGCGCTCGCAGCTTCGGATAATATCCACCGTTGGATGGAGGACGCAGGATCGGGCGGTTGCAAAGTATTTCGCTACCTGAATTTTGTCCGGAGGTTAACGCGCGGGGAGGGCGAGAGCTTGGTTAATCAGTGCGCATCTCCAGAGCACCACGGCCGTTGGATGGAAGCTCTAAGATCCGACGGTGGTCATTAATTCCGCTGCACATCTTTGATCTGGCTTTTAACGCACGAAATGAGCGGTTTCAGTCACCGTACATGAGGACACTTGTCACCCAGCGTATGGAATCGCTGGGTCCGCAGGAAATACCGCTCGCCCAGCAATGGCGGTGTGGAATTAACCGCCGATTTTCGGGCGCGGGGGCCACCACGTATGATTTGATTGCGGGCCGTTGATTTTTATTGGATCGGACGCCTCTGACTTCACCCGAGACCTCTGACGATAAGCTCCTGCCTGTCCGGCACACGGTTTTGCGCCCGGGTCATGTGAGAATCAGAACAAGGGGGCTGAGATCTCAAGGGCTAGGCCCGATAAATTTTTAATTATGGGTTTTGAGCCTTTGTACAGTGTATTTTTTGGGCGGAAAGGGTAACGACAAGCAGAATACGGAGGTTTTTTGCCACGGTAGCAGGTTTGAAAGGTTTATATGGGGCGGTAGGCCAAAAATTTGAATGGAGGGGTTGACATGCACAGCATCAACAAACCATGTAGTTTTGACTGCTATAGCAAATAAGCGTTCATCTGGAAAGTTATCATAAACTGGAACAATCTCACCAGGAGGATGAAGTCTTGAAAGGAATTCTGCAACTTGATTCTCTTTTCCTGGTCGATCCAATACAGTAATGTTAAATTCCTACATTAATAACAGACATCTAGTAATCTTTCCATTAGTAATTTGTTTATGCATTAGATAATTAATGGTTGGGTGATTAGTATGAATGCATACTTCATATCCTGTTATGTAATGTCTGAATTTATTTACTTCTTGTACTACAACTAGAATTTATTTTTCAGTGACTATGTAATTCAACTCAGCTGGTGTTAAATTTTGGCTAATTTAATAGATAGCATAGTTCAATTGATTCTATTTTTGGCCTAAAAATTCCCCTACTGCTACATCCGATGCATCTGTAGATATGTGAAATGGTAATGACCAATTTAGTCCTCTAAGAATTGGTGTTGTGGACAATTTTTTTTGAATTTTTAAAATTCATTTTGACAATCATTATTCCATTGAAACTATATTTCCTTTGTAATTAGTTTAAATAAGGGCAAGACCATTTTACCAAAATTTTCAATAAATCTTCGGTAAAAGCCCGCATATCTTAGAAAAAATTTTACCTATTTTTGATTCATTGGTGGTAACAAATGTACAATGATTTGAAAATTTTATTGGGTCTACTTTTATTCATGAAAAAGAAATATGATGTCCCAACACTATCACTTCAGTTAACATCATAAAACATTTTTCATTACTGAGAGATAAATTCGTTTCAATGCATATTTGTGGAACCTTTTCCAAATTTTTGAAACAATCACCAAAGTATTTCCATACACAGTGAAATCATCCATATAAACTTATACACATTAATGTATTAAATCAACAAATATGGCCAAAACTTGCCTTTGAAAATTAGTTGGTGCATTACATAATCCAAAGGGTAACACATTGTAAGAATATGTACCCCAAGTACATGTAAAAGTATCTTTTCCCTTATCATCCAATGCTATTTTGATTTGATTATAGCCTCTAAATCCATCTAAAAATGAGAATTTGTTTTTCCCAACTAGTGAATCTAGGAGTTGATCAATGAATGGTAAGGGAAAATGATATTTAAGTGTTGTTTTGTTTAATTCCATATATTCTACCCAAACTCTCCAATTCCCATTTTTCTTTAGAACCACCACTAAAGGAAAAACCCATTGGCTATTTGAGATAGCGTAGATAAATCATAACTGTAATAATTTCTAGAATTTTTCCTTGACTCTCTTTCATCATCGGGTTCATTCTTTGTTGTGGTTTTCTCATAGGTTTAATATTATCATATCTATAGATATGATGAATACATGTTTTGGGATGAATTCCCTACATATCAGTGTAATTCCAAGAAAATAATTTTGAATATTTCCTTAATAATTCAACTAGTTGCTTTTCTTGTGTTGGTTTCAAATTGTTTCAGAGATTTTCCAAGACTAAGTTCAATTGTTTTTCTTTGTGAATGTGCCATTAAATTAACAGGAAAAATATCATTAAATTATGTTTGCAAAGAATTGATTGTGCAATTTTCTTGAAAAAAAAATTATATAATTTGACTTGCAGCAGGGTATTGCATAGTTATTAATTGCTTTGAAATATCTGGTTCTGAAATGAATAAATCTATTAAATCCTCATTATCTTCTTCTCTGAAATAAAAATCTTAATTTTTTATTATAATATATTACATTTTTTCATTTTCTTGTTCCATTTCATTAGGCCATGATACCAAAGAAGTAGATTGAGCAGGAGGATAAAGTGTTATGTGCTTTCTTTCATTCCTGTGTGAGATAATCATGTTTTTTGATCTACAACCAATGAAGGCATTAGTTGTGGCTAACCAAGGTCTGTTAAGAATTTATGGGTGACCTCCTAAATTTGTATTTAGCTATAGAACTGAAAAGTCTACTGGATCTTCCCAAGAATATAAAAAAAACTATAATATCTTCAAGTACACCTTCTAACACTACTTTAGATCTATCAGCTAGTTCTAAAATTGTAGTGCTTGGTCGAATGTTTGCAAAATTGAGATATTTCATCGTCTATGTCATCATCACATTAGTAGAATCCCCCAAGTCAATTAAAGTTTTAGAAACTGAAAATTTGTTAATGGAAATTTCCACCATTGGAATTTGAGGATCAACATATTTTTCAATTGTACTACTTGTTGACATGAGTCTAGCTAGCTTCTGAATCACATGGATTGTTGGTGGATCTTTTTTTCTTTTTCTAGTTTTATGTATGCATAATTTCTTAATTGCCTTTGTATATATTGGGATGTATTTTATTTCTTGCAATAAAGGAATTTTTACATAATAATTCTCTAATTCATCTAAGATATCAAATTCAAGAAGAGTAATAAAAGGTTTTTTCTCAACAAAGCTTTCAAGAAAAGGAGGTGTTTGAGTCATTATTGCTTTACCTTTTTGAATTTGATTCTCTTTTATTATATGCTCTTCTTTGGATTTTTCAGGACTCCCTTTTTCTTCTATTTATTCTTCTATAATGATGGGGGATTATTTTTGTAGAATTTTTCCAAACCTTAGATGAACATCTTGAACATGAAGGATTTAATATGTAGGAAATGAAGTTCCTTCCCCCACATTATATATTTATTTATTACTCATATTTTCCACTAGATGGGTTGGTAATTGAGTTGGTCTGGGTGGTGGTTGTTTATATGGTAGCAGAAGCTACTGAGGTTGGGTTAATTGTGGTTCAGGTAATGATGGATTTGATTGTTGAGGTTGTTGAAATTGTTGGATGGAAAGGATTTTTGAAGAAATTATTGATATGGTTGTTCAGGATAGGACTAAAATGGTTGAGGATAGTATTTTTGAGGAGGTTGGCCTCCATATGCATACCCTTTCCATCCTTGAGAAGGTTGATTTCGACTTTGCTGAGGAGGCCAAGCCTGCAAAGGCATAGGATCATTCCATGTATTTTGAATAGGATATTGATAGTATTGAGGAAATTTCTCAGTAAATTGTTGAGGAGTATTTTGAGACATACCTGCAAATTGAGGTTTCCAAGGTTTTCTTGATGCTAAATAATAAGGAGATTCCATCCCTTGGATTTCTTCTATTTGGTTTGCCTGCACTTCCTTCAATCATGGATAATTATCAGTTGCATGATTTTCATTGAAAATACCACAAACATGAATATTTTCTAAAGGATATTTTCTCAACTAATGCTTCTTCCTACATTTAGGAGAAAAAGTTGATAATACTTGATATTTTTCCTCTTATTTGTTGCTTGTTTTAAGTACATCAACTTGTGTCCCAAATGTGCTTAAGATATTGATTTTGAAGTCTTCAAACAAGTTTCCTAATTCAAATCTTGTTATACTTCATGTTCTTGATATAGTAGCTTTAGAATTCACATCTCTCTTCCCAGTTTTATCTCTTCCTCTTGACTATTTTTGACATAACTCAAAAATTTCATAAAATGGTAAATATGAAATATCGCCTTCACCAATCACATTAAGGATATCAAGATACTCATCTTGTATTCCTTTTAAAAATATTGTTCGAAACAATATCTTGTATTCCTTTTAAAAATCTTCCTCATGTCTTCCCAAATGCTAATAGTATGTTCGCCTTATCCCATAAACCACTTTAATGCAGATGCTTTAAGAGTAACAGGGAAAAGATGAAGCTTATCTGTATCATCAGTATAATCATAGGTACGACATAGAATGTCAAATTCAAATAAGAATGAGTTAGGATCTTCAAAAGACATACCATAAAAATTTGGTAAAATGGAAGGTGGAATATTTTTCATTTTTACCTCTTCCCCCAAGATTTCTCTAGTATCTAATATTGGAAATCTAAAAGTAGTTTCTTGGTCATTGTCTCCTCTTTCATCTTCCCTTCTTTTATTTTCATTTTCCCTTCTGGTAGCTTCTTCTATTTTCCTCTCTTCTTCTCTCTTCCTTTCCCATTCTTTTCATTGTATTTCATATTGTATCCTTTTTTCTAGAGTTAGTCCTGGAATATTGGATCTGTGTCCTTCTTCCGTCATCTCTTTCTTAGTTGTTTCAAATGTTTCAGTTAAAATTTGAGATTGTATATCCTTAACTTTTTCAAGTTGTTCAAGAATAGGTTGATCAATTGGTTTTCTTGTTTTTTTTCCTACAAAAGGTGTTTCTTCTTGTGTTTGTTTTCTCCTTACTTCATAAGCCAATATATTTTGTATTTTGACCAAAGTTAACCTTTGTCCCGAATGTTGCTTTTCCTCTAGATATTCCAAAGTTGGTCTTCTAGCAATTGATGTTAGTTCAAATGTGGATGGTCCTACTCCCACCAATATTTTAGTGGGTAGGGGATTTTTTTTGGTATATCTACCCTTATCATCTCTTTGTCTAAGCATAAATAACCATAATGAAAAATCCTAATCTTCTTGACGTTTTTATATACTTTTTTTTTATGTTTTCTAAACAAGATTCCTAATTAGCTATATATAAGTGTGCTTCCCCGGAAATGGCGCCAAAAATGTCATTCTAATTTATGGAGTTGAATTAGAGCATTTGTTTTAATATCAATCTAGGTTGGTAAACTTAGAAGCAAACCCAAAGTATATGGATCTTAGATTTAACTAGTTTAGGAAGTAGTTGTTTAGATGAAAATAATGGAAATGCATATTACAAATGGAAATGTATATTACAAATATAAACTATTGATTGTAAAGAAAGCATAGAAATTCTGATATAAAATCATGAACAAGTGAATAGTGATTTTATTTGAATCATAGTTAACAAGGAAGAGGCTCTTGACTTAGAGATCCCAGTTGTCCTTCCTTATGATTTATTTTTAAACATAACCAAGTTCACCATAAATCATAACACGCATGATTTAATAAATCAATAAAGAATGAATGCATAAATATAAATTCCTATCCAATTCTTAGTTCACAAGGAAGAGGCTCTAGCTTGGAGACCTGGGTTGTCCTTCCTTATTCAAACTAGTCACTGAAAGGAGATAAATTCCAAAATATGAATGGTCATGTCATACTAATAAGTTTATATAGAAAATATTCACAAGAAATTATGATAGAAATATACAAAAAACTAAAATGTTCACATATTCACAATTATGCACATCAATTAACAAAATAGTGTACTTAGCTCAAAATGGGGGTCATCCACCTTTTCCTGGTACACCTTTAAGACAATCAGCTATAGAAAATCACCATTCACATCCCACATCAATGAGGCATAAGAAATATAAGTCAAGTCTTCAAATATATTTAGAAAAAGAGTAATCACAATGATAATAATGTGTCCATAGTTGCTTAGTAGTTGTGCTTAAATAGGCTAAGAATGTAACAAATCAAATATAATGGTTGTAACAACTAACAAGATTCCTTTTCCACCTCATAGGGTCTAACTCATCCTTTTTTACACAAAATATGGAAATATTCTACAAAATCACAAAACTGCCCCTAAATCAGGGGATTTCCTAAGTGAGAGGTCAAGTTTGACCAGCTTTGACTGGGCATGTTCTGATTCATCTGCAGTGTGGTAATAGGATTCTATCCATCCTTGTTTCTTTTACTTTTTGAATATATATTTATTTCGTGCCCAGGTGTCCTGCACATACAACTTCAATGGAGCCATTACGAGAAATTTTGTTTCTACCAAAAATAAATTTTAATGCTCAATTTTTACTAAAAAATTTAAAAATAAAAATACATAATTAATTTACCTAAATGTGAAAATAGGAAAAAATATGACAAATATGATTAGGATATAATGGTAAGAGGTGCTAAAAAATTGGAATATGTATGGTTAAAAAGGGTCAAAACTGAGGGCTAAATTTTTTTTTAGTATTATGCTAGACTACAACAGATCCCTTGTCAGCCCTTGAGTTTGAACCCAAGGTATATATTCTTTGTTGGCTCAAAATTGTGATAGGTATAGACCCTCGGTTCAAATTAGGGGCCAAAAAAGGATCCACTATAGTCTAGTAGAACACTGACAGTTTCAACTTACTCATTAAGAAGTAAGACCTCCCACCTGAGACATGTCGGGACGTAGATTGGAAAGGGTCAAGGAACATGCATCATTTTTTGGTTCAAAATTGTGATAGATAGAGACCCTGGGTTCAAACTCAGGGGCCAACAAAGGATTCGTTGTAGTCCAGTTGAACATCGTCATTTTCACCCTACTTGTCAAAAAGTAAGGCGTCACACCCGAGGCATGTCGAGACTTAGAGAAGAAAGGGTCTAGAAACAGGAATCAAGGTGTATCATAGCAAAAAATTCAATACTTGAATCTACACTAGAAATATTATCTGCAAACATGCAACATGTTGAAAGTAGGCATTTACAATACAACTAGAGAGGCAGATAAAATTCATATTCATACAAAAGAAAATTTAAAATGGGTTTGTATAATTCAATGTATTTAGAGATACATAACAATCTCACAACTCCCATTCCATTAAAACATATTGTATCATTACATTATTGTATTAAAACCCTTAAGGAAAAATCATACTTATCACTACATAATTCAACTCAAAGAGATATGAGCAAGGAACATACAAGACTGCATTTGACATAGTGATAGCATCTCGGTACATGGTCCTCGCCTCCTCCTTTCTGTTATCTTTCATCTTATATTTTATAAGCTTCCTCCACGACCTCACTCACTTGAACTTCTAGTCATTCCTTTAGATACAACACTCTTTCCTCTTCAGTGGCTTCTATGACTTGGCTTCAACTTATCCTTCTCTCCTCAGTGATCTCTATGAACTCTACTTCACTTGCACTTTTCCACACTTTCCTCTTGTCAACTTTAGTTTCTGACAGATCTTGGAAGATTTATTTTCTCTTCCTCGATGGATTTATATGCAACTTCCTTTCAATTAGATTCATTCAAAATATGTCAAAATTTTGTCCCCCAAAATGAAGGACCCAACACTTATCATGCCCACAATTTGGACATAAAGTAAGGGATTGAAAAGCATATGCCATAAATGATTATTTCATACATAGAGGATTCTATCATAATTCTAGGAAAATATATATGGATAATCAAACCATAAGTTATAACAAAATGTCATAGGGCCATTCCCGCCAATATTGAAACCCAACATAAAATGTTACAGGTGTCATATGAAGGATATATGGAACGTGATTGGAGGATCAATTTGAGGTAGTTCAATGGAGAAAAACTCTCTTCTATCTCAATAATTAACACTAAGACATGGAGAGAAAAACATGAAGAATCAAGGTTATATCCAATAACTTAGATATAAGCCATTGGTGCATGCTTCTTTAAAAAATTAGTTATTTGAAATGAGACTTGAGGAAGTAATATTATGCAATAGAAATGTGGGATGATCATACACAAAGAAGTAGCCATTAATAGAAGAGATTAAGTAGACTAGGGAAATTATGTTGAAAATTTGCAAATGGAGTATGACCATATGATAGGTGGCATTGATCAGAAAGATTAGTTGAGTGGTCCATATTGGGCCTGATATAATAGATCAGAAGATTTGTGGAAGTAATATCTTAAATATAACAAGAAGGAATGGATCAATGATTTCAACCAAGGATTGTAGGGATTTCCTATAGCCTTTGATAGTAGGAATATGTACATAACAATAATAATTCACAAGAAGATATTTTATTTCCAGGGAAGAGCCTTTTTCATTATAGGGAGCATATTTTCAAGGGGAGATTTCGTTCACAAAATTAAAATGTCCATAAAAAGATACACAAACAATTATGAAGCAAGAAACCATCTTCAACATGTATATTTTCCTTTGATGTCAAAGGGGAAGATAAAGTACACATTGAAGTACCCCAAAGTGTTTAGAAGAAAGAAATCATTGAAGGATAAAGATTAAATACTAAGAAACAAATCAACAACAAGCAGGGAGATTTGCTAGCAACTTGACAAGGTGAGTACTAGCATCATGATAGGGGGAGTTTAGTGCATTGCCATCAATGTTTGATGGTGGTTCCATTAATGATAAATGGGTATATTGGTGGACATAGTGTTTTCATTGATTACAACTAGTGTCAATGATGTCAAAGGGTGAGTGAAAGGAAACAATAGTGTCATTGATGTTAGTTAAAGGAAGTAGCATGATAGTCCAATGTCTTGAGAAGCTCATATCAAACGATTTGAGAGTAGCTCAAATTTTATTGATATTTTTTTGAGTTTATGATTCTTAAATTATTCCATTGATGGAATGTTTAGATAGTTCTCCCTGATATATTTTCAATGCTATATCACACTTGGTCAAACTCTTCTTGGATGATAAGATACGTAAGTTGTAATTTGGTAGTTTTAAAAAGTGAAACAACATCAAAATTGTGAATAAGAACACCAAAGTGTTAAATATAATGCATATTTATATCATATTCATCACTTTGAAGGAAATAAATAGTGGATGGTGTGTGAACATGTGCACTATTTAACTAGTTTAAAATTCGAGCATCTTCGGGCAGATCTACCCATTGAAAATCACATGAATGGTGGAAAAATCTTTAAAGTATGAAAATAATGAGTTTCATGCCTCCTCATTAGAAAAATGTACCAGTGACACATGGAAGGTTTCTTTTAGAAACATTTTTTGGATTCCATGTTGACCCCCCTACACAGGTGATTTGATGTGACACCCCTGATGCGGATGTTTAGGTGGAAAATCTGGATTAGGAAAATGGTTTATAGTGCATGTGATGCCTTGAGACTAGCTCAAATATTATGATGTTGTAGTATATGATGATATAGTAGGAAATTATGACTTGAAAAGTAATGATGATGTGGTAGCCAAACATGATACCAAGTGGCATGCTGAAATGGCAATGTTCGTTCACCAATGGGCGTGAATTTTTGTGACATGTGGCACCAGTCAAAGAGTTCAACATGGTAGGTGTGAAATCAGCATAAAAGTGACTGGCGACCCCTAGGTCTGGGTCATTTGGTGTGGACCCATGAGGTTTTTCTATATAAATACATAGATACCAATCATTGATCAGCTACACCTATGCAACCATATCACTAATCAAATCAATATACCAAGCCACAACCAAATCAACACTATGAAATGTTAAGCCAAAACATTTTCAATCCAAATCTTGTCAAGTAGCACGTTAAAACCAAACTAAACAACATTTTTCAAATGCTAAGCCAAAAATCTCATCAACATTATCTATATCAAGCCATGTTTCAATAACATTGATCAAGCCACATACAAAAGGAAGAACTCTATACCAACTCAACCCTGTCAAACCAAACTCTTTGCATTGTCAAACAAATCTCATGCTCACCAAACCCTAACTAGCTAACACTATCAAATACCATAACAAACAAAAATAGATACATAATCTTGTCATAAGCCCAAAACCCTCAATAATGCCAAACACATTTTGCAACAAGTATAATCTATGAATGTGAACAAGATTCAGCAAAACATGTGACAATTCCTCAAGCCCTAATTCATCATATACAAAGTCAAAATATAAAATATCAATCCAATTCTCTTCATAATAATATTTTCATATATTAAAACAAAACAACAATCCAAGAAATTTTAAATCAGTAAAAAGAAATAATCACATTATCATCACAGAAATAAAACTATTGTCATAGAAAATACAATGGTGTAACATGAACCCTATCAATGCTCTGCCTCAACCATTCACAAATGATTGTGGAGACTATTAAGACATATAGAAAATCATCATAGAAATAGGAGAATACAACACCCAAATTATCCTTGTATACATCGTTGAATCTCTATGTCTAACATAGGACATACACCTTCAGCATACAATAAAACATCATCCTACACTCAATCTTCTTAGTCAACACATCAAGAAGAAAAATTATTCATATTATATTTATAGATATTTATCGTTAGTTCTACATATTGATCTTATCATAGAAACATATCTATATATATCATTCATTAAGAGTCATATAATCCGCATCCTTAGCCATAGGATCATATAACATAAATCCGATCTCTACAAACATTATTAAATACCTTTCCAAACCTTCCTTAAATCAATCATCCATATACTCATGCAATATGACTGTCAACAAGCTAAAATTAGTTTACTGTGACCAAACAAGAGTTATCATGCTCAGGAAACATCAACGCCATAACCAATATAAAACTCAATGTATCCAAGCCATCACTACACTTAGGCATAAGAAAGCAACAATTTCATAGAAAAGTCAATTTTATATATAGGCAGTGAATAAATCAGGAGCTATCATCAATTTCTGTGACCAATAGTCAGTATGGAAATACATACAAGTTGTCTCCAGCCAAGTTCTTTACTCAAAAATAGTCGAATATTATGAAATATATATCAAAACTATAATAAATTTGCGTCATAATACTTCACCCATAATAAGATACAGTGTCAATTTCTCCAAGGGCACAAGGATATGCAAAAAGGGCTTGTCAACTATCATGAGATTTTTCATATACAAACCAAAATTCAGAGCTAAGATGTGTGCACAAATTGGGTTCTTTCACCATAGATCAAATTCAAATATGTCAAAATAGAGTCGAATCAATAAATACATAACCAAAAAAATTGACTATCAGCCTCTCCAAAATAAAAACTCGCTATCCATTAAGTATGACCATTAAGAGCCGTAGTATTTTATTATATTTGTGATGATAATCATTCTCCTGTAAATGCTAACACCAATGATAATTTTTTTGTGTTGATCTTCCTTGTATTTGTTATAAACATAATTAGAATGTTGAATAAACAAGACAACCAAACCCAAGATATGAACACTCAAAAAACAACGTACCTTCCATTGATTATGTATTAGTGTTAAAACTTACTGGAGCCAAGTCAAATGAACATGAACATATGATTCATTCCAATGTATTCTTCTAATGAGTTTGCATCAGATCTTCATAAAGGAAACAAACTACCAAAAAAATCTAGATCAATCTCATAAAATTCATTGTCTAGATCGATTCCACCAAAACGCACTTTCTCGGTCAATCTCACCAAAAACACATTGTTTTCCTCAAATCGAACTCACCAACTCGCATTGTTTTCTCCAGATCAATCTCACCAATAGACTTTATATTATTCATTCTCACTAGATTGATCTCCCTTTTACACTTTGATGCAGGAGCATTAGACACTGGCCAGCAATGCCAGAATTTTGTCCACATGTTGTGGCTAGGAGAGTTTGAAAACAGTCAAATTATCACAGCTAGGTGTCAATGCCTTGGTTGTTTGTATTATTATTAGATCAGTTAGAGTTGTAGAAGTCAAATGGTTAGGTTTGGTCCGTTTGTCTTATTTAATTTTCGAATAATTGTAAGGAGGCTCTTGAATTTCCATAACGGTCCTCGCAGAGGAACCGAAAGGACATATGTTATGTATATGAATGTATTCCCTCAGATGGAGGAGAAAAAGAGAAAGATAGTAGAAGATATTTTCTATAATAAACCCTGTGTATGAACAATTGCTTCCAGTTGAATGGATTTCAATTTCTGTCTATTATACATTATCTTGAATGTTAATGTTGTGAAAGATCATTTAAATGTGGGCGATTGTGTACTGGTAATCCCGATTCTCTATATTTGAATTCCCGCAAGTGGCTAGATAACCTGTGAATGTAACCCCACTCATAGACGGGGTTTGTGTAAGAATTCTGGTTAATATTGCTGGAAATCCCGAACAAAGAGATGGCGTTGTTTCATTGTTAATTGAAGACCGGAACTAGAGATTTAACCCGAGTTAACAACCGAGGCGAGCGCAAACCTGACGAACACCCTTGGTAAATCACTGTAGCAAAACCACGAGCGGTTTCCGAACCATTCCGCACCACTTTTCGACCATAAGTGGTAATCTTCGGTCGGGCAGCGATTCCATAGGAATTGCAACGTGTGTCCTGGGCGATATTGGAAGCCACCAGTTAAAGTGCGCCTTCGCGCATTAAACTCCGACTGTGGACACCGAGCGGGATGCACGTGAGCCGTTGATTTGGAGGCGCGACATCGAACGGTGATTGCGCGTTGAAACTTCCCGAAGTTTAATGAAGGTGAGCGGAAGTTAAGCCAAGTACGATACGAGCGGTTGATTGGTTGACTTGTCATAGAGGTGGGGCCGGGATCCACAGGTTATTACAAAGAAATTTGGTTATAAGGCGTTGAACTATTTATTCGGGTTATAAATCAAATTTCAAAGGTTTATTGTAAAGTTACAAAAGGGTGGAATAGTCATATAAAGTTTGGGAACAGTTATATAAGGCCCGAAGGAGTAACATTGGGATATATATATATATATGTCGAGAATATAATATAATACCCAAGTCACGTTTATATTTATTTGTCAAATTTCATTTGGAATTGATAAATAAAAAGAAAGGAAAACGAAGATAGAGCCACGTATCTGCTGACCATCCCTACATTGGGCGCTGACCTTCGGCGTTGTTGCGTCATTTTTGGTATCGGAGCCATTGTTTGAATTGTTTCGTAGAAAGCTGACATGGCAGTCCGAGTTGGTAGAGGTGCTGGTAGAAGAAGACCTGTTGCCAATGCAGAGGTGTTGGGGATGTCGCAGAGGGTCGAGGCCAGAATGGATGCCATGGAGCGAAGACAGACTGGGGATCCTGAAGACACCAGTGAACCAGAAATGGAAGAAGCTGAAAAAAATGTTGAGATTCCTCTTGACATGAGGCTCCTTAGGACTATTCTGGGGTCTACAGTTAAGCCCAGAATTGAAGTGTCAAGCTATGTAGGGGGACTGAATCCAGAGGAGCTGGTGGACTGGATAAATCAACTGAACAAGTGCTTTGATTATGAAGAAATAATTGAAGATAAAAAGGTCAAGTTTGCAGTAACAAAGCTGAAAGGACATGCTGCACTTTGGTGGGATGGAGTGCAGGCAGAAAGGAGAAGAGTTGGCAAGAAACCTATCAAGAGCTGGACCAGAATGATGGCTAAGTTGAAGGGTAAATTCCTGCCTAGTGATTACCAGCTGACATTGTATAGACAAATGCAGAACCAGAGACAGAGGTTGCTAACAGTAAAAGAATACACAGAGGAGTTCTACAGAGTGGGCATAAGAGCTGGGCAATTCCAAGATACACCAGAAAAGACTGCCAGATATGTGAATGGTCTCAAGCTGGAGATCCAAGATGAGATTGGTCTCTTGTCTCCCAAGACAGTAGAAGAGGCGTACCAGATGGCCTTGAAAGCAGAGGAGAAACTCCTGAGGAAGCAGTCTGCCAAGAAGAGAGGTACTTTCCGTGGAAAGGGAAGTCAGGGTGGTAGAGGAAATCTTGCTACACCCAAGGATGGAGCTAATAGTAGCTCACCTCAGAATGCATCTACAGAGGATGATGCAAGGGGAAGAAGGGGTTCTTACAAAGGAAAAGGAAGAGGAGGCAGAGGCAGAGAATTGAGGTGTTATAGATTTCAGCAAGTGGGACACAAGCACTATGAATGTCCAGAGAATGTGGGTGTTGGTCCAAGGAATGTTGTTGTTGCTTAGGCTAGAGAAGAAGAAGAAATTGAAGAAGAAATTCTTCCAGAGAGGGGAGAATCCTTGGTGGTAAATAAGGTCCTGTTGAAGCAAGCCAAAGAAGTCACTGAACCTGCACAAAGGAAGACTTTGTTTAGGAGCATATGAAAAGTCCAAGGGAAATGCTGCCAGCTAGTCATTTATAGTGGCAGCACAGACAATCTGGTTTCCAATGAGGTGATAGAAAAGTTGAAGTTGAAGACTAGGGAGCACCCCACTCCCTACAAGGTGTCCTGGCTGCATAAAGGGCACCAGCTGGTTGTGAAAGAACAGTGTGAAATAGAGCTACAAATGGGCAAGTACAAGGACAAAGTGTTGTGTGATGTAATGCCCATGGATGTGTGTCATATATTGCTGGGTAAACCTTGGCAGTTTGATAGCAGCATTGCATGATGGCAAGAAGAACACTTAAAAGTTCTTCAAAGATGGGGTAGATCATATATTGATTCCCATGGAAGAAGGAGAGCCATCCAGCAGAGTGATTGATCCAAAGACCTTGTTGTTGAGCGGGAAGGAATATCTGCAGCAGATAGAAGAAGAAGAGGTAAGCTTTGCTTTAGTTTACAAACCTAAAGTAGTTCTTACTTCCACAAAGATTTCTGATTTACCAGTAGAGATACAAGAGATGTTAGATGATTATTGTGACATTGTTGTGGGTTATTTACCTGATGAGCTGCCACCTGTAAGAAAGATCAACCATCAAATAGATTTTATCCCTGGTTCAACCCTGCCAAATAAGGCAGCCTACAGAATGACTCCCAAAGAAAATGAAGAAATCAGGAGGCAAGTACAGGAATTGATGGACAAAGGACTGATTAGAGAAAGTTTGAGTCCATGTGTTGTACCAGTAGTATTGAGCCCAAAGAAAGATGGAGGTTGGAGGATGTGTACTGATTCCAGAGAAATTAATAAGATCACAATCAGGTACAGATTCCCTTTACCTAGAATTGAGGATTTGATGGACTGATTGAGTGGTGCTAAATATTTCTCAAAGATATATTTGAAAAGTGGATATCATCAGATTAGAATTAGATAGGGTGATGAGTGGAAAACTGCCTTTAAAACAAATGAAGGATTATATGAATGGATGGTAATGCCTTTTGGGTTATCAAATGCACCTATTACTTTCATGAGGCTTATGAATGACGTATTGAAAGAGTTCATTGGCAAATTTTTGATAGTGTACCTGGATGATATATTAGTTTTCAGCAGAACTAAAGAAGAACATTTAAGGCATCTAAATCATGTCTTGAAGAAGCTGCATCAAGAGAAACTGCTGATAAATTTGAAGAAATGCTCATTCATGAAGGAAGAGTTGGTGTATTTGGGGTTTTTTTTTTCTGCAGAAGGATTAAAGATGGACCCGGAGAAAAGGTTAAGGCAATTATGGAGTGGCCTTCACCCAGGAATGTTTTTGAGGTAAGAAGTTTCCATGGACTTGCTAGTTTTTATAGAAATTTTATAAGAAACTTCAGTAAGATCAATGCAGCCATAGTTGAGACAATAAAGAAGAACAAACAGCCATTTAGGTGGAGTGCTAAAGCAGAAAGAAACTTTAAAGTTTTGAAGCAAAAGATAACAGAGAAGCCTGTTTTGATCCTGTCTGATTTTACTAAACCATTTCAAGTAAAATGTGATGCTAGTGGGGAAGCCATTGGGGCTGTTTTGAGTCAGGATGATATGCCTGTAGCCTATTTCAGTGAGAAGTTAAATGACAGCAGGAGAAATTATTCCTCTTATGAGAAGGAATTCTATGCAATTGTTCAAGCACTGAAGAAGTGGAGACATTATTTGATGTCCAGGGAGTTTGTATTGTATTCTGATAATCATGCTTTGCAGTATATTGTACAGCAGCCCAAGTTGAAACACAAGCATGCTAAATGGGTTGAGTATCTCCAAGGTTTTAATTTTGTTTTGAAACATATAAGTGGCCAAGCAAATAAAGTAGTTGATGCTTTGAGTAGGAGGGACATGCTTGTTCAAGAAACTAATTTTGAAGTTGCAGGATTTGGTTTTCTCAAAGAATTGTATAAGACAGATCCAGATTTTAAAGAAGCATTTGAGGCTTGTAGTAACCCTATTCTAACAGATAGAAGCCAGTGGCTGGATTATTTCCTGCAGGAAGACTTGTTATTCAGAAAAATCCAACTGTGTGTACCAAGATGCTCTATGAGAGAAAATTTGATCAAAGAAAAGCATAGTGGTGGACTTGCTGGACACTTTGGTACAGATAAGACTTATGAGCAGTTGAGTCACTTTTATTTCTGGCCCAAGATGAGAACAGAAGTAGATAAGTTTGTGAAGAGTTGCAAGATCTGTCAGTATGCTAAAGGAAGGAGCCAGAATGCAGGATTGTACACTCCCTTACCTATTCCAGATAGGCCTTGGGACATGGTGAGTATGGATTTTGTTCTAGGTTTTCCCAAGACTTAGAGAGGGAATGATACAGTCTTTGTTGTGGTGGATAGATTCTCCAAAATGGCACATTTTATTCCATGTTATAAAACTAGTGATGCCACCCATGTTGCCAACTTGTTCTTCAAGGAAGTTGTTAGATTGCATGGGTTACCCAAGAGTATTGTTTCAGACAGAGACACCAGATTTGTGGGTCACTTTTGGAGGACATTGTGGAAGAAACTTGGTACTCAACTAAGTTTCAGCTCAGCTTATCATCCTCAGACTGATGGACAAACTGAGGTAGTGAATAGGATTCTGGGAAATTTGTTAAGAAGTCTTGCAGGAGAGCATCCCAAGCAGTGGGATCATATTTTTCCCCAGGCAGAATATGCATACAATGACTCACCAAACAGAAGCACAGGGCAGAGTTCATTTCATATTGTTTATGGAATGCGCCCCATAGGAATATCATAGTTAAGAAATCTGGGAAGAGCAGAGTTAAGGAGTGCAGATGGTGAGGAATTTGCTTCAGAGATCCAAGCCATACATGAACAAGTGAAACAGAAACTACAAGGCAGCAGCATCAAATACAAAAACAGGGCAGACTTGAGTAGAAAAGAAGTTCACTTTGAAGTAGGAGACTTGGTTTTGGCACACTTGAGGAAGGAGAGGTTCCCAAAGAAGCAGTACAACAAATTGAAGTTCAAAAAGATTGGGCCATGAAAGATACTTAGGAATTTTTCTGCAAATGCTTATGAGATTGAATTGCCACCTGATGTTGGAATATCTCCCATTTTCAATGTTGCAGATTTGTACAAGTATGAAGATGATGGTGCAGAGGACAAATCAGCAGACAGGGAACAGATTGAGTGGAAAGAACAGCTACCTACAGCACAACCATTGCAACCAGAGAAGATATTGGATAAGATACCATTCAGAAGGACCAGAGGACAAGAATACTATCAGTACTTGATCAAATGGAAGGATAAGCTAGAGCAAGATGCCACTTGGATGACTGAATAAGTGTTGCAGAAGATGGGCAGATCAGTGGAGGAGCTCATGAACAGGATCCCATGAAGAAGATTACCCTCAGGAGTCTGATGCAGGAGCATTAGACACTGGCCAGCAATGCCGAAATTTTGTCCACATGTTGTGGCTAGGAGAGTTTGAAAACAGTCAAGTTATCACAACTAGGTGTCAATGCCTTGGATGTTTGTATTATTATTAGATCAGTTAGAGTTGTAGAAGTCGAATGGTTAGGTTTGGTCCATTTGTCTTATTTAATTTTCGAATAATTGTAAGGAGGCTCTTGAATTTCCATAACGGTCCTCGCAGAGGAACCAAAAGGACATATGTTATGTATATGAATGTATTCCCTCGGATGGAGGAGAAAAAGAGAAAGATAGTAGAAGATATTTTCTATAATAAACCCTGTGTATGAACAATTGCTTCCAGTTGAATGGATTTCAATTTTTGTCTATTATACATTGTCTTGAAATGTTAATGTTGTGAAAGATCATTTAACTGTGGGTGATTGTGTACTGGTAATCCCGATTCTCTGTCTTTGAATTCCCTCAAGTGGCTGGATAACCTGTGAATGTAACCCCACTCATAGATGGGGTCTGTGTAAGAATTCTGGTTAATATTGCTGGAAATCCCGAACAAAGAGATGGCATTGTTTCATTGTTAATTGAAGACCGGAACTGGAGATTTAACCTAAGTTAACAACCGAGGCGAGCACAAACCTGACGTACACCCTTGGTAAATCACTGTAGCAAAAACACGAGTAGTTTTCGAACCATTCCGCACCACTTTTCGACCATAAGTGGTAATCTTCGGTCGGGCAGCGATTCCATAGGAATTGTGACGTGTCCCTGAGTGTCAGGCCACTGGGGCTGGGGACACGCCGAAAGAAGATGAATCCCGGACGGGGACAGACCGAGCGGGATGCACGTGAGCCGTTGATTTGGAGGCGCGACATCGAACGGTGATTGCGCGTTGAAACTTCCCGAAGTTTAATGAAGGTGAGCGGAAGTTAAGCCAAGTACGATACGAGCGGTTGATTGGTTGACTTGTCATAGAGGTGGGGCCGGGATCCACAGGTTATTACAAAGAAATTTGGTTATAAGGCGTTGAACTATTTATTCGGGTTATAAATCAAATTTCAAAGGTTTATTATAAAGTTACAAAAGGGTGGAATAGTCATATAAAGTTTGGGAACAGTTATATAAGGCCCGAAGGAGTAACATTGGGATATATATATATATATATATATATATATATATATATATATATATATATATATATATATGTCGAGAATATAATATAATACCCAAGTCACGTTTATATTTATTTGTCAAATTTCGTTTGGAATTGATAAATAAAAAGAAAGGAAAACGAAGATAGAGCCACGTATCTGCTGACCATCCCTCCATTGGGCGCTGACCTTTGGCGTTGTTGCGTCACACTTGGATGATGATTATCGGTTCCTCTTATAGGATTTTTATTTTGTCATAACCAAGAGCGCAATCTATGGCATTGTTTTCATTCTTTCAAGTAAACTTTAAGCGCACGAATTTTAATTAATTGAAATAATATTTAATTATTATGCCTTCTTTATAGTCTCAAATTTAATATTTATTTGTTCTAAGAATTTTTCTATCAATGAACAAACCTATTGATTCAATATTTATTTTAACTATACTTCAACTATCATCTATGGGGTCTTGGTTAAATGGTGATAAGACAGGCTGTTATAACACTCATCGCAGGTTCAAATCCCTTCCATGATCGGGGTGATGTATGGGGGCATGTACTACTAAACTTACAAAAAAAATATACTTCAACTATCAATGACCAAGATATAACCACTCCCCATAATAAAATATTCTTTATGAAATAGAATTTTTCCAATGGTAACCTTCAACATAAAGGATTGGTTCAATAGATTTAATCTCCACAACCATAACCACATTTAATTTCCATAACCAATTACCAATTAACATTACCCAAATATTGAATTTTCTACTCCTCTACTATTCTTGTGAATGTTGTATAGCTCCTATGAAAACATATAGTCCTCTACTATTCATGTGAATGTTGTATAGCTCCTAAGAAAACATATAGTCCTCTACTATTCTTGTGAATGTTGTATAGCTCCTATGAAAACATATAGTTTGACATCAAGGAAAACATGTTTTCATAATGCCAACAATCTCCCCCTTGGTCCTCTACTGTTCTTGTGAATGTTGTATAGCTCCTATGAAAACATTTGACATCAAGGAAAACATGTTGTCATAATGCCAACAATCTCCCCCTTTGGACTTGATGTCAACCTCCTACAAAACATCAAGTTCTTCTCTATCTTGTTTGACATCAAGGAAAAGGGGTAGGGCCGGGTGGAGAGAAGCACTCCTCCTACAATGCTTGACAATATAAAATCTTATTTTCTAATGTGTAAAAAATGATTTTGCTGCAATAACCTTTCATATTGCTCATGCTCCCCTTGAAAGTATATTGTACCTTGAAGTACATAAGAATGACCAAAACAACCATTGATTCTATGATCCCGTGTTTACAAAGCAACAAGGCTATGTGTATTGAATGACTGAATTTTACAATAGTTGCATCATGGGTCATTTCAATACACAGAATAATTATACATGTGTAGGATCAATAGATACCATCCATCAACAAATAGAAGTGCAATATATGATAGAAAATGATTAGCAAATATTTCAACATCAACATATGTGGTTTTCTCAACATAGAAACAAATACCTTTTGCAGCATCTCAAGCCATTAGCAAGTCATTATCAACCAATCAACAAAATAATTAACTCTTTGATGCAAGATCATGACATAGTGCCAATAATCACAATGCAAATCCTTGGAAGCATCTGAAACCAATATTAGATAAGTATTTCCCATATTAAATCATAATTCCAACAATGAACCATTTGAAGCATAGCAGATGCTCCCCATGAACCTATTACAATCACCCATCCTTATCATAATAGACACATAGCTCACAAACACCTCATAGATCAATACATTACATCAACAGTTTGCAATAAAACAATCTCAAAATATTAATGCCAATGATGAGTTGTTGAATCATATGAGAAACTCCGTCTAAACATGTCATATCTTATATTGAACATCACAAATTATGTAGATGCAACATTAGTAGATTAAATAATCACCAAAAGAATAATCGAACAACATATGAAATCATCATCAATGCAAAGCTCCCCCTGAGATCATGCAACATTGATCCTGTGGAATTGATTTCTCTACATGAACTTTTGCATTCCTTTTAGCATTAGATATAATAGACTACAGTGGGGTCTATTTTTCCTTACTTTGAATCTGAAGGGGAGGAACTTGTCTCCTTATTTATTCTGCAATTTTTCTTTATAACATATAATTTGTCTTTATTTCTAATCATTTTTCTATAACTTTTCCAATGTATTCTTCTATAATTTTGCATCCAGTTGATGTAAACACAATTACATGCCCTTTATGAGCTATTTGGACTACACTTGGAATGTTATGCTTTATCCTTTTAACCAATAATAAGTTATTTGCTTCTCTATTCTTAATATCAATTTTAGCATTACCTTGTCCTAACACTTTTGTGGGTGAACTATTTCCAAGAATAACCTTACCACTCTGGTTTTCTAGAGAGAAAAAAAATCTATTGTTTCCAGACATGTGATTAGAGCATCTTCTATCTATGCACCATTGTTCTTCTTCTTCAAACATGCACAGAGCGAGGCCACACTTTAATCGTACCTCTTCCTTCTACTTAACATGAGGAGTGTTGGTGGATCCATTTTTTTAGGTATTTTCATAATAATAGTCGTGTCTAGTTGCCTACTTTGGAGGGAATATACTTGTTGTATGTATGCACTCATTTTCGTATTCCTACATTATTTTTATAAATGTATAAACTTATTACATGTATAACACCTGACATGACCAGATAAAGGGGTAATAGAATCATAATATTTATGATTTATGTTTCTCTTATTACAACCAATAACTTTGTGACTGAATATATTGCATGTGAAACAATAGCCCTGAAAGAAACTTGAGTACATGAGAACCGATGATATTCCTTTGAAGAGAAACATTTTCCTGAGGTCTAAACAATATGCCTAAGTAATTTGTTGCAATGTGTCCATAGTTATGACAAATACAACATATTCTATATCATTTATCAAAGGAGAGAATCAATTGTTATTTATATTATTAGGAGAAAATTATTTCCTTTGAAAATTCACTCTCCTTTGATTGTTAGTTTAGTTTACTTCTTAACTCTACCAGGATTCTCAAAGTTTTCTTTGTTAACCTCAGAATAAGCTTGAGAGTTAGATTCTTCTTTAACAAATTCATAAAAATCAATGCTTGAATTGATGGAGGGGGATCTTTGATTATTAAGAAGATTTTCCAACATCCTGGTACTATAATGGAATTTCAAATTTTTTTCCTTTTCTTTGTATTTACCTTTTTAAATTCCTACATCAGTGACGAGTGTTTGGCACTAATCTTCCTTTTCATATACTACTTCCTTATTTATTCTTAAATATTTCTTCCTTTTTCCAGTTGCATTCTTAACTCGATAATTTCCTTTTTAAGCCCATTCTCTTGTTCTTAAAATACTTGAATTAACTCAACATTTCGTCTGTTTGAAAGATTCAAGATCTGATCTTAGAGAGATGATCTGAGCTTGAAGTCCTTCACAATATTGTTTCGCTTTTTTAAGATGTTTTTTTATTGTTGTAGTATTCAATGATTCATCATGATCCCAAGTGAAACTGTAAAATATCAAGTCAATTCTCTTCACAACAATAATATCATATATCAAGACAAGTATCAACAAACAAGGCACATCACAGATCCATATTAGTATGTTTCCATGTCATCAACTTTTGTCATGAATATTCATCAAGGAAAAATATATCAAATAAATCACACTATCGTAGCAAGAGTAAAATTGTTGTCAAAGGAAGTGCATTGTTTAACAGGAACCTTATCAACACTCTACCTCAACTATTCACAAATCATTGTCCGGATTATTAATCCATACAAAACATCATCATAGAAATAGGAGAATTAAAAACATACAAATTATCATTGTATACATCATTCAAAATATTTTTCTAACATAGGACATACACCTTCTGCATACATTAAAACAAACAACATCTTGCACTCAATATTTGTCAACACATCAAGCAACATTATTCATATTAGATTCATAGATCTGTATCCTTAGTTATACAAACTAATCTTAGCGCAACAAATTTATATATGTAGATCATTTCATAAGATTCATATTATCTGCAACCTTAGCCATAGGAACATATAACATAAATTTGAACTCTACAAACATCGTTAAATACCTTGCCAAACCTTGCTTAAATAAATTATCCATATACTCATGCAATATGACTTTTAGAAAGCTAAACAACAGTTTACTGTGAACAAACAAGATTTATCATGCTAAAAAAAATCAAAGCCATAACTAATATAAAACTCAGTGTATCCAATCATACACTACATTGAAGTATAAGCAAGCAACAAGTTCATAGAATATTTATTTATGTATATAGGAACTTAAAAAATTAGGAGTTATCATCAATTTTTGTGACCAATAATCATTATGGAAATACATACAAGGTGTCTTCCGCAAGCTTCCCTACTCAAAAATAGTATAATATTATGAAATATATATCATAACTATAATAAACATTTGCCATAATTATCTACCCATAATAAGATACAAAGTGTCAATTTCTCCAAGGGCAAAAGGATCCCAGAAAGGGCTTGTCAAATATCATGAAACTGTGCATATAAAAACCAAACTTCATAATAAGATGCACAAAAACAGTGGGTACTTTTACCATAGATCAAAGTTGAATATGGAAAAATAGGGTAAAATAAATCAATACATAACCAAAAACATGACTATCGATCTCTCCATAACAAAAGCTCGCCCTCAATTAAGTACGACCATTAAGATGTGCAGTATTTTATTGGATCTATGATGAGCATTGATCTTGTGCAAATACGAACACCACTTATAATTGTTGTTCCTTGATCTTTGATCTAGTTGTTATAATCCTAATTAAAGGGCATAATAAAAAATGCAACGAGTCCCAGGATATGAACACTCAAAAAACAACGCACCTTCCATTGATTATGTATTACCTTTAAAACTCACTGGAGCTAGTTAAAATGAACACACAAATGATTCATTCCAATGTATTCTTCTGATGATCTCACATCAAACATTCATAAAGGAAAAAAATTCCAAAACAAGCTAGATCGATCTCACAGAATTCAGTGTCCAGGTCGATTGCACCAAAGCACACTTTCCATATCGATCTCACGAAAAATGCATTATTTTCTTCAGATCGAACTGGGCCAACTCGCATTATTTTCTCCATATCGATCTCACCAATAGACTATATATACTTCTCACCTTATAAATCTCCCTTGTACACCTGGATTATGAAGGCTGATTCCTCTTATATCATTCTTATTTGGTCATTACAATGACTAAAATCTATGTTATTGATTTTGGTTGTTTCAAGAAAAATTTGGGCGCACAAATTTTAATTAATCAAAATAATATTTAATTATTACACCTTCTTCATAGCCTAAACCTTAATATTTATGTATTCCAAGAATTTTTCTATCAATGACCAAATCCATTGCTTCAATATTTATGTTAACTATACTTCAATTGTCAATGACCAAGATATAACAACTCCTCAGTAATAAAATATTCTTTATGAAATTGAATGGGTCCTATGGTGACCTTCACCATAAAGGATTGTTCCAATAGATTTAATATCCACCATCATAACCACGTCTAATGTCCATAAACAATGACAAATTAAAATTACCCAAATGAGTTCCACACATATACTATTCTTGCGAATGATGTACGGTTCCTTTGAAAACATCTACGTTGACATCAAGGAAAACATTGTTGGAAACAATGTTAAGATTGAGAGGTGAATCAATATTAAGGCTAATTTTAAAATTTTATGCCAATTTACTTTTCTTATTCAAATTTGGCAACCATCCATATAACTAACAAAAACATAGCATGTGGCAGCAATATGAAATCAACATACAAGCAGACACCATGAGAAGCATACACATGAGACACAAAGGCTTTATGTGGAAACCCTTCCGAGAAAAAAATTCCAAAGCTTGTTGTTGTTATTGATGTAAAAATAGGAGCTCATACTCTATTAAATCAATATTATTTGTGAGCCACCAATCACAGGAAGCACCAACTCATTTTCTATCACCCAATAGCAGGAATCACCAACTTCCTCCTTTTGTAGACACCTGTTTAGCTTACCAGAAGCACCATGTGAAGCACCAACTTCACATATTTTTTGTAACCTGACCAAATTGCATCTCCTTGGATTTATGCAAGAACCAACTTGCAGGAGGAACCAACCCCCAAAACTTCTCAATAACCCACTAGAGATGGAAGCACCAACTTCCTGTATGCAAGCTCTGACCCACACTTAATAAGGAACTAATGTTCACTGTAATTGGAAGCATCTCTTCCTATTTTTAGCTCTGTTCTCTTCAACCCTTATCCACGCATAATTCTCTATCCTTTGCACATTCTATATCATCCCATTATTCTTCTCAACATCATTCAGTAACAAGCAACACTTTGTACACTCTACTCTTAACTTGCACACACTCAGCTCTTGGCCCCTTCTATTCAAAAAACTCTCTCAGCCTTTCACACGGAAGCACTGGCTCACTCGACCTTCTTCCTCTACACAATAGCACAATCTATTTCAGGGTCTCTTTCCTCTACTTAAGCACTCTCCAACCTCTCTATGTAGAACAATATCACTTGGCCTCACACATCAGTGTGCACACTTACGCAAAGCTCTCCTCACAGCTCACTAGCAACAATGTTGCTTCCCCCACATTGCATAACTAAAATCGTAGGTTTTGTTCCTATGTTGCACTCTGCTCAATGATGGGTTTGTTTCCTGTTTCCACACTACTCAAGTGTACTCCTGGCTTGGATCTCCATTTTGTTGTTGCATCTGACTTGGCCACTACAGCTGAATTAAACACGGGGAATGAGCTCCTATTCGATCTCCATACTGAGAATTAATTATCAATAAATTTTGCACACTCCAATAAGGCTCTCCATGCTTATTCATTTCTCACTAAGCTTTACTGTACTTCATGATGGCTTCTTTGCACTTCATTTAATTCAATGAGGCATGTATCAGCTCATGACAGGCCCAACAGTCTTCCCTACATATCGTGCTCCTTGTTGCCTTGACCAAACGATCTATGTAGTCGCTATTACTCCTCCGACACCAATCCTTTGCACGCATTTACTTAGCTTCTGAACCATTCATCCGCATAAACCTTTTTTCTTGCAGTATTGAAGCTCCACACATCATAAGTTTTATTAAAATAATGTTACGATATTAAAATATTCTGATTTTCCTTTTAGCCCCTTATCATTTATCTCCATATGGCCACTTCTTGTGACTGCTGGTATATCACTTAGGTGCTAAGCCTTTTAGGATCTATTCAAGGTCCTATCTCCTTATGTATTTCTCTTTGTCCTTGGTTCTTTAGGCTTTCAAAACCAAATACCAATCAATCATCAAAAGCCCTTGGTATCGTAACTTTTCCAAATATAAATTACAAAAAGGAGTTACGAGGTCTTTGTTAAGTCCCTATATTAATAGTGTAGCCCCTTATTATGTTAGTGTAGCCCCCCTTATTGTTATTATTGTACCCCTGTAACCCCCATATTGTTATTATTGTGCCCTTACATTATTATTGTTAGGTCGGCTAGGATTACATTGTGGCCCCACTAGGATTATATTATGGCCCCATGGACTCCTATATATAGAAGGAGGTTTTGTTCATTTTGTATCATCCAAGAATTGTTCATTCATGTAATGTATTGGAGGTTGCCCCCTCGAAGTGGCTCATTTCTAAGGCGTGAATATCTCTTTTCTTCTCTCTTTGGAGCAGGTTACACAACATTTGGTATCAGAGCTTTGGGATTCTAGGGTTTCGCTGCTCCAAACGGGTCATCGTGGAATTTTCGCCATAACTTTTTTTATACGAAGTTTCAGAAGCTGAAATTTTTAGGGTGCGAAGAAAAAATCCTGAGGAAGCTTGTGTAAAAATTTCAGATCTTGGTTCGCAATATTTGCGGAGATATCATCTGTGGAAGTTAGGTATTTTTTCAAGCTCCTAAACAGATCATCGTGGCATTTGCGCTATAAATTTTTTTCTACGAAGGTTCAGAATCTGAAATTCATACGGTGTGAAGCTGAAATCCTGAGGAAGTTCATCAAAAAATTTCAGAGCTTGGTTCGAAATATTTTTGGATAGATGATCTGTGGAAGGTAGTGCTTTTTCAGGCTCCTAAATTTCATCTCAAAGAGGTGATCGTGGGAAAAGTTCAATAACTCTCTCTCTGAAGATTGGATTGCAGTGCCGTCAAAAGTGGTCATAATTACACGGACTGAAGTTTCTTGGCTATCAATTTCAGATACAAAAGACAAAACAGTGACACGTGGCAAGTCATACAAGTTCACTCTACTGAACCAGTCCAGAATTAGGTCATTGTGGGAGATTGGAAACAACTTTGTCTTGGAGAATAAAAATCAGGTCAGACCTGTGGCATTTGAAAGAAAATTTAGAGGGCTACTACAGTGCTGAATTTCAGATATTGAAGATCTGTCATCGCAGAGATAATACAATTTCAATATCGAGCTCCTCAAAGCAAAGAAAAAGGTGTGTATTTTTCCGAATTGCATAAGTCTTGTTTGAAGAATCAATTGGAATTGATTCCAAGGGAATATTTTAGAATTTTTATCAGTATTGGGTTCTATAATGCCTCCAAAAAATAATTCCATACCCATTAATCCCTCAAAAAGCTATACTATGACGCATGAAGAGGAAGAGTTGCAGTATGAGATATCAAAATTGCGGTACCAAGTGCAACAAGTTTCAATCTTACGAAGAGCAATTGAAGATGAAATAGATGGTTTAAAATCAGAAATGGAGGCTAAGTTGGATGGTTCGAAGGATCAAATAATAGCTAATATGGATGATAAATTAGTGGAAGATCACAACGAGCATCAACAACAAGTTCTCAAACTCTCAAAGGATAACCCAACTTTGGTGCAAAATCTAATGAAACAACAGGAAGATCAACATCATATCGAAAGAAGTTATGAAGCAGTCATAGAAACAAGAACTCAACAAGTACGATCAATTTCAGAGTATCTCAGCAAGTGGAAGAACTTTCCTGTAGAATATTTCACATGGGAGGATGAGAATTTTATACATAAGCATCAAGAAATAATCAAGCGTTGAGGACAACACTTGTTTGAAGGAGAGGGGCATGTTAAGTCCCTATATTAATAGTGTAGCCCCTTATTATGTTAGTGTAGCCCCCCTTATTGTTATTATTGTACCCCCGTAACCCCCATATTGTTATTATTGTGCCCTTACATTATTATTGTTAGGTCGGCTAGGATTACATTGTGGCCCCACTAGGATTATATTGTGCCCCCATGGACTCCTATATATAGAAGGAGGTTTTGTTCATTTGTATCATCCAAGAATTGTTCATTCATGTAATGTATTGGAGGTTTCCCCCTCGAAGTGGCTCATTTCTAAGGCGTGAATATCTCTTTTCTTCTCTCTTTAGAGCTGGTTACACAACAGTCTTCAACCTCCTATATACTCCATAGAACTTAATTTCTAGGCCCTACTCAGTGCCCTTCGTTCTCTGAACTCCATGACCAAGTTCTAATCCACATCAAAATCTCCTTGTATTGTAACCTTTTCAATTTTAAATTAGAACACAGTTACGATGTCTCCTTCCTCTTAAATACTCCATAGCACTTAGGTGCTAAGGCCTGATATGTGCCCTTGGTTCTTTTGGGCCCCCATGACCAAGTGCCACTCAACATCAGAAGCCCCCTATATCATATTTTTTTCAATAAGCAATTACACAAGAGATACGAGAAATCTGACTTCTGATATACGACCTTTGAGATGACGTCATTCTCTCATCAATATCTCTACTTGGTGTCTCCTTAGTGGTTACACATCTCACCTGGATTTTCCCCATTAGGCCACCGAAAATGCTGAATATGAATGCCACATGTCCTCTATACTACCAAATCATGATGACGTCATATTCCTTGTCAGCTCCTAAGGGTCAATCACCTGCTGCCATGTTTCCTCTTGGAGGATAGAGAAAGGTTCCTAGTTCTTAGGCTTTGCAACAAATTTCCTTTGTAATTATCTTCTCCTTGCAACCTCGACGCTTTTAAAAGAAATAATTAAGAACTTGTGAGATTCTAAGGTTTAAAATCTCTAGTCTCTAAGGTCCCGATATGTTTCTATGTTTCATGTATTGAAGAGAGAGAAAGGGTCCCTCGGTCCTTGGTTTCACAAGAAATTTCCTTTGCAAACTTTGTTTTCCACAACCCTTGGTTATTTCAAAGAATTCTAAATTCCTTTGATCTCCTCTCCTCACAACCTCGACACTTTTAAACAATTGAATTCATAATAAATAACGAAGTTCTGAAAACCAAAAGTTTTGAAACTATGAGGTTTTGCTTTCTCCCTGGTATTCTACTGCTCCGAAGTTCCGATATGACTTGCTCATTCCTTCTGATATCTGGTCTCGATGCTCTGGGCCTTCTTATATTCTTCTAACTCTGATATCATTTTTAAATAAACATCCAAGGTCCTAGACATGCTTTTGATATTCGACCTTCTAAAATTTGGTGTTCCGAATCTCCCAAGACTCCAACCTCCCCTGAGTTTGGAATTGCTACAAACTTTGGCAATGTGCCAAGACTCCAACCACATTTTAATTGTGCCTTCATGGCTTAAGTCACCAAACTTTTACTGGGAATAAATCCTAATCTGGGAGGCCATTTTTATACTTCCACATACCATTGGAAAGCTCTTTCATAGAAATTTCCAATGGAGAAGGTCTAATGTAGTCTTTGATCCCATTTTCTACCTGAAAACTCTATGTTATTCTTTGTACCTTGACCCTTATTATTGTGCCTAGAACCTACTCTTCAGATGAATTTAGGAATATTCCACATACCATTAGAGATATCTTTCCATGCACTCACCAACTATTCCATCTCTATGAGAATCTGAGCTGGTCTCTTGTGGCAGAAACTCCTCCAAATTTTGGGACTCCCAACCATCATAGTCTTCTTTTAATGGATACTCCAATAAGCCTTTTACAATGGTGATTATCTACCAGAGATTGCAGCAACCATAGGACACCCCTTGAGCATGACATATCAAGCACATCAAACTAGACTGATTATGATCACAGCTACACTAGGGAACATCAAAGCCAAGATATGTTGCCACAAACATACATGCTAGTTTGGTTGACATCAATGCCAACACTCTTGTCAACTGTCAGACAATTCCAACTACCTAACACATCTCCCAGCATGATTGTTGACATCAATTCCAACACACTTGAAACCACTAGCCATCCATACAATGTTAATTGTCCAACAATATCCCCCGTTGGCATTGATGGAAACACCTGCTATCTCATCACTTCTTCACTTTGATGGCCAATCCTCATAATAATTCCACACTTCTCCAAGCATCAACCACCAATGGATTTCTCTCCTCTGCATGGGACATCACAGCTTCTCCACTAATTCTCTCCCCCTTTTACATCAATGGAAAAGGGCTACAAGTTGCCCTTTTCTTCCCCATGCAAGCATCAACTGTCAATGACGAGGGCCTAGATGTTGATGTGCATTCTGCTTTGTAGACTCTTTTTAAGGACTGGTCGATGATGCTTCTCTATAATTTGTGCATATGTTATATGCTCCCCCTGGACCCTATATTAGGTGGGCAGACCCACCTGTGGTTTTTTGGATGGGTTTGCACATTGTTTTGGGCATGATGGTTTTCTACTCATGGTATTTTGTAGATCCGGTCAAGGGAACTATGGTTATGTTCTAATACAAGGTTAATGGACTGGGGTTTATGAATGCTTCATATATATATATATATATATATATATATATATATATGTGTGTGTGTGTGTGTGTTGTAACAGAAAGGAATCTAATGAAAAATAAAGTTGGTAGTCCTGGTTTGGGATCTAGTAGAAAATGTTTGCGTATATTTGTTTTATGTTTATGCTCTCGTTATTGTTTATCTTCTATTTTTTAAGAATTCATTGGCAGATAATTTTTTTACAAGGTTAAAACCTACATTATTTGAGTTCCTCCAGTCTTGAACACCTTGTGGTTGTTGGATGAATACTCTCGTGCTAATACTTTTTTTGTATCAGTCAAAAGGAAACTGATATTAATTAAAATTGTCATGGTATTGTTGTTGCTGCAAATACCAACCATTAATGATGAATTTCATATTTCTCTTCACTGTTGTTATTGCTTCCAATACTGTGCTCACTTCATTTGAGCATCTCCATCACTTTTTCTCCCCTTGAGATCAATATTCTCCAAATATGGATTGTTGCTTAAATAATACCAATTGCACCAAGAACTAGACACAAATTGGATGTTGTACTAGGAAACCTCTTATATCTCTTTCTCAAAAATAAATGTACACTTACACACAAAGGTTTCTCCATACAAACCTAGACCATTAATTCTCATAGCGATACCAATTGAATACTAAGGGACATGAAAGCTTATACCAATTGTGTTTCATGAATACAAGACTTATAGGCATAATACAACTCACAACTTAAATGAAATAAGTGTATTTCAACCAAGATGAAAACCTTGCCTTTCCTGAGCAATATTTCTTCTTGAAGTTGATGATCATTTCCTGCTACTACTTACTAAAGAAACTCCCACTAATTCAATGTGCTCTCATATCCTACATCTTCTTACTTGCTTCTACGTGGGGACTGATCCTGTGGACCTGAATTGACTGTGTGCTTCATGTCATTCCACACTTCCACTGCACGCACCTTCTTTCCAAAACATAAAATTTTATTGTGTACTCCCCCTAAAATCATGTTGCTTTCACTCTCCTCTCTCTTTAAATGTTGATACATTTCAAATAAACAAATTCGTCACCATAATCAGCAAGGGGACTCTGTTAGGGTCCCGTGATTTGGCCGATTGGCTAGCCAAATGACGATGTAACATCAAACCAAGCTTTGGAGCCCAAGGACCTAGCCTTCCTGGACTCAGAGAGGGCTCTCTCTATAAGTGTAAAAGATGTCGGTGTGTTTACTTGCGATGTTCTGATATTAGGCTAGTTATGAAGTATGTTTTTGGTTTTTTTGGTTTTTTTAAGTTTGTGAGGGATGAAACTGATCAAATACATAAACTGGATAACAAGATGTAGATAAATTGGGCTATGGGGTCAATCAGGTCAAGGAAGCTAATGAGGCGATGATGTAAAGCTGCTATAGGGCCGATTTGATTCACAATAGAAGGGATCTCTGGGCAAAATGGAGTAAATGAACAATAAGTTGGTGAAAGACAAGGGATTTCAAGTGAAAACTAGTTAATAGCAGACATAAACATGTAATAGCAAGCCATTAATCATGCTAGGAATAACTATAAGCTAATCAATACATAGGAAATCAAACATTCCAGCCATACATAGAGGTATAAGACCCTCTAACTTCGGGAAATAGCTATCAGACTTTGGGGAAAACACATGAGACAAACTAACAACTCATAAACTATGCTGGAACGCCTAAACATAGTCTCTAAGTCATTGGGTACTTGGACAAATAAGTTTTCATAGTTTTAGGCAAAGGGCTAGATCGGGACTAGGCCTCCTTGGTTCAACAAAATGATCAACAAATCAGTCAAAGAGAAAATTTTATGGACAGAACTATGGGCAGCTGATAGGTAGGTAGGGAAAACCATACATCCTACTCAACATACATGGAATTGATGAATAAAACTTAGCAACAATACCTTAGGTTACTAAAGAGCAGCTAAGAATTCTTTAGCATAACTAAGGGAGAAGAAAACATCAAGCTATGAAGATTCAGGGATTTTGAGGTGCCTCCATGGGCATGTCTCAAAATCAATCTTTACTGATCTATAGCAGCAAGAAAAATGAAATATGAGTGGAAACTAGAAGACAAAACAACATTAAGAAGCACTATACCATTCTACCATGTCAAGGAATCCATCAACAAGCCTTCAACATTCCTCAAAAGCATCCAAGAGGCATTCCAAACATCATAACTCAAGTGTATCTTCTTCAAAGCTCATATGACCAATAACATCCTTCTCAAGTTCAAATTTTCCGATTTACAATGAAATAATACTAGAGATAAATAGGTTCAGAAGGAGAAAACCTCTCATGGAGCAACTAGCTATCCCATTGGCCAAGCTGCAATATTCACCTCTTGTCTTTGGCTTTCAAGAAGTCCAACTCACAAAGGTCTGACATCACCTCTACAATAAACAGTTGTACGAACAATGGATTTCTTTACATGATTTTCCCACCCTTCCACGCTTCGAATGCACACTTGGGAAAAGCAGATTTTTGGAGTTCAAAAATTGCAAAAATACTTCATATTTATGCCTGAAAAAGGTCCTCTGACTTGCTGGATGCAAATGGAAGGCTTCCTGATGTCAAAATGAGGCTCATGATGGCTCGTTGGAAAGCTCTCTGTGTCTGCTTTCCAATGCAAGTGGAATCATCTCGATCTGATCTCTGAAAGTCCCTCAAAACTGTACCTGTGTGCAAAAACCCAGAAAATAGCAGACTGCTGATAGGGCGGGCAGAATGTGCAAAATGAGGCTGTTTTTTGCCAATTTGAGGGGGCGAATGATTTTCAAATGCCCTGAAAATCGCTGGAGAGCTTCTCATGAAATTATGGAATCCATTGGTATCACCCTCCTCCCTTGACGACTCTTCAAACTGAAATGGCGCATTTATGAGTTTTTGGCAAAAACCCCAAAAATGCCAAAAAACAAAAAGTTTTCGAAACAGGCCCAAAACTGGCATGGATGACCCTCAAGGGTCCATGGAGACATGTTCCGAAGCTGAAACTAAAATATCGAGGGCTGATGTGCGTTTTGCTTCCTTCCGTGCTAGGCGCCTCTCCTTCAATTTCTTCAATTTTTCTTGTGCTACCTTCAATTTGCGCCGGGCGAATTGGTTTAGCTTCTGAAAGTGAAGTGTTCTCTTTCTCTATAGCTCGAGATCCCTGTTTGCCTTCTCAAGCTTGGTCTCCAAATGCTGGTTAGCCCTCTCAAGCCAAGCTTCCTTGTTTTCCTCAATTTCCCGCTCAAAGAGGGTAGTGAGAGGAAAAGCTTCGAATTGAGCTTGTTCTTCAGCCTTCTGCTTCTCCAAAGCTCTCCTAAGCCCGATGGTTCTAGGCCTCTTTCGCCTAGGCTGGTCCTCCTCTTCCTCATCACCAAATTCGCCAATAAGCTCTTCAATTCTCACTTGCGCCCTTTCCGCCTCCTTTTTGTACTTGATGGCCCTTGCCTCATGAATGGCTGCATGAAATTTCATTTGTTTGTTCTCAACCTCCAAGAATTGATTGAAATTCCTTGCCCTTTGGAGATCTTCTTGTAAAATCTCAATTTGCCCTTCTTTGTGAATGAGGAGGTTCTCAAGGATGCGTGCCTCATTGTCGCTGTCATCGCTTGGGATAGGGATGACAGCTGATTCACCTCCATGCTTGGCGCTTTCTCCAATTGTACTTTTGCCTTTGAAGGCCAATCTAGCGCTCTTTCTCCTTGGTAAGCTAGGAGTTGTTCTCTTGGGCAATTTTCCCTTCTTAGGGACAGTTTTGGTCACCATTGTGGTGGCAACTTCAGCTTGCTGTCCTTCCCCAACATCCTGTCCAGCTTGTGGCTCAAAAGGTGTTTCGATTGCTTGCTCAAACTGCTGCTCTTCAAACTCTGTCCACTGCTGTTCCCTTTCCTGAAATTGATGCTGTTCATCAACCTCCAGCTGCTGCTCTTCTTCCTGAAATTGATGCTGTTCATCAACCTCCAGCTGCTGCTGTCCAATGATATCCAACCGCTGCTGTCCCTCAAAATCTGGCTGCTGCTCATCAACCTCCTTTTCTCCTTGTGGCTCACTGCCCTCTCCTTCTCCTTGTGTACTTGGCTGCCCAGTGATCATCTTGAGTGTTTTAGGGGTAGGCCTACTAGATAACGGCACTGGGCGATGGATAGGCTGAGTCGGAGACACATGAGCAGGAGGAACAGTGGCGAAATCGGCATGGCTAATGAAGGACTCCCATGAAACCCCTTTTTTCTCCAGCTGGTGCAAGAAGATGATTTTGATCAAGGAATGATGAAAGAGAGAAGAGATTTGCCGAGGTGGAGCTTTCTTTTGGACAGCAGCTGCCATCTTCTCTATGATCTTGGACAAAAAGTATGGAAGGTTTAATTGCTTGCTCCTGGTAAAATGCATCAACAAGCGAACATGATAAGCAAAGATTTGGCTAAACCTCCCTTCACAAGTGAAGTATCTCATTATGGCCTTCATCAGTGGCGCATAACTTTCAAGAAGATAGGAGAAAGGAAAAGTAGCAGTGATGGTCTCCCTATGTTCCGGCTTGATGAAAGGCTTATAGTCCTCCAAATCAAGATGTGCTTGTTTAAACCATTTTTCACCATGCTACGGGATCTTGGTAGCTTTGGATATATACCTTGGAGAAATTTTGAAATCAAGATCTGCAAGCTGGAAGTGTTTGTCCTTGAACCTTAAAGCACACAAATGTGTAAGTGGTGAGAAACTCTTGACTTCCTCTATCCTTTGACAGAAATCAAGACAGCCTACCTCATGGAAATTGAAAAGTACTGAAGGATGAGCATTGATGTCTTCTATGGAGGTAGGCTCATATCTCTTATGTTGTCTGCCTTTGTGATCTCGCCTTGGAGGCATTCTGATTAAAAACAGGCTTGAAAGAGGCACACTGCCTTCAATATATGAAGAATGTTTTCCTGGATTGAGACAAGCCACCAAACTGTTTTGACAGTTATGGACCTTGTGATTCAACAAGGCTTCCTTGAATAAACTCTTCTGCACTTATTAACCACAATCTTTCAAACTTGGTTACACTTTAGCTCTGAATCTTTCTCAACAATAACACTATGGGTAAGAACTGTTTTGTAGATTCTTTGGGCATAGTCTTGAACAAATCCCCTTCGTGACCTTTGCTTAGAGGCCTGCTTGCACTTATATTTTTGTCTTTGAAAACAAACTTCAAGATTATAACCCTGCTCTTTTAAGTTATTTACCTTGAAATATGCCCCTGTCAGCAGACTTCTGTGGAGACCACACAGTGGGGAAAAGAAAGAGACCCTGTGGTTAGGTGAAAAATAGCCCACTGTGTTAAGAGAAGAACCTTTCACTTGTGACCTTTTGAGAAGTCAATCACTGCTTTTAAAACTCTGCCCTTGCTGTTTACTTGATCACCAGTAAATGCCCAATCATCTACAAATGCCCAATCATCAACAAAATACCTTGTTTCACCTTTAGAAAACTCTGTCTTAACAAACTTTAGAAGGATACCACGTAGTGTAATGAAAAGGCAGATTTAGCTTAGGTGTAAAAATAGGTGTGACAGTGGTTTTAGGAAATAAATTCCTTGCTCCGTGAGTTTAAAAAGTCCACCTACTGTACCCCTGTTTTGACCTCATATGTAAACACCAAGCGTTCTGCCCTACCTTGCCTCCAGCTTCTTTATCAACAAACTTTTGCCCTTTAACTTATGCACAGCTTCAAACCGAGGTCTACATGCTTGAAAACTTGATTTTTCGAGTTCTTTAAGGTAGGGATAGAGTACCTTGTGCGTTTTTGAGAAGAAATCCCCTTGGAGGGATCTAAAAATGCAACGGGATTCTTCAAAACTGGCGCGGCAACCCTTGGAGCAAAACTCGTCGCGCCGGAGAAAACGCCGGGTGGAGTTGTCGTGCCGTCGGGCGGGCACCTACAGGCTTGTCGCGCCCGCCTACAGGCTCGTCGCGCCCGTGTTGACACCCTGTGTATTTTGGAGCCCAGGCTCGTCGCGCCACTTGCCAGGCTCGTCGCGCCGCCCTAAAACTGTGCAGAAGACCTCAAATTGTTGGAAAAGCTCGTTGTGATGCTTGGGAGCTGTAGCAATTCGTTGTTTTGATTTCACAAATGATTTAATATTCCCCTATTTCATTTTCATGACATTTTCAAAATATCAAACGGTCACTTTGAATACATATATCTGCCCCTTTTCAAATGATGCAAAACAATGTTTGTATCGAGTTGCCTTTTTTAAAAATGACAATCTTCCAGATCTGTTTTGCCTCCTCACGGAATTACATACCTGTTCCCATGAGAGAGATATCTCAAAAATTTCGACTTTTTCCCTCTTTGAGCGCTTTTAGGTGACAAGGTAAACAAAAGCAAGGTCATTTAAAAAAAACTGTCAAAGGCATTTGAAAGCTTTTTTACCACTTTACAGGAAACCATTGGTGTCTTCTTTAGGGAATATAAACAATGATAGTTTATCAAAAACAAATTCCTTTCTGCCTAATCATAGGATCATATACCAGTTTGCCTCCTTATTTGAAAAGCCAAACTTGTAAAATATGAAAACAGGTTTTTTGGCACACAGTCTTTATTCTATTTTCTCAGCATATTAAACCCCTTTTGTCAGTAGCAACATTTCATGACTGGACTTATGTTCACTGCCTCTTTCACTTGCTGATTTGCTAGTAAAGAATGGCTATTTCATAATGCACTAAAAATGTTGGAAAAGTTGTAAAACACCTCTTCTCGAAAGGCGCATCCTTTGAACTTTTGATATATGAGATTATTTTACTGTTTGACCCTTTCCACAAGGAGAGACTCTTCTTTTAGGCATCAGTGGCACACATATGCTCAAAATTGTCTCTTTTATCTATTCCTAGCATTGCATACCTGTCATTTTGCCTTTTATGACTCAACCTTAGTCATTGTTTACTTCTCTAGTTGCATCTTTTCACCTTAGCCTTGTTTGTTTGCTCAGAGGGATTTTCCTTGATTTCTGGATAGGTGCTCATGAAATGTCTTTAACCCTTTTTAAGTCCACTGCTCCTTTGGCACTCAAGGCATAAATTATGTTCAACCTTTTCTCCTTTCTGCTGGATGAGCTGTTGACAGGTAGCTTCTTTGAAGAGGGAGATCAATACATTAGTATCATAGACAGTAATACCTTCTTTATTTCAACTTCTTTGAGTCCTTTCTCTGCACTTTTGGACTTACCATTTTTCAACAGTATGCAATGATTTTGGCTCTCTGCTTATGTATGGAGGAAGCTCTTAATCAGGTAAAGTATCAGAAGACCCCTTTTACCACTATGTCAGACACAGCCTTTTTCTGAAACAGGAGTATCAGTATCTTTACATTATCAGAGCTGTCATTCATTGGTGTAGTGACCTTGTTTCAGTCTTCGATATCCTTCTACTGCTCTTTCTTGTATCAATCACTTTCAGCACCTGTAGTAGTTTTGGCCCTCTACTCATGTATGGAGGAGGTTTTTTTTATCAGGCAAATGTGGTGGTAAGTAAACCATCTGAACAACACCAATCTTAGCATCTTCATTTGCAAACCTCACTGTGTTTTTGAAGGAAACCTAGCCATAGTGACACTGTTCTAAGGTTGCTGAGATATTTGTCACTTGGCTTGTTCATCTCATGATCTGGTATATTGACCAGAACTCTTTGTGATCATAAAGGTCAGTGTTTTCTTGAAGAACCAAGAACCTTCTCCTGCCTGTGTAATGGCATTGATTAACATCTGTTCTATTTGATGCTGCACCAAAACAGGCCTCTTATGATTTGGATGTTCACTGATGAAATGGCCTTCTAAAGTTTCAACCATTTACCTGACTTGAAAATTTCAGATGATCTCTTTTATTAGGCTAAACTTCTTTTCCTTTGAGCTTATCATACTTTCACTACAATCCTGTTATGGTCAGAAATTACATTCATGAAACCTGAAGATATTGTTTCATTGTTTCAGACAGGGAAAACCTGGACTTTTGCAACCTTCTGAGTCAACTCTGACCTGCGCCCTCTGCTTATGGATGAAGGAGGCGCCCTAACCCTCTGCTTGTAATGAAGGAGGTCCTGAGCCTTGAAAAATTTACCATTTGCTGAGACAGTGGCAATCCTTTTTCCTGTGATTTTCATACTGAAAAGAGCTGTAAGGTCCTGATTGAGAGCCCTTTGTTTTGCAGCTTCATCTCAGGCTCATAATACATTTAGAAGCAGCTGTTCCTCTAACTGTAAACTCAAACATTTACTCCATGAGATGAAATATATTTCCTGTCTTTGTAGAACCATAGAACACAGTGAAAAACCTACTAGTCAGCTTGAGATTGGGCTTTATGCAGTGCTGAGACCTAGGGAATATGAGTGGCGTGACTTAAGGCTGTTTGTCAACTTCATTTGCAAATTAAGGGATCAGTCATGGTAGGTCTGCTGCAGATGGGGGCTTTTTGGCTTTTTGATGATTTGCGAAAATCAAAAAATGTCTAGCATACACTTCTAACATAGGGGAGACCTTTGAAACGAGATGTGGATTTGCCTTTTAAAGGCGATGAAGGCGATTAATAGAGGCGAGGGTTGGATAGGATAGTTGACGAGGAGTTGTGGATTCTCTTAAGGGTGGACTAAATAGGTAGGAAAGGCGAAAAGTTTTGGGAGGGGGTTTTGGATGACATATTGACATAAGGAAATCGGTTTCTAGAAAACTCGAGATATCGTCATCACTAACATGTAAAAATCTTTTGATGGCTAACAGTTGAATACATATCGGACTGGTCGAGAGAGACACCGAAGATCCTCCATATTATTCATACCTTTCGATGGCCACATTTGGGAACGCGGCTTCGGTGTAGTCTTTGCGGGCATTCGGACTCCTACTTCGGTTGAAGGAGGGGCACTATTGCTATATCTTTGATTGCTTCTGTCTTGCTATGTTTGGCTGCGGTTACTGACACTTATTCTCATTCGCCCCTTTTGTTTTGGAATGCCTTAGTGGGATTCCTTCTTTTTCCTTTTCGTTGTTCCAATTTGCATCTACACCCATGTATTCCATGGCTAGTGGATCGACTTCTTTTCAAAAGGGTTCCCCTTTGGGAGCTGAGCATATTCCTGGTTCGAATCCTTCTTTGGGGTCCTTTAAATTTTACTTCTCGGACTCGAATTTCAACCCTTGGTACGGGAGGTGAGAATTTGACCACTTTTACGAGTTGGAACTACTGTATTCACTACAGTGGGGAAGCGGGGAATCGGTTTACGGCGATCACCCCGAGGAATGCTTCTTTCCCTTCGTCGAGGTGCTTATCGAAAAATTTTCCCCTCTTTCTAGCCACGAGACCCTTTATCGGGGAGCTTTCCTCTTCATTTAATACTTCGGGGGGGGGGGGGGGGGGGGACGGTACGGTCTTTGGTAACTGCGTTGGGAGGAAGTTAACTTCTCCTTTTTCTACGATTATTTCTCACAACCTGAACATCCAAATCCGGGGTATTCTTTTCGGAATGTGAGGAATTCATCCCATCGGGGATGGAATCCTCGAGCCTCGCCTCGTTTACCTTTTAAACGCGTTAAAGCTTTGCCGGATACGTAGTGACGAATGATCCGTCCGGTACGGTCCCGGGGTGGCGCACATGGGTCCGACAATTTACCTTCGGACATTCCAAAGTTTGAAGGCAAGAATGGAGAGGATGCGGTGATCACATCACCACGTTCCATTTATGGTCTTAACTCTTTGATTGATGATTCGATTAGGTTGAGATTGTTCCAACGCACCCTAACTTGGAAACGACGCAGTGGTATATTGAGCTAGCTGAGGGGCATTTTTGCTACATTTGGGCTTGTTGTTACATTTCTAAACCATTTTCAGTTTTCTGTCGATTTATGATGCGGGGCCGAACTCTAGCTAATTTTAAACGGGATGACGCAACCCATTTCGACCGCCAATCGGGGAATGGCGGAGAAGGAAAAAGGCTTATTAAAGCTCATATTCCAAGAGAATTCCTTTTGGAATGGTTTGCGAAATCTCTGCCCGGTCGGACATTTGTAAGGATGTATCCTGTACGGGGTATTTTACGAGACGAGGCCATTTTTAGGGCCCAACTGACTTGAATTGATATATTCTCGGTACGGGGTCCCTCCATAAATATTTTCCCGTGCTCCTCGCTCCAAATTCGTTTATCCAAAACCTAAGCACAGGTCCTCATGGTGATGGACTTATTGGATGATTATTAATTAGTTACCATTAGCTGCTTACTCAATTGAGTTATGTCTAATCTGTCATACAGTCGAAATTGTGCCTGTTGAGTCATCGCCTTCCCAATCTTTGTCGATAAATCTTCATCCCAGCTTAGATCCCAAAGTGTGATACGAAGGAAGAAGAGAACGAATAATAAGAAAAAGGGCAAGAAAGAGAGGGTAATGCAAATAAAACCAACGAGCATGTTGGTGAGGGTCCAAAGGATAAAAAAAGAAAGTGAAGTTTCCATGCAAGTTATGTCTTGGAGACCATCTTACACACACACCCCCTGAACGGATACACGGTGCTTGTTAGCTCGGCGGGGGTTCTTCTAGTTCCCGAGTTTGTGTTGACAAACCCCCTTTTCCCAAGGGCAGTGGTTGTTGGCACAAATCAAAATCACGGGGCTTCCTGCGGGGGCACCCGGTGTTATAGCATCATTTCTCACCTTCATATGATTCATGATTGCTTTTATGGCTTTGGGCACCCATTCCTACGGAGACTTGGACAAATTCACTAAAAAACGGTGTAATAATCATCTGACGGTTATGCCCGGACTTTTTTTTCGCATGTATACGCGAGTCCACATGCACTTTTCCACGTATGCCATTAAAATCATTAAAAAATATATACAAATTCCCTATTTTGAAATTTAGGTTGAAGTGATTTACTGCAGTAGTTCAGCCACCCCATCACGTGACCTTTGTTTAAAAGCTGTTGAAACTACTTTGAGGGTATAAAAATCCCCTCATGTGTATGGCCTAAGGAAAGTATTGATATTATACTACATTGGTATTCCTATCCAAGTACGATTCCCCGTGCCTCTGCACTTTCCCGATTCATTACGGAAACCCTTGTTTCTGCGTGTCTCTTCTTTATATGTCATCTCGTATGCCAGAGTTTGGAAAAGAATCTTAGCGAGGCAAGGGCGGGACGGATCGGACGACGATCTGCTCGAATCGTGGAAGGATTCATGCGATCTCTCCATTCGTTATTTTTGTACATCTTATTTATAATACGGAAAAGGAAACCGTCTTGTTAAAGCCTGTATACAGTGTCCACTTTCATATATGAGAATATTGTTATTTAAGCATTTATGATGGTTTATCTAATACTTCATATGGATTTCACTAAAATTTAGAGTAGATATATGTTGTGCAAGCAGGTTCTTAGAGTGCTTGTTTCTTCTTGTCTTTCGGGTTAAGAAGGAAGGACGGTTGTTTCGGGGTTTGGACAGCGGATGCGCTGGCAAGTAGGACCTACGGGTAAGTTCCTCGATCTTCTCTATTTAGTTTTTGTAATGTGTATGGTTGTGTGAGTCCTTCTTAAGTAACCTTTGCTGCGCGGAAGGGTTGTAACTTAACGAACCTCTAGGGGTGATTTTCCCAGAAACGGGCGGCGGCTCGGCGGGGATTGCATTCTTGTGATTCCCCTGTTGGGTGGTTTCGGTACATTTGGTAGGTTTCCAATAGTTTTAACTTCTATTTGCGAGTCCGATTTACTCTTTCTCGGTCGGAGCGAAGTCCTGGTTTCTTATCCGGGCCCAGTCCTTTTTTGTTTTTTCATTATTTACCTTTATATACGCGCTTTTACTGCACGATCGCGTATACATAAGTTTGTCTAAGGGAGTCGCGTATACGCGTGTTTCCTTGCGGTCGCGTATGCACGCTTGTTGCTAAGCTGTGAAGTTGCGTATGCCTAGCTGATTTTGATATTTTGGATTTCTTGAATTTTAGGTCCTTTTACGCTCTGTAGAGACCTTTCTGTAGTGTCTTTGTACCTCTGGATTGTGAAGAGTGGTCTTTGGTCTTTTCTCTCTTTCGTTTGATTGAAAACTAGTCTTTTTGGCAAGTGTTGTTTGTTGGTCTTTGGCACTTGGTTCGAGTACGAATCTCTTTACGGGGATTCTTGGTACATTCACCTTCATCGAGCAGAGAGCTCTGCTCGTTTACTCTTTCCTATCTTTGTGGTTCGCTTTGCACTACGATTTTTGCTCATTCTTGATTGGTTTTCTTAGGTTCAATTAGCTGGAGTCTTGTTGCAACTTTTGAAGTCTTTCTTGGTTCTTTGAAGTTTTTGTTTGCGGCAAGGTTGTACTATTCTTCTAGGGCTGAGTGGTAGTTTTTTTTGTCTTCTTTTGCTCATATTGATCTTGCTACTAGTTAGCTCTATAAGATTTGGAGCATTGTTGAAGTTTGTGCTTGAAATTCAATGTTGTTTAGCTTGGGATTTGATAGTTTTTAGCTTGGTCTTTTCAAGCTCTTCCTTTATAAAACTCAAAAGCCCAAAAAATATTTTTCTTTGCTTTTGTTTTTGCATTTCAAAAAAGCTCAAAAAAAACATTTGCCTTGTTGTTTGCTTTTGCATTTTTGTTTTTGTTTCTTCGTATCTTTTGCGGCTTTGTTGGGGTTTATTGCCTTTGGATTTTGACTCAATTTTGGAAAGGAATTGTCATTGATTTCTTCCTCTTGTTTTTAAGTGTTTTGGTGTCTTCATATTAAGAGTTCTTGATTTGGGGAACTAGCTTTACGGACAACCAAAAAGAGTTCGCATGAAGGATCTTTTGGGAAATTTCCTCTTTTGCTTTAGGAGATTTTGCATCTTAGGATTTGCATGCTTGTAGTGATTTGCATCGGTGCACTTAAGCATTTAGTATTTTCATAGTTTTTGTGAGTGTGAGTGTGTTATACGAAAAAGAAAAATACAAATTTTAATCTCGTAGAACCTGTATAGAGATTGCTTTTCATCGAAAGAAGACAATAAGCACGCATTTGCATGTAGTTTGGTTTATTAATAATTTCTTTATAGCAGTGTAGAAACACAAGTTTCATCTTCATATCCTTTTGACTTAACATAACGACCCATTAAAATAAGCGATATAATTTAAAATCAACTAGCAAGTTTTCTAAGTGTCACCAACTAGCTAGATTTGGCAAGACTTATGTGGAATATTAGGTGAGTGGAGAGTTAACTCTCCAAGGCGCTCAAACAAAACATAGGAAGTTGATTAATTGAGCGAAATCCAGCTCAGATTGGGTGGACGGGAAAGCTCTCCTCCGGAGAGTCGAGCGAGGGGAAGTGAAGGTGAGAGGGATACCCCCCTCTCGGTCGCTGAATGCGACCTCAAGACACGTCGCCGACTTCGACACGGATTGGTGCCCATAGTTGTCACTCTAGGTTCCACACGAGTGACGGGGGGGTACGTATTTTGAGGTAGACGTCGCATCACCTTCCCGGCGGTACTTTTGGGGGGGTGCCCTTGCGAATCTTGGGTGCTTGGTAAGCAAGGGTTTGTTGTTAGAGAGGAGTCGGCGTAAGCGGCCCCACGATACCTTCGGCCCAATGGGCTTTGAGCGTAATTATCGACGCCGGGAGGTCCTATATTTTTCTCTTTCTTGTATTTTGGTGTCGGTCCTCATCACCGGAGCGAAAATACTTGAGGGTGTTTGTATTTGTATCTCGGGGATTTTCCTTTTGGTAGTGCTCTTTGCTCTAGCGCGCTTTTATATTTTTTGAGTCTATTAAAATTTGCTAAAGTGGGCGATCGAGCGCCTGCATCGATCGAGGAGAATCGGGGGTTGTCTCTGAGAGTCGAGAGCCTTCTTCGAGAAGCGTAGGAGTATTCATGGGTGGTTACCACCACCAGCAGCACCGACGCGGTGGAGGGAGTCCTCACAAGGGTTTGAAGGTTTCTGCCGCTGATTACGGTGTCGGTTAGAGAGGGTGTTCGCATCACCTCGCGAGTTTTATTTCCTCGGAGAAGATTTTCAAATTGAAAGCGTGCACGAACCTCTGTCCAGTCCATCCCTCTTATCCCCGATTATCATTCGTTATTCAGCCACATCGGACACGAGTCGGAGAGACCGGGGGAGATCTTAGTATCATTCTTGCCTTTCAATGGCCACGGCGGGAACGCGGCCTGGCAGCATGAGTGCGCAGAGCATTAGGACTCACCCTTGTTGAAGGAGGGGCACTATTGCTTCATCGATTGCTTCTAGTCTTTCTTTGTGTTTGGCTCACAGTTTCACCCAAGCACATGCTTCTCATTCTGGTCCCTTAAATTGAGGATGCCCACTAGTAGGAATCCCTCTTTCCTTTTTAAAATTTCTTTGCGGTACTGGATCTACACCCATGTCTTCCATGGTACAGTGGATCCTTCTTTTCGAGGTTCCCCTTCGAGCCCCAGACATATTCCTAGTTCTAATCCTTCTTTGGGTCATAGTTCACTTCTGATTTGAGTTTCAACCTTGATGCCAGAGGGCAAAGTTCGACTGCTTTACGGGTTGGAACCTGTATTCACTACGGCGAGGGCGGGGAATCGGTTTACGCGGTCATCGAGGGAATACTTCTTTCCCTTCATCGAGTGCTTATCATACCTTTTCTCCTACTGTCCCCAATGCACCCGGAACCCCTGTGGGGGCTTTCCTCTTCATTTAATACTTCGGCGGGGAAGGCGAGGTACGGGCTTTGGTAACTTGGCGTGGGGAGAGGTTATTTTACTTCTTCTATGAATTATTTAAGCAACCTGGTGCCTCATCAAATCTAGGGTATTCTTTTTTTAGAATGTTGGGGAATCCATCCCATGGGATGGAGATCTTGACTCCACCTCTCTTGCACGCCACACGCTTGGTCAAACTTGCCGGATACGCCGAGATTGACTAATGATCGATTCGTTGTGGTCGGGGTGGCCTGCGTTCCACCAACTGTGGACATTCCAAGTTTGAAGCGAAGTCTGAGAAGATCGGTGACCACATCACTACCTTCCATTTATGGTGTTCCTTGAACTCCCCGATCGATGATTCGATTAGGTTGAGATTATTTCAACGCCCCTGCCCTAGCTGAGCTTGTTGCCCGAATGGTATATTGAGCTAGCTGAGGCGGGTTTCGCCATTTGGAGAAGCGTGCATTACATTTCTAAACAATTTCCGATTGTACGTACGATGCGGGGCCCGAACTCCTAGCTAATTTTAAAGCGGGGACGATGGAACCCACATTTGATCACGTTCGGGGAATGGAGGGGAGAAGAAGAGAGCTTATAAAAGCTCATATTCCGAGTGAATTCCTTTTGGAATGGTTCTCAAAATCCCTACGATCGGATATTTCAAAATATGTATCCCTTTTTGGGGGTATTTTTCGAGAGCGAGGAGCCATTTTTAGGGCCCGGCCAGTACAGGCCAGTCTATTCTCGGTACGGGGTCCTCCATAAATATACGCAATGCTCCTCGCTCCAGTCGTTTATCAGGGCTAAGCCCGGTCCTCATGGTGACGGATGGGATTGGATCGTCGATAGTGGTGCGGCCATTTTTAACACTCAATTGCGGCGGTGTCTTTTGTCATCGCCACCGGGTGGGTGTGCCTCTTTGGTCATCGCCTTCCCGGTCTTTGTCCATAAATGTTGTCCGACTTCGATCCCAAAGGAAATCCAACAGTAGATGGAAGAAGAAGGGACGAAATGAAGAAGGCGGCGGGAAGGGTAATGTGAATAAAACCAACGAGAATGTTGGTGAGGGTCCAAAGGAGAAGAAGAAAGTGAATTTTCCATGCAAGTTGTGTCTTGGAGACCATCTCACACACCTTTGCCCTAAAATTTAGGATGCGCGACGCTGTTATTGACGGGAATTTCTTCTAGTTCCCGGAGCCATGTTAACAAACCCTTTTCCCCAAGAACCTTGATTAGTTGTTGGCGCGAACCAAAATCTGAGGCTTCCTACGGGAGCACCCGAAGGCTCCATCGAACATTTCTGTAGTGAGTGCTCACGCGGATATCGGCGAGATCATGATTATGGTGGAGAAGAGTCTTGGCTAAGGATACTCTTGATCTTCTTGTGCTTCACATTACGAAGCCTGCGTTGAGTCTGTGCCTCGGATCCCCAAGGCATCTTCTAGCGATCAACGATTAGCTCAGAATCTTCCAGGGCTGCCCCCGAACTACTCGATTGTGGAAGATACGCTCAGAGTCCTTAATGCTATGTCACTGAAATTACTCAGTCTTGTACGCTCGTATGATGCTGCTCTGCCATTGGGGCTATTGATCCAAAAAATTCTCTTACGATTACTTTTGATATGAATAATATTAGAAGAATATCACATGGATTTTCATATTAAATCATCGTACGGAAGTACGATATCTTTCGAACGGTTGTTGATAAGGGTGCTTCCATATGCGTGATGTCTCTCACATGTTGGAAATAGTCTGGATCTCCCAAAGTGACTTATCTACCACTCTTAGAGCGCATTCGATGGTCATTCTCATAGACCCCATGGTATTGTCCCAGCTTTGCCCATCTGTGTTGGGGGCAAAAGCTGTCAATATAGAGGTTGAGGTAGTTGACGCAAGCTTGGACTACAGCAGCACGATTTGAGAGAAACTAGATTTATGAGATGGATGCCATTGCATCCTCATTATTTAGGATTGTATGTTTCCCCCACGAAGGAGAGTTGTGATGGATCAAGCTAGATTTGTCCTCTGAGCCGAATGCGTCTGCGGCTCATTTGTTCCTAAGTTGGATAATACTAAGGCTTTGTTGAGAATTAGGAGTTGGAATGTATTCCTTTAATGATGGGTACTGATATTCTCTCTACGGTTCCATCTATAATCGATTTCATCCTCGAGCTCCTCTTCGAAGAGAGTTCTTGAGAACTCATTATTTTTAGAACCCTTGGACCTTGCCTTCCCCCTACGCCACATTAGCGGAAGGTCGAGTGGGTGGAATGGCATTTGCGATTCTGCAGTTGAGATTGCTTATCGATTATTGTTGACTCTACGAGAATCCATTCCGGCTCCTCTTTCACGGAAAGTTGGATGGAGATGTGGCTCGGCTTGGACGCTTAGTTCTTCTTCGGCCCGAGTTGCTGGATACCACTCTTCCATGCAGAAGAGGCCATCTAGAAACCATGAATGGTATAGATAGACGAGTGGGATGATTTGCATCATCGGTCTTATTTTTACGACTTGAGCGAAGTTGAAACAAGTTTTCCAAGTCCTCTAGTCTCCACGGGTCTGTTCACCTGGTCTTGAACCCTTTAACTGCTCTGGGGTTTATCTTTGAAGGAACATGGGCTGACGATTTCTCCTACTAATACGTTAAAAATTTCGGGGTCTGTGTGTGAAGATATGCTAAATTTGAATATTCGGTGAAGAGATTCAAGAATTTACATCGAGCTCTTTAAAGAGTATAGGAATGTATTCGCTTGGTCTTATGAGGAAATGCTGGAATAGATCCATCATTGTCCAACATGAGATCGAACGTATGAAAACGCTAAGCCCAGAGTCCAGGACAAAAACTTCGTCCAGGTCCAATCTAGGAAAACGGTAGCTATATTTGAAGTTGGCTGGCAAAGGTAGGATTCATTTTGTTCCTTTGGTAAGATGGGTTTCAAATCCGTTCAAGTAGATAAGAAGCAAGGAAAAATTCGAGTGTGCATTGATTTCGAGAGACCTAAATAAAGCATGTCCTAAAGATAATTACCCCACCATTTTAGCAGGTAGGATTATTGACGGAGGTGTGCGGTAATGAGATTTCTCCTTCATGGACGGTTTCTCGAGGATATAATCAAATTACTATCGATCACCGAAGATCGACGCAAGGCTTGCCTTTGTTGTCCTGAGGGTACTTTTGCATACAAGAAGATGCCTTTTGGTCTTAAAAATGCGGGGCTACCTTTCGGCGGGCCATGTCATATGCCTTCAACGACATCAAAAAAAGATTATTGAGGCATACTTAGATGATTTAGCTTGTCATTCTCGAAAGAGGATGGATCATCACAGTCACCTCAGGCAAATATTTGAAAGATGTCGTTTCTATAAGATCGATTGGTCCAGAACAAGTGCATTTTCGCGGTTACATCATTAGGTTATTGGGATTCATTGTGCAGGAAGGGATTAGGGTAGATCCCTTCAAGGATGAGGCAATGCTTAGGTTGCCTCCCCATCCTCTATCCTTCGGCTTCAAAGTCTACAATGAAAGTCTAATTTCTTCGGAGATTTACTCGTAAATTATCTTTGAAGCTACGAAAGTTTATGAGATTGTTGAAGAAGGGAGTTCCTTTTCTTTTGGATGACTACGCTCAACGCTCATTCGATGCTTTGAAGAAAGAATTGACCTGCGCTCCTTTATTGAGTCCACTGATTATAGCGGGGGATTTCCTCTTGTATACGGCGACAACGAATCTGTGGTATGGTTACCGGATTCCCGGGAGGATGATGCTCTTGCGAGCATGTTATTTACTACCTTAGTCGGAAGCAGGCTGGGACCGGAACTCAGGAGTACACTCCCGATAGAAAAGTTAGCTTTCGCCGGCGGTTCATCTTTGTGCGGCGACTCACGACATTACATTATTCTTCGAAAAACTTATGTTTTGGCGGCATTAAATCCATTCAATTTGTCCTCGGTAGGCGAGTGATTGAGAGAAATAAAATAGATGGATTGTGATTTTACAAGGGTGATCTCAGGTTATGTCTGCAAATCCGAAATCTCATTCAGTTTTTCCTGAAATTGATCTCAAGGTTTCTGTGGAGAAGAGATGATCTAGGATGAATCCCTTTTCAGGATGAACATTTATTTCTTATCTCTTCACGGGATCCTTGTTCCTTAGATATAATTGTGTATCTCGGTGCGAAAGTTTCCCTCTACTTTTCGAAAGATGAGCGTCGTAAGGCTGCGTCACTTGTGGTGTTGGGTGTGGTGATGCTTTATACCGTCGAGGGGTTAGGTTCAATCTCGGGGGCAAACTTGCCACTCACTCTCGAAGAAGGCGAGGAACGTGTTGAATGATTCTCACGGTGGAGCTTGTGGGGGTCATTTATGCGAGCTTGCTACGGCCAAAGATCTTGCGTCTTTAGGGTACTTTTGGCCCTCGATTTTCAAGGATTGTCGAATCGGGTGGTATAAATACATGTCAAGTCTATACTCGAAAAATCTTGCGCTCATCATTCTGCTTTTCCGGTCATTCTTGTCGGTCCTTTACAAAGTGAAATTGATTATACTACTTGCCTTTGCCTTGACTAAAGTCACAAGTACATTATTAATAGCAGTAGAGTACTTTACGAAGTGGGTCGAGGCTATGCCTACTTTTGGGAACGATGGTGAGGCCCTAACGGCTCTTTTTCTTTTCAACCGGGTTATCGCTCGTTTTGGTATTCCTAGAGATTATCCTTTGATCATGGCGAGTCATTTTTCGGAATAGTATGATGAGTGAGTTTGGCTCCCTCAAATTGGGTTTCGGTACATTCCATCTCAGTATTATCCTCAAACTGATAGGCGAGAGTAGAAGCTAGTGAATAAATCCTTGAAGACAATTCTTCAAGGGCCAATTGATAAACTAAGATCAGTGGCATATTATGCTATATCCTATACTTTGGGCATACGGGACGTCGGTGAAAGCGCCAGCGCTCTTTTACTGCGTTTCGAGAATTTAGTGCACGGGTTCGTCCGTATTCCCATTGAATCGAGATTCCCTCTCTTAAGTTAGGCTGTTGAACTTCTTCACGACACTTCTAGTCTTGAAGAACGGATCCTTCATACGGAACATCTTGATGGGCGGTGTAGGATGCGCCACGATGAATGACGCATAAGCCCAGGGTTAAAGTTCGGTACAATAAGGCGGTGAAACCCCGGGGTTTTGCGGAAGGTGACCTTGTTTTAATTACATGCCCAAGAAAAAAATATGCCACAAAAAGTGGAGAATTTTAAGTCTATGTGGTATGGCCTTCATCGTTAAAAATGTCCTTAAGAAAGGAGCGTATACCTTGGTTGATTTCGAAGGAAACGAGTTGCGGCTCCCCAAATAGACTCCTATTTGAAGAAGTATTATGCGTAGGCTTCGGCACAACTTGTCTTCTTTGTATATAATAGTTTTTTCTTTATACATATACGGATTTGATTTCGATCTTTGATGAGTTGGTGATGTTTTTGATGTTGCTTTAGCCGGAGGTTGTGTCGGATATTAGCGGTCATTTTGGTTTCGCCGATGGTGCTAGTAGACACACCGGAACTTAGTTTCGCGGCTTGGGTGCTTCATTATCCTTGGAACCATTTGTTAGCATAAGAGGAGTCTGCATTGGTCCTACTGCAATAATATAGCGAATACATGAGTTGTTTATCTACTCTCGGAAGCAATATCTTTGGAGGTGACTGATTCATTGGTAGTATTCTTGGACTCTGTTTGGTGGTGTCGCGGTTGGAACCATATATCGGGTTAGAGATCCATTTTTGTTACGATTGTTCTTGAGGGTGCATTACAAAGATCATTTCAATTTTTTAACTTTCATTCATATTCCTCGAGGCGACAATTGGTTGGGTGACTCATTAGCTAATCGGGCACTTGATTGGCATATTAATCATTACGCCACAAACTTCTAAAATTTTATCATCAAAAACATCATACATTTTGATACATTTATCACATCACATTAAATATCGCTGTATATATATCCTTGAGTGTTAAAAAAACTTTTAAAATTTGGATCCATAAGGTCATACGAAATTTGACATACTGATCATATTCGGTCTCAAAAAAGAATATACGGTCATCTAATACATAATATCTGTCTACTCACAAGGTCCACCTTACCACAAGTCGTGTTCCTATAGAACGTGGCCCAGCGGTGGTAACTTTCGACGGAATAATGTGCAGGTCTCGGGGCCTCCTACCACCGTTTACCGGGCCCGGCCCGGCGAGATCCTCCACGAGCGACCATAGGTATTTGGCGGGTTAACCCCTCCAAGTTCCTGCGCGGCCTGGAGGATCTGTCTAAATCCTTGGATACGCCGCCCTTTTGTGACGCTTGTGGCGGGAAACCTTCGGAGTCTGCTTGGTCCAATATGCGTATCATGATCATGTTTACATTGTCGGTCATTATGAATCCGATCGAAAACATGTTTGTTTTTCATTTTCATACATATTTTAAAAATCCAAAAAAATTATATAAGTCAAATTTTTTTGCAAACTACCAAGTTTGTACCCCATCATGCCTGGTGGAAGAACAAGATCTAGATCTCCACGAAAGTCCATCCAGAGCATAGGGATAGTCGTCTGACGATGATTTGTTCTCCCCACCAAAGGAAGAACTCCGCCATCCCAAGTAGTCAGAACTTCATACCCTAATCTCTTCATCTTGTACGCAACGGGCAATTCTTGGAGTCTCTCGGTGGTAGTGGTAGAGATGACTGCAGATCTCAATCTGGTATCTTCTCAAAGAATGTCATCAAGTGTCTAGTATCCAAAGTGTTTTGTCTTTACTTGTGGTTGGGGTCAGCGCTGCTTCATGTTCGATGTCATTTGTGCACCCAATCATACACATGAGTCAAAAGCATTCAACTAGCATGCTCATTTGCGTCCTGGACGCACGATGTAAGGGAGCGGAATCACCGCCACTCTTGCCAATGGTGAAAAGGAGGATTGCTGTGTGCAAATCCCTCAAATCTTTAATTGCAATACGAGTTCCAACTTTCTTGGAACCCTCATAATACGTGGACATAATCTTCCACGGTTAGCCCTCCCGGGGGGCTTCCGTGCAAGTCTCACCGTTCTCACTCCGGGAGAGTCCGGTGATAAAATATGTCTTCCACTTCAATGCGTGCGGCATACGATCTATAATGAAGCAATCTTGAGTACGGTTCCCAATAATTGACGAGCATTTCTAGCAATAGGACATTGCTTTTCATATTTGGCATTTGAAAAATTTAGACAATCGCAATTTTGAGAGAATATTTTGCGATGCTGATCCTTGCATGACCTCTTGATCAATTGCAACGTGTTCATGCTCTCTCCATGAGATTGTCATCTGTCAAAAATTCAACAAATCCTTCATTAGCCACGCATTTTTTGATTCGGACTGCACATACGCGAATTTTTCTATGCACGGTCGCGTGTATACGTGACTTTCCTATTACTAACGGCCGTATGCGCAGTGGGATTTTTTTATGAGGTTTTAATGGTGGAAATCACTAAATTTAATTTCTAAACGGACAAATGATTTGCGAGGATGATTGAGGAGCCTGCGACAAATTCGGTGCGATTCGACGGTCGGTTGTTCTTTGATTTGACGAAAAGAAGTTTTTTGCTCCCGGAGCACTTTTTTCCAAATCAACAATGTAATAATGAACCAAAATATGAGGTAATTTGTTTATTTATGCCTAAAAGTTGAAAATTTTCGCAAAAAGAGGTGTTATGCTCATTTTCGTCTATCTTAAGTTACCTGCTTAGGATGCTTGGAAGTGCCCAATTTAGTATGTTTTCGGTACATTTGTGGTGGAATTTTTCCGTTTTTGATCCACAGCAATTCTTGAGCCTAGGTACGGCGGTATATGGTCTTCAACGGCATATAGGTTAGGAAATCACTTTCTGCTTGCATCTTGCATACTAGCCTCCATGCGATCCCACTTGCCAAGGTCGGTCCCATGTCGAGTCATGACTATTACACCCATTTCATAGCGGAATTATTTAATCATGACTTGGTGGTAGAGCCTTCCTTCCACATGGGCTTCCCTGATTAGTTCCTCGCTATCACTTGTTGCCCATGCTGCGTTTTATGTAGGCTCGGGGTCCTCTTTAGTCCCGCCATGACTTATGTGTTGAAGCTTCATTCTTCTTCTTCCTCCTTTATCATTTTCGCTATTACCCTAGAGGCTCCTGGTGTCGTTAAATTGTATTCTTTGCATTGCATATTGGCTACTTGTTTATCCATTTTCATGACTTCATTTTGGACTCGATGTTGACTAGCTTTTGACCTTGTGACTGGCCTGCAAGTTAAACCATTTTGTACTTAGCTATTGTGACTTGACACCCTTTTACCATGGATGAACATTCCTTTGAGTATAAACTTTTTTCGATTTTATTTTGCATTAGCTTTGGATTTTCCAATCGAGACGTGCACTACGATTGCAGTCTCGTTCTATCCATGGCACATAGCATTATTTTTCTTCTTTTAGGCTTATTATGTGAAAAAGACAAAAATCAAATATAACAAAAAAGAGCGGGAACGGGATGTATCTTGGTTACTTTTGATGGCGATGCGAGTACGATTTGTAGCCCTTGAACAATGCACATATACTTATGTATATTTCCTTGTTTGGGATGGTTTCAGTTTTAGCCTAGAGTTGACTTTTACCATGTTTCACTCGTCATTCCTCCCGGTTGGTTCATCTCTTCCAATCTACTGAAGAGTTCAGTCACCTCTTGTAACGGACTTATACGATGTCCTTTTCACCTTGTGGGTCATCACAGAGTCATGCTTTTGTTCGAAGTCTAACAGTCGGCCATTGCGGTGTCTCTTGACTCATTATTCGATCGGCCTTCCCGGTTTTGTCGGTATCTTGTTCTCTCACATCAGATGTTTTGGTCACCCTTCTTCGTCTTTGGTTGAAGATTTGTCGACTTCTTCTTGGCTGAGGTTGTCTGTCGCTCGGCCACATTGCTCCCGAGGTAAGCCTGAAACCTGCAATACTGATTTCCATCATTGATAGGTGACCTTGTGCTCGAAATTTGATCATCATTATGGGTCTTTGGTGATGGTTTCCCCTTTGTGTTCGACGTCGGCACACATTATCACACTTGGTATTCGTACGATACCTTGATTTCCATTGACCCTATGGGGTGGATTTCTGGCTCCATGCTGACTTTGTTATTGGTTGGTTCGGGGGTTTCTTCGTGCGCCAACTTCATCATCACATGTCGAGCATTAGCAGTTTGGTTTTCCATCACTCTACTTGTCCGATTCCTTCCACGATATCGCTGCAGTTACACTGGCATTTGGGTACAATACGTAAGGTATAATCACCTTCCTTCCAACGGATGCTACATGAGCTTGACTCATTGCTACGGGAATAAAATTAAAGTATTTTAATAAATGCCATAAGGTTTGCGATCATCGGTAAAGCGGACTCTTGCTATCGACGATGAGATTCATCATTATCTGATTGGCTGGGTCTTTCAAATGTTGAGCTTCAACTCATTAGTTGTTGCTTATTTCCAGAGTTATCTTGGGGAACAGCGCTCATTTTCATTATTGGTGTTGTCTCGCATTGGTTAACGGTATGCATCATTGGTAGGGTAGTCATGATTTCTCACATGGTCGACTTGACTCATTTATTCCCATTGTGTAGAATTGTGCCATAGTGATCTGGTGAACATAAGGGTTTGCATGTGACATTTTCTCGGTTCACTTTTGACGGTCCATTCGGTTTGCAGGTGATGCGAGTCCACCCTTCACTCTGTTCAGTTGGTACAGCACACATCTTTCTGTATTGGCTCTGAGGTTAGTGATTGTCTTAGTTTGTTCCACCTCTTATGATTGAGTACTTGGAAGTTGGTTCCTTATGTGATGTTTATCAGTTTGCACCATCCTTGATCAGCTTTCTGTGGTACTTGCACATTGATTGAACTTACATTTAAAGACCATGCTACGAATGATTCATTGTGTACTTTCGGTTCAACTATGCCTTCATACATGTTGGATCTATTAAGTCTTTTTATATGATGTATTTTTGGTAGCTTGTCGATGTGCCCTCGGCATGAGTTGACTCTCTTTGTTTTCTTTCATTGGTTTGCCAGTGGCAGATTACGAGCAGTCCTCTCTTGTGTCATAGAAGTTCTTTCTATGTGCATATTACATTGTGCATCATGTACCCCTTACGACCTCCTGTATTAAGGGGGCATGTATTTATGTATCATTTTATCACCTTCATATGATTCATGATTTACTTTTGTAAACACAGGCACCATATACGGACAGACCCAATTGAAAAAAAAGTGTAAAAATCCCCATAGCAGTTATGCTGGAACTTTTAAAAGCGTGTATGCGCGAGTCCACATGCACTTTTCCCGCGTATGCCATTAAAATCATTTAAAAATATATAAAAATTCCCTCCTTTGGTTTGGTTGATGATTACTGGCAGGCTGTTTCTTGACTTCTACATAATATGGCTGTTTTCAATGTTGTTGAAACTACTGGGGGTATGGCTTCCCTCCATGTGCTTGTGGGCTAAGGGAGAGAGATAAATTATTGATGTTAGCCTCTATTAGTATTCCTATCAGTACGATTCGTGCCTCACACGCCTCCCCGGTTCACTAGAAACCCTTGTTTCCTAGAGGTATATCTTCCTATATGTCATCTCGTATGCACCGATTTTGGAAAGAATCTTGTGAGGGCAAGGGCGGGACGGATCGGACGACGGTTTGCTCGAAGATCGTGGAAGGATTCGGGCGATCTCTCCCTCGTTATTTTTGTACATGCTATTTATAATACGGAAAAACTGATCTTGTTAAAATACTTTGTTAGTGTCCGCATATATGAGAATATTGTTATTTAGCCTTCACTGGTGGTTATCTAATGTTTCATATGGTTTCACTAACATTTAAGGTGAATGTGTTGTACAACCGGTTCTTTGTGCTTGTTTCTTCTTTTCTTTCGGGGTTAAGAAGGAAGGACGGTTGCTTGGGGGTTGGGGCCGCGGGGTCTCGCTATTGAGACCTACGGGTAAGTTCTCGATCTGCTCTATTTAGTTTTTCATGAACATCTGTACTGTTTGTTGTAATTAATAACCCGTAGCGTTTGCCTGCGTAGGTTGTGGCAACGAACCTCTAGGGTGATTTTAGAAACACCCGGGGGAAGGGAAATTCATCAAGCATACCATGATGAGTGTTCACGTGGATGTCTCTACGAGATCCCGTGATTATGGCGAAAATTCTTTCGAAAGATAAGGGTGCTCCCGGGCCACTGCTAGGCAGAAAACTACATTACAAGGCCTACGTGAGCCTATACCTCGGATGCCCAAAGCATCTACTAAGCGTTCGACGATTAATCCGAGTACTGAGGCTGCAGACTTCTCTGTGTGGAAGATGCGGCGCGAGGTCCTTCATGCCATTTCAAGTCCCGAGAGGTCCTCCGGTCTTGTAAAACAGGCGGTGCTTTGCCTGCCCTGTGCAGTGGCAGATCCAAAGCTACTTATGATTACCTTCGATATGTTAATTTTAAGAAGAGACTCCCCCCCATCATACATGGCTTTCATATTAAATCATCGTACGGAAGTGCAACATCTTTCGGATAGTTGTTGATGAGGGTGCTTCCACATGTGTGATGTCTCTCACATGTTGGAAAGAAGGTGGATATACGAAAGGCATTCCATCTACCACTCTTAAAACACGTTTGATGGTCATTCTGGATACATGGTATTGTCCCATTTATGCTATGCTCTGTGTTGGGGAAAAAATGTGAATATAGAGGTTGAGGTAGACAGTTAGCTTTGGACTTAACGATACATTGGGGGGAGAAACTAGATTTATGAGATGGATTCCATTACATCCTCATTATTTCGGATTATTTGTTTCCCTGCGGAGGGACAATATGATCAGGAACAAACAGAACATATCTGTGGGCAGAATGCGTCTCTTGACTCCGTTGTTCCAAAGTTGGATAATACTAAGGTGCACATTGAGAATTTGGGGGTTTGATGTATTCTTCATACGGTGGTGCTTTAGATAAATGCCTCCTGGGTTCATATAATCGTTGTCCTCGGGCTCCTCTTGAAGAGAGTTCTTCGAGAACTCATTATTTTTCGGACCCTTGGACCTTACCTTCCTAGGCCACATTAGCGGAAGGTCGAAGTGGGTGGAATGGAATTTCCAATGTCTGCGGGCGAGATTGCTTATCGGTCTATTGTTGGCTGTGGGAATCTGGTCCGGCTCTTTCACGCAGGAAGAGAGTTGGATGGAGATGTGGCAGAAACACGGCTTGGACACTTAGTTCTTCTTACACCCGGAAGTTGCCTTGATACCACTCTTCCATGCGAAGAGGCCATCTTGGACTATAGGCGGTATAGATAGACGAGTAGGATGATTTGCATCATGAGTCTTACTTTTACCTGATTTGGCTTAAAAAGTTGAAATGAGTTTTCCAAGTCCTGCGTCTCTGGTCATTGTTTGATCCTGAACCTTTTAGCACCAACACGGATGTATCTTTGAAGAGAACATGCATTGTGATTTGCCTCCTACTATCATTGAACATTTGGGGGGTCCGATGTTGTGAGAATGTCTTCCTTCGGGCTGAATGTTTGAAGTTAGTTTACTGACTCTTTAAAGTACCAAGATTATGTTCACTTGGTCTTATGAGGAAATGCCTGGTATAGATCCATCCATTGTCCGGCATGGGTCAAGACTTACAACTAAGCTTTGTGTGGCAAAAAATTCGTACGAATTCTAATCTGGGAAGGCGGCGGCTATAAAAAGTGAGGTGGAAGAAAAGGCTGCTGTAGCGAGATTCATTTTCTGTTCCTTTGTTTGAATAGGTTTCAAACCACATTCCCGTAGATAAAAAACAAGGAACAGTTAGTTTGCATTGATTTCGAGAGACCTTAATAAAGCATGTGAAAGATAATTACCCCACACCATTTGTAAGTCAGAGATCATTGACGGAAATGCGGTGACTGAGATTTTATCCTTCATGGACGGTTTCTATGGATATAATCGGGATTCTTTCTCCAGTGCGAAGATCGGCATAAGGCTGCTTTTTATTTATACTGGTACTTTTGCCTCTGAGAAAATTGCCTTTGGTCTTAAAAATCTTGGGGCTACGTTCCAGCAGACATATCATATACCTTCCCGACATCAAAAATATTATCAGACATATTTGGATGATTTAGGCACAACAAATTATAAAAGAGGATGGATCATCCTGCTCACCTGCATTAAATATTTCATGATGGTTTCTATAAGATTAGGTTGAATCGAGCAGGTTCATTTGTAGTTCTGTCCCAGGTGGGTTATTGGGATTCATTTACAGGAGGGATTAAGGGTAGATCCCTTACGAGTTGGTAATACTTGGTTGCCTCCCCAGTCCTCTGTTAGTCTTCAAAGTCTACAGGAAAGTCTAAGTTTCTTGAATTCCATAGCAATTCTCTTTGAAGATTTACCAAAGGATTTATGAGGTTGTTGAAGAAGGTTCATTTCTTTGGGATGACTTCACTCAGCTCATTGATGCTGAAAAGCAGCAAACTCACTCCTCTGGGTACCCCCAGTTATGGGGATTTACTTTATATCTTCTTGGTAGAATCTACTGTTGTTGTGTGGTTCACAGTTGGAAGATGATATATTGAACATGTTATAATACTCTCTTAGTTGAGGATTGGTGATTCAGTTTCTGATACACTCGATCGAAAAGTTAAACTGTGTGTTGTTATCAACATGCGGTGACCAGCATTACATTTATTCCATGAAAAACTTATGTTTTGGCGACAACTAATCCATTTTAGTTTGTCTCGTGCGTGATTCTGGGAAAAATACAATATATGGATTGTGATTTGCGAGTTGATCTTGAGTTTCTGTATTCAAGTCCAGAAATCATTTAGTTTTAATTTATCTAAGGTTATACTGTGGAAAATAATTAATGATGAATCTTGGATGAACATTGTTCTTGTCTCCCCTGTAGGGATCCTTGGTATGCGATATCATTGTGTATCTTGAGGCTATGAAGTTTCCCTCTAATTTTTTGAAAGATGAGCGCGTGGTACGTCACTTAGCTAAATTCTTGAAGTCATTGTTGATGCTTTTTATAAAATAGAGAGTTGATTCAATCTTCGAATCTTTTTTGCTGCTCTCGAAGAAGCTAAGGCGTGTTTGAATGATTCCCATAGTGGAGCTTGTGGTGGTCATTTCTGTCGAACACTATGTAAAGATCTTTTGATGTTTTGGGTACTTTTGGCCTTCGATTTTCAAGGATTATATGGAATTGGTCAAAAAAGATGTCATCCTTGTCAAGTTTATACTCGAAAAATGCGCGCTCATCCGGCTTTTCTTTTTCCGGTCATTAACATTGTCCCTTTACAAAGTGGGGTATTGATTATCTTACTTGTAACAGCCTTCGGCTAAAGGTCACAAGTACATTATTATATGGTAGACTACTTTACTGATGGGTAGAGGCTATGCCTACTTTTGGGAATGATGGTGAGGCTGAAGCTCTTTTTTCTTTTCAACAGTTGACTTCTATTTGGTATTCCTACGAGAGATTGTCATGGAAGTCATGGCGTTATTTCAAAATAGCATGATATTGAGCTGGGAGTTGGCTCTAAAATTTGGTTTCTAGGCGAGGTATTCATCTGCGTAGTATCCTCAGAAAAGCGATGGGCAGAAGTGGAAGCCATGAATAAATCCTTGAAGACAATTCTTCAAAGGAAAATTGATAAACTCGATCCAAGCGGCATATTATGCTATATCTGGACTTTGAGCTCCAGAGGCTCGGTGAAAAATCACATTTGGATTTACCTCAGTTGAATGGTGTCTGGTTGGAATCGTATTTCCCTTAGTGTGAGATTCCTTCTCTTAGGATTGTTGTTAGAACTAACTACGACACTTCTGGTCTTGAAGAACGTCTCCTTCATGCGGAACATATCGATGAGCGGCGTGGGGGATCACTTGCGATGAATGAAGTGCATAAGCGAGGTTAAAGTTCGGTACGATAAGGCGGTCAAGCCCGGGGGTTTTTCGGAAGGTGACCTTGTTTTGGTCTATGCCCAAGAAAAAATGCCCCACGGGGGCGGGGAAAGTTTAAGTCTATGTGGTATGGCCCCTTCATCGTTAAAAAAATTCCTTAATAAAGGCATACTCCCTTGGTTGATTTCGAAGAGAATAACGGGTCCGGAGCCAGAAATGGGCTCTAATTTTGAAGAAGTATTATGCCTAGGCGGCTTGGCATGTTGCTTTTGTATAGTATTTTCTTTGTACATGTCTGGTTTGATCTCTTTGATGAGATGGTAGTGTTTTTGATCTGCTTTGGCGAGGGTTGTGTCGGATGTTATGAGTCATTTTAGTTTCATAGATGGTAGCAGTAGACACACCCGGAAACTGGCTCCATAGCTTGGTCTTCATTATCCATCAAGTCAATTTGTAAGTATCAAGAGGGGTCTACATTGGTCCCCTTGCTTCCAATAACATAGCGAGAATACAATGTAGTTGTTTATCTCCGGAGGCAATATCTTTGGGTGTTGATTCGTTGGTAGTTTTATTGGACTCTCGGTAATTGGTGTCGCGGTTGAACGATACTTATCGGGTTCGAGATCCATTTTTACTTGATTTGTTCTTGAGGGTACGTTTTTTACAAAGATCATTTCAATTTTTGACTTTCATTCATATTCCTCGAGGGCGACAATTGGATGGTAGACTCATTGGCTAATCAAGCAATTGATTAGCATATTAATGTTCATGCGATAAATTTAATCATCAAAACATCATACAATTTTATACATTTGTCACATCACATCAAACATGTTGTATATATATATATGGATATTAAAAAAAATATGCAAAAATTTGGATCTTGATTATACAAATTTTGGATTCTTTTAAAATCATGTTGGTCTCGAAAAATATACGGTCATACGGTATGTCATATCTATCTACTCTGAGGTCCTGCCCGGGGGTGTGACCTATGAGAACCGATCGCGTTCTTCCGGCGAATAATAGTACCCCGGTCTCGGGGTACTCCTACCCTCATCTCGGATGGCTTCGGGGTAGATCTTCCACTTCGACCATACGTGCCCAGCGGGTTAATCCCTCAAGTTCTTTATACCCGACACAGAGTTATGCCGGATCTCTTGTATCCCGCTTCGCCTACTGCGACGCTTGTGTATGATAAACATGAGTCGAAGCCCAGTTAATGTCTGTATCATGATCATTTTTAAATTTAGCAGAAATCATTATGAATCCAATCAAAAACATGTTTTCCATTTTTTCATACATATATTGAAAAAAATCAAAAAAAATATGTAAGTCAAATTGCAAACTTACGAAGACTGTGCCCCATGCGCGCACAATTGGAAGGTGTTAGGGATCTGTAATTTATTAGCAAGATTGGCAGAGATCAGTATAGAAAATTGTGTTCAATAACTTTAGGATTCTAGGATCTAGTATACGAATGGAGGTCTCAAATGGTCAAGATGGATTTGTCTTTGAAGTTTAGGGTAATGATATTAGGCTAGTTCTAAGAGCCAGAGGTTTTGTTTTGTTTTTGGATGGTTGAACATAATGGTGTTAGGGGTGAAAAAGTCAAATGAAAAGGTTGAAAATTGAGAAGTTGCAAGTAAAGAGTAGGTTTGATCAAGAAGGATGATGACGAGGTTTCGGTCCATTGGGCTATGGAGTCGTAAGAGGATTTAATTGAAACAATCGGGTTCAAGAGTGGTACGTAGGGCCAGTCATCTATGCCTAAGGATCTCTTTAAGGTTTGATTTATGGAGTTAGGTGATACATCAGAGAAAGGGAGAAAATAAACGGATACGTCAAAGAAAAAGCTGACCCGGAATCCGTACAAGCCCAAGCACAGGAAACTAGCCGGCCTTTGACAGGGCACTTAGGAAAAACATGAAGCAAACCCAGGATCTGGTAAGTACTTTGAAACTAGCCAGCCTTTGATACACTTCCAATAGAAAACATATTAAAACTAAGGGAAACTTGAAGGCAACCTTTGGAGTAGAGACTAGCGGGCCGAGCTCACCACAAATCCTCTCCTAGCTCTTCTTTACTTAGCTACTTTCAAGACAATCACAGAGATAACACAGAATGGCCTAAGATCTGGTAAGTACTTTGAAACTATCCAGCTTTTAACACATTCTAAGGGAAACAATCAGACAGATATGCAAACAAGACTGGGACCAGGGCTCACCATATCTTCCTCAGTTCATCTTCACACAACATATACTGAAATTAACGTTCAAAAATAATGTTCATCCAAGACAATAAGATGAGGGAATGCCAACATTCCTATGCTTAAACTGAATTAAATCATTTTCAAATAGCACAGTTGAAAGAAAACATTTAAATAAATATTTCTCAGCCAGAGAAGGCTACTGACATGCAGTAGGTCCTAACACTGTTTAAACTGTTCTTTACAGCAGAATATGAGACATAATGAAAACAGAAACAAAATCACAAGTTACAATGAGAATAACATCACCGTCGACATAGACCAGGATCCCACAAATCAGCTTGTATTGATGCTCCAAACCAATTACAATCTTCACATCCGATGTGTTAGTTCATATTTCTTTCACAACCTAACTTATCTGTTACAAGTAGAGCTCCAAGAGCCAGTGAAAACACTATTTACAATCAGGAGTCTTCAGCTCAGTTACATACAATGCTTCAGCAATTACATTGACAACCAACCCCTCACTCATCTTCTACTGAAGTACTTATAGAAGAATCAGGAGGTGAGATCTAATAAAAGATCTCAAATACAATTAATACAGAGTTAATGGTTTCTTGGCCCTTAGGGGGCTCAATGAAGAAACTGTACAGGTGTTTCACTGCATTAATCGATTTACACTTATGTTTTAAGCTCGGTGGGAGCTTTTGTTGACCTTTGAGGCTCTGTGTGATGCTAGGGTTGCTCTGCCGACCTTCTGCCATTAGATCTTTGGCAAAAAGTAACTCTTCGGCTGCGTTGGGGAAAAATATCTGATCCCGTTCAATAAATTTGGCATCTGTTTGAAATTTTTGAGGAAATAGGTGGCACTATGGTAGCTGAGGAATCAATTTGCCTCAGATATGGTGGTGGAGGCTTTCGTCTGATAAAACAATTTTAGGTTTTCCTTTTAAACTATGTTTTAGGTTGGGGATTAGGCTTTTGATAACTGTCTTAGCCGTAATCCCTGCTGATTTGTCCACTAAATTTCTGCTCTGATCCATTTCTGCTTTCTGCAATCTAATACTCTTTCACTGCGGTTTCCTCATACTTTCCAAGTTTTACAGGGGCGCACGACAACAAAGGCTCATGAAACCTTGTTGACAACATAGTTTTACACCCTGTGGTCGACTTCCTTTGACAAATCGAAAGAACGAGAATCATCACCCTCGTCCTTCGAATCTTCCTCAGACATGGTGGAGAGAACCTTAAACCTGCAAAATACAAACGAAATTATGAAATCCTACGCTTATAAGGGTAGATCTGCATCGGAGGGTGTGCGGAGGAGCGGGGTGATCAGAGCCGTCGATCGCACCAAGATCAACGGTCGGGAGTGATTGGAAAAGTCAGCAGCGGAGAAGGTTGACTGGGCAATAGAATTGGGCAATTTGAATGTAGACCGTCGATCTGCAGAGATTGACGGCAGAGATTGATTCTCGGTTGCGCCGGGGCCTGGTTAAATAATATGCAATTTGATTAAAGGGCGGGTGACTTTAATGAATGACAGCCGTTGGATGCGGGGGTCTAGATCGGGTGGCTATCATTGATTCCGTTGGGTAGTCATGGTCTAGAAGATAACGTGCGAAAAACGGTGGTTTGGGGAATGGTACAAGGGACGCGTGGCAGCCAGCATATGGAATCGCTGGCCGTCGGGCTAAAACCATTCTTCGCACAAAGGCGGTGCGGAAAAACCAAGTGGATTTGAGAAGTGGCATATGGCTGGGGGGTCCACACGATAAGTCGTGTGCTGCGTCATCCGATCTGCGGAGCAGATTGACGGTTGAGATCATTCCACAATTTTCACTGGCAAAAAACTTTGGAACTTAATTAAAACCCGATTTTCATGATTTTCAAAGGAAACGAAGGGTTCTGATAAGGCTAAGAAGGGGTCTTAGACCTTAGGAAATAGATTTTGATGAGGGAAAAAGGAAGAAATGCGGAAATGAGGGATAGAAGAGGAGATTATTTTTTAGGAGAAGGAAGGGGAAAAAGGGGTCCCTTGCAGCGGTATCTGACTGTGGATTTTTGTGGGAAATCAGAGTATAAGATGGAACAACAAAAGAGGATTTGGGACCGAGGCATGAGGCCTTAAAGAGACTTCAAGAGCCAACAACTTTTATTGATAAAATTTGTTCCTTGGAGGCTCTCAAAAGTTTTAGCCACCTTTTGGTATAACAAAATATTATAGGTGGCTAACAGTGGCTCCACTTGGGGATGGTGCCTTCTCGAAGGCATCAAGAATTCAGACTTGATTTCTCTGGGAGGTAGGCCTGTGCCTGATCCATTGTTTCCTCTGGGATGCTGACCAGGTGCCTCATCCTTTGGATTGCTCTTCTTTTGCGGGATGATCTTTCTCTGCTTCTGAAAAAATAAGGTCAGTCACGAAAGATAAATGGAATTTATCAATACAACTTTCTACCTACCCAATCCTACTTATCTAACATTTTTTCTTCATCAGAGTGCACTTGGACTGGAAAACTCTTTTCATAACATTTTATTCTTTTGAAAGCAAAAAAAACTAATCTAATTCTACTCCTTATTTCTCCCTGAACTCAGATTAAACGATTGAGCTCAGATATTTCTCTACCTAATCTACTGTTTGTTGGGATTAAGCTGTCCAACAGACTTTCATTCTCTAAATTCTGAAACAGAAATTTAAAAACAGCCAAGTCAAGATTAAGCTGTTTGACTTGTTGTGATCTATGGCATGAAAACAAGCTGCACATAGATTATTATTTGCAGGAAATCAAAACAAAATGGAAGGCTTAGGAACTAAAAGTTTCTCATTATGGCCTTCTCTTTTCTTTACAGCTCTGTTTTTGCTTTGTTTTTGAGATGTATTTGCTTTTCTTCTGGTTCAGATTTTGAGTTTGTTTGAACCTTCAATTTCTATCCTAATCTATCTACTGATAAGCCAATATTAAACAGTTTGGCAAATCGAATTCACTATCCTATCAGCAGAAAATTTAAAAGCTAATTAGTCATGATTAAGAAGTTTGACTAACTAGAAGTGTGTTTTGAGGAGTGGCATTTGAGCTTGCACACTTTCAGATTTGCTTCTCCTTTTGGCATGGGGCTTTGCCTTTCTTGTTTTTTACAATCTGCCCTCTTTTCTTTCTTTTCTTTGTTTTTGTATTTTTGAATTTTCATAACTTTGAAAGCAATGGTGGATGGGATATTCATAATGGAAAAAGATAAAAAGGCTTCAAAACATAAAATGGATCAAGAGAATTAATGTTTAAGCATCCTGCCATTGACAGGACCCCCAAACAATTCTGTTCCATCCAGCTCCTGTAAGAAAAACATGTTATTACCAGCTACTGAATGAATAGAGTAAGGGCCAAGCCATAGATTTTCAAATTTTCCATGCTTGCCCTTTTCTTCCCTCCTTGAGTCCCACTTTAAAACTTTGTCCCCAATCTTGAAATTGCTGGCCTTCGTTCTTCTGTCAAAACGCTTTTTGATGTTGTCCTGTTTCTGCAATGCTTTATTATATACTTCCTCCCTGGTTTGCTGAAGATGAATGGTCTGATTTATTCTTCTGGTCATGTCATTTTCTTCAGTCTGCAACTCTTGAATCAACTTCATAACTGGTACACCAAGGCTATTTGGAAAAATTGCATCTATACCATACACAAGCTGGAAAGGTGACATACCAATAGATTTCTTCAAAGTTAATCTGTCAGCCCAAACTGCATGGACCAGCTTTGTGTGCCAAGACTTTTTATTGTCTTCCAACAGTTTTTTTATTATGTTCACTAAGCTTTTGTTTGAGGATTCTACAAGTACATTACCTTGAGGGTAATAGGCCGTGGAATGTCCCAACGTTATCTGATACTTGTGACAGAATTCAACCATTCTTTTTGATCCAAATGTTGTTGCATTATCAATGATGATCTTGGTAGGACATCCAAATCTGGAGAGAATGTTAGTCTCCATAAATTTGATGATAACTGAATCATTTGCCTGTCTACAAGGAATGGCTTCTATCCACTTAGTGAAATAGTCTATGGCAGTAAGAATCCACCTATTCTGGGCAGAAGATGGTGGATGGATTTCTCCTATGAAGTCAAGTCCCCACTGTTGAAAAGGAGCTTCAACAGTGATTGGATGCAGAGGGAGGGGTAGCAGTTTTCTCTTGCCTTCAAACAGTTGGCATTTATGGCAAGTAGTGGTCATCTTGTGTACATCATGAAAAAGAGTAGGCCAATAGAAACCAGCCCTCCAAATTTTGTTGGCTGTTGACTTCCAGTATAAATGACCTCCGCACTCTCCTTCATGGAACTCCTGTTTCACCTTCTTTGCATCAAACTCAAGAAAACACTTAAGCAATATACCGCTTGCATTTTTCCAATAAAGACATTTATCAATAATGCAATAGTTTACAACTTTTAACTTCAAGAACCTTGCCTTTGTTTTTTTTAAACTAGAAGGTGTATTTAGATTAAGCAAAACATAAACAATATCAGCATACCAGGGAGAATTCATAAAATGATCTTCAACAATGGGAGTTGAGAATTATTCGTGGTCATCCAAAGCATTAATCATATTAGTATCAAGAACTTCACAGTTGCTTTCAGCCATCAACCGAGCTAGACCTTGGCCTTTGATGAGCTTAGTGGGTTTTATTTCCAAATCATATTCAAGAATGATAGCAATCCACTTACCTCTCTTACCATCTGGGTCTTGCGTTAGAATATCTTTAAAAACTGAATTTGGGACAAAGGCAATGATGTGTGAGTGAAGGATGTATACTATGAAGTCTTTCAGAGCTTTTACCAGAGCAAAAGCTTGCTTCTCCATAATGTTATACTTCAAAGGGGTATCCCTCAATGCCTTGCTAAAGAATGCAATAGGTTGTTCTTGCCCTTGTGGATTTTTCTGTAAAAGGACAGCAGCAATAGTATGTTCTGATGCAAATGAGAAGATATAAAAATCTTTTGAAAAATCAGGACTTATTAGAACCGGTGCTTTGGTTAACGCTTGTTTCACCAGTTCAAAGGATGTCTTTGCTTCCAAAGTCCACTTTAAAAGCCTTATCATGCTTCCTTATTTAGCGATATTCTACCAAGTCTATTAAGTTGGGGATGAACCTTCTCAAAAAGTTAATCTTTCCAATGAAAGATTGCAACTCCTTGATGTTTCGAGGATGAGAGATTTGCAATATAGCCTCAATCCTCTTTGGATCTATCTTTATACCCTCTTCTGAAATGATGTGCCCAAGAATTTTACCTTCTTGGAGACCAAATAGTGTTTTCTTAGGGTTTAAAGATATACCAAACTTCTTGCATTTCTCGAAAACCTTTCTTAAATGTTCTAGATGCTCTTCATCTGTTTTTGAAAACACAGTGACATCATCAAGATAGATAATGATGAAGAACCCCAATTATTCCGAGAATGCTATATCCATGGCTCTCTGAAAGGTTGCTCCAGCATTCATTAGACCAAAAGGCATTTTCACATACATGAAAGTGCCCCATGGTGTAGTAAAAGTTGTCTTTAATTGATCGGCAGGGTGAACTAAGATCTGATTATACCCTGAAAAGTCATCAAGCAAAGAAATTCTTCTAGACCCTACCACCCTTTGCAAAATATGATCCATTTTTGGTAAAGGGTAGTTGTCCTTTAATGAAGCTTTGTTTAAATATCTAAAGTCTATAAAAAGCCTGATTTCTCCAGTTTTCTTCCTAACAGACACCAGATTAGATACCCACTCAGAATATCTAATAGGGACAATAATGCCAGCTTCATACATCTTCTTAATCTCCTTCTCAACCAAAGGAAGTTGTACAGGGTTTATTCTGCGCAGTTTCTGTTTGAATGGTTTTTGGTTTTCTTTGAGAGGGATTTTGTGCTGTATTATTTCAGTGTTATAGGATTTGAGATCTTCGTAACTCCACGCAAAAACATCAGAAAATTCTTTGAACAGCTCTATGTATTTGAGTTTAATATGAGCTGGTAAAGTTTTAGATAGTTTAATAATTTTCAGTTTTTCCTCACTGCCTATATTGCACTCCTCCACTTCAGTCTCTATAGGCTCCAGTTTAGGCTTTCTGGCCACATCGTTAAAATCAAACAACTCTTCTAAAGGTGTTAGACCACCTGGAAAAATTTCATTCTTAGAATTCAAAGTTTCCAATTCCTCTGTTTCTGATTCTGCACTCATTTCTATTTTATTTCCAAGTTTGCTAGACAACAGGCTTATATTGACGATTTCAGGGGACGGTTCTTCTTCACCAAGAAAATTTTCTTCAATGCAGTCGGTATCATAGTCTGAGTCTCGACTGTTAGGTTCGAATTCATTTCTGAATTGCATGAAGTCTTCTATTTGTTTGTCATTGTCAAACACCTGCCAATACTTCTCATTGTTAGGCACAGAGGGTCTAAATCTTATCTGAGTTATGCAGTCTTTGGTTTTAAACGGTGTTAAGCATGTTCTAGCTGTAAAGGCTAAATTGTGGGCAGCAATATTTTCTTTTCTTGGGATAAACATGAGTTTGAATTCTTCAAACGTTTTCGAAAGATCCGTGACATCGTTTCGATAGGCCCTAAGTCTGGGATGGTTGGAATTGTATTCCCCATTGACTTGCCTAATAATCAACTCAGAATCCCCATATACATTGATTCTTCTGGCTCCTAGTTTTTTCAACAGGTTTAAGCCTAAGAGCAGGGATTCATATTATACTATGTTATTGGAACACTGAAAGTGTAACTTGCATGAAATACATTCTGTGTGATTGTTTTCAGTGTTTGTGATCCAGACACCTGCACCAGCGTTAGTTCTAGTGCATGACCCATCAAAATACATACTCCAGAGAGGACCACTTTCATTTCCTTCTGTTTGGTGAATGCCCCCTTTAACTAATGTGCTTTCCGGCGTTTCTTGAATATCAGCACTTGTGTTTGTTTTGATTCCTCTAGTTTTTTAATATGTTGAGGGATGTTCTCTTGACTGTCAAGTTTTAGAATAAATGGATTGATGACTTGTAACTCAAGACCTGTGTTCGGTTTGCTAGAACTTTCAGATACAACAAACTATTTTGACCCTTCAGTGTTGTGCCCTTCCTCGCTCCTATCAGCCATTAACCCTGTTAAGGTGATTTTTTTAGTAAGTGTCTCATCATTAAACATGATAAAATAATCAAGGCTTGTCCTTATAGAATACAGAGGAGATTTTTGCGATCTGTCTTGACTTGTAACTGTATACTGCATATGGGACTCCCTGTAAAGTCTTCTAGTCTGATTGAAAACAAGGATAGTCGCATAGGTCATGTCCATCTGCATGGTACCTTGTACCTTAGCCCCCCAAGATCTTGATAAGAGCATTCCATACTTTGGGGGAACGTCAGCCACAACAACATCCATGACCAAACATTTGGCTGGAATTTGGGCTAGGTTAACACAAAGGTCTTTGATCAATCCTAGACATTTCACTCTACTTGAGTCAAAGGAGTAAAGGTCTTTATAAGGTCTGGTAATTTCTAGACCCAAGCTTTCCATCACATCTTTTGGCATTAAATTATGAGAAGCCCCTAAGTCGTGCATAGCTTTGTGTAGAATTTTGTCATGAATGTTTAAGCTCACGTAAAAGGGAGGGATAGGACCCTCTTGAAACTTACCTTCAATATTTGGATTAAAAATAAGCTCTGGTTGGTCATCATTAAGATTGAGTGTGTCCTCATTCTCTTCTATGTTCAAGGCCTTCAAAATTTGATTCCTATATATATGTTGGGTAGCTAACTCGGTTAAGGGAACAAAGATTTTGATTTTTGAGATTTCCTGTTCCAGGCTGAAAGGAGTCTGATTCTTCGAAGTGTTGGTTTCAACCTTATTAGCTATCCCTCTATCAACAATTATAGCTTGCTGATTCATTTTATTTGGCACAATGGTTGTAACAGGAGTACTAACTGAAGTGCCAGCACTGCTAGTGTCTGCACTCTGTTTTTCAGAATTTCGAGTGCTTTTCTCTTTATCTTTACCAGAATCGACAGTCACTGTTTTTTCCTTTTTTTTGACTGTTTTAGGCTTGGTTGTAGTGCTTTTTTGAGGAGGTTTGTCAGAGGTTTTGGTGTTTGGGGTTTTTTTATTTGATCTACTTCCGAGTTCATATTATTTTGAAGGTTCTGTGATGGCATTTTCCATGTCTTGACAACAATTTCCATTACCATCTCTTTTGTCATCATAAGGTGCATAAAGACCCTCTTTTCTATCATAATGAACCTCAAAGTTATCATCATCTACCCCAAATAAGTTCATATCATCCTCCTCTGTTATTTGATTCATTTCCCAACCTCACTTACATAGTTTTGATGAAAGGGAGGAGTGATGTGCTGATCATCTTCCCTAGGTCGGTTAGGAGGTTGGTTCCTTCTAGCATTATGATTCTGGTATATTTTGAGGAGCAGTTTGATTTTGACTTGCTTGTGCTCTCTCAAGAATGCTCATTTTCTTCATAATTTCTTCCATCATTCTTTCCATATTCGAGTTTACGGTCGTAGGTGTGGATTCCTCCCTAAAAGATACTCTCTTTTCAGCTTTCATCCTTGCTCTCTTCTCCATTAGGTTGACTTCCACAGAAAGAGCACCTCTTTGCATATCTTCAATAGTTGCAAAATCTCTTTCTCTGAGTGAATAGGTCATGTCAGCGTCAAAACCTTCAGGAAATTTGTTTAAGGCTGAGCCCTGTGGAGGTTTTAGTTCTGGGGAAAGTGCATTATACACACTGTTAAATCTGGTGCAATAAGCTTGTACACTTTCCCCTGGGTTCCTATGGAGGTTATTGTAGTCAGCAAGGACTTGGAGAGGGTTCTTTCTCACTTTCCATTTGTTTAAGAATGTCTGATGGAAACCTTGGAGATCATTGATACTACGGGGGGTTAAGCCTTTAAACCATTTTCTTACTTCTCCCCCCAAACTCTGAGCAAACAATCTAATCTTGACAGAATCATCATCGATTTCGTTTCTGTCAAAGTAGTCATTCATCTTATCCACATGTTGTGATGCAGTTATAGCATTGCTAGCATCATACAATGGGATTTTGGACTGATAGTCCTGTGGAGGATTGACTAGTGGTATAGGAAGGGCTAAGGGAGCATACCATGCTGCCATGATATGTGGTGGGGGTGGTTTTACAAGGGGTGGATTGACAAGAGGTGGTGTGGGCTAAGATGAAGCGGTTTGAATAGTGGATGAAGGATGAACAGAAATGGATGGAACAACAGTAGATTGCTGAGCTGATCTTGGATGGGAGACACCTAAGTTAAGAAGAAAGTGTAAATCAGGAGATGTTGTTTCTCTTCTACCAAAATGTTCACTCGTTTTAGGAGATGACAGTGAAGACTTAGAATCTATCTGATCTAAATCACCAAAAGACCTACTCCTAAAGGGATTAACTAAGTCAGCTTGTGATTGTTGTAGAGCTGAAAGATTTTTAGGGACTGAATTAGCTCTTAGGAGTGATCTGAAAATAGTTGAAGATTCTATCTTAGGAGACTTCCTAAGGATTCTTTCTGGGTTATCAACTATCTCAGGTGGATCAGGGTCAGGATGGGCTCTAGTGTGAATCTTTCTAGGAGCCACTATGCTGTGTTTTTAGACCCAAACAACCAGAAAAGTTTCAACCAGGTATGACAGTCTTTTTAAGAGGTTAACTTGTCTGTTTACACAAATTTTAACCCTACAGGCCTCTAACTGGATTTGAATAATATTATAATGATAAGGGTTCTTCCCAGTGGAGTTTTAAGGTCTATTCATGGTTTTGGAGTCGCCAGGTGGAAATTTTAGAAAATTTTCTAAGAGGTACACTGACCACCACAGTGTTTGAGAAATATCCTTTTTCGAGGGTATCCAGAAACACAATCAAACTCTAACCAGAGATTGACTGGGAGGGCATTCACCAGATATGTCACCTCTAAAAGAGGATGAGATCCGGAGGCTACCTGGCCCTTTCCAGACTCTGTCTGAGAGTATAAGGTAAAACACAATCAAAAGGGAAGTGAATATGTAAGAGTAAGTGTTTTACTACCAATCTGAAAATTTTTCGGTATTTTCTGAGTTATTTTTTATTTGTGGTTTTTAAGAATGTCCTAGCTTTGTTTCAAAAATTAGCTACGGTTGTGAGACAAAGGCAGTCTACTCTTATGGCTAAGCTAGCTGATTTTTCAACGTTAGATAAATCTTATGAGAATCTTAGGGTTGACCTAGATTGTCACTGACTCAAACAAGTTTCATCATAATTACCAACTCTTTGGTAGTGCTTGAAAAGGCTGCTTTTTACTCACAAGATCTTATGAAGATGGGTTTTAGTAGTCCCCAGCGGAGTTTCCAGAAATGTTAGGTATCTGTAATTTATTAGCAAGATTGGCAGAGTCCAATTACAGAAACAACATCGTTTCAACCAACTTTGGGATTCTAGGATCTAGCCCTCCTGAATCCGGTGAGGGATCTCTCCAATAAGTGCAAAGATGGATTTGTCTTTGAAGTTTGGGGTAATGATATTAGGCTAGTTATAAAGACCAAGGGTTTTGTTTTGTTTTTGGATGGTTGAACATAATGGCTGTTAGAGGTGAAAAAGTCCCAAATGCGAAAGGTTCAAAGGTGAGAAGTTGCAAGTAAAATAGTAAGCTTTGATGAAGAAGAAGGATGATGACAGGTTTCAGTCCATTTAGCTATGGAGTCATAAGAGGATTTAATTGAAACAATCAGGTTCAAGAGTGGTCTATGGGGCAAGTCATATATGCCTAAGGATCTCTTTAAGGTTTGATTTATGGAATGGAGTGATACATCAAGAAAGAGAAAATAAACAGATGCAGAACAAAGAGCAGCCCAGGATCTGGTAAGTACTTTGAAACTAGCCAGCCTTTGACCAGGCACTTAGGAAAAACATAGAAGCAAACTAGGATCTGGTAAGTGCTTTGAAACTAGCCAGCCTTTGATACACTTCTGATAGAAAACATATAAAAAACTAAGGGAAAACTTGAAGACAACCTTTGGAGCAGAAACTAGCGGGCCGGGCTCACCACAAATCCTCTCCTAGATCTTCTTTACTTAGCTACTTTCAAGACAATCACAGAGATAACACAGAATGGCCTAAGATCTGGTAAGTACTTTGAAACTATCCAACTTTTAACACATTCTAAGGGAAACAATCAGACAGATATGCAAATAAGATTGGGACCAGGGCTCACCAAATATTCCTCAGTTCATCTTCACACAACATATACTGAAAGTAACGTTCAAAAATAATGTTCAGCCAAGACAATAAGACGAGGGAACGCCAACATTCCTATGCTTAAACTGAATTAAATCATTTTCAAATAACACAGTTGAAAGAAAACATTTAAATAAAGATTTCTCAGCCAGAGAAGGCTACTGGCATGCAGTAGGTCCTAACACTGTTTAAACTATTCTTTACAGCAGAATATGAGACACAATGAAAACATAAACAAAATCACAAGTTACAATGAGAATAACATCACCGTCGACATAGACCAGGATCCCACAAATCAGCTTGTATTGATGCTCCAAACCAATTACAATCTTCACATCCGATGTGTTAGTTCATCTTTCTTTCACAACCTAACTTATCTGTTACAAGCAGAGCTCCAAGAGCCAGTGAAAACACTATTTACAATGAGGAGTCTTCAGCTCAGTTACATACAATGCTTCAGCAATTACATTGACAACCAACCCCTCACTCATCTTCTACTGAAGTACTTATAGAAGAATCAGGAGGTGAGATCTGATAAAAGATCTCAAATACGATTAATACAGAGTTAATGGTTTCTTGGCCCTTGGGGGGCTCAATGAAGAAACTGTACAGGTGTTTCATTGCATTAATCGATTTACACTTATGTTTTAAGCTCGGTGAGAGCATTTGTTGACCTTTGAGGCTCTGTGTGATGCTAGGGTTTCTCTGCCGACCTTCTGTCATTAGATCTTTGGCAAGAAGTAACTCTTCGGCTGCGTTGGGGCAAAATATCTGATCCCGTTCAATAAATTTGGCCTCTATTTGAAATTTTTGAGGTAATAGGTGGCACTGTGGTAGCTGAGGAATCAATTTGCCTCAGATATGGCGGTGGAGGCTTTCGTCTGATAAAAAACTTTTATGTTTTCCTTTTAAACTGTGTTTTAGGTTGGGGATTACGCTTTTGATAAATTTCTTAGCCATAATCCCTGCTGATTTGTCCACTAAATTTCTGCTCTGATCCATTTCCGCTTTCTGCAATCCGATATTGTTTCACTGCGCTTTCCTCATACTTTCCAAGTTTTACAGGGGCGCACGGCAACAAAGGCTCATGAAACCTTGTTGACAGCATAGTTTTACACCCTGTGGTCGACTTCCTTTGACAAATCGAAAGAACGAGAATCGTCACCCTCGTCCTTTGAATCTTCCTCAGACATGGCGGAGAGAACCTTAAACCTGCAAAATACAAACGAAATTATGAAATCCTGCGCTTATAAGGGTATATCTGCATCAGAGGGCGTGCGGAGGAGCAGGGTGATCAGAGTCATCGATCGCACCAAGATCGACGGTCGGGAGTGATTGGAAAAGTCAGCGGCGAAGAAGGTTGACTGGGCAATAGAATCGGGCAATTTGAATGTAGACTGTCGATCTGCAGAGATCGACAGTGGAGATTGACTCTCGGTTGCGCCAGGGCCCGGTTAAATAATATGCAATTTGATTAAAGGGTGGGTGACTTCAATGAATGACAGCCGTTGGATGCGGGGGCCCAGATCGGGCGGCTATCATTGATTCCACTGGGCGGTCATGGTCCGGAAGATAACGTGCGAAAAACGGTGGTTTGGGGAACGGTACAAGGGACGCGTGGCAGCCAGCGTATGGAATCGCTGGCCGTCGGGCTAAAACCATTCTTCGCACGAAGGCAGTGCAGAAAAACCAAGCGGATTTGAGAAGTGGCGTATGGCTGGGGGGTCCACACGATAAGTCGTGTGCTGCGCCGTCCGATCTGCGGAGCAGATTGACGGTTGAGATCATTCCACAATTTTCACTGGCGGAAAAATTTGGAACTTAATTAAAACCCGATTTTCATGATTTTCAAAGGAAATGAAGGCTTCCGATAAGGCTAAGAAGGGGTCTTAGACCTTAGGAAATAGATTTTGATGAGGGAAAAAGGAAGAAATGCGGAAATGAGGGATAGAAGAGGAGATTATTTTTGAGGAGAAGGAAGGGGAAAAAGGGGTCCCTTGCAGCAGTATCTGACTGTGGATTTTTATGTAAAATCAGAGTATAAGATGGAACAGAAAAAGAGCATTTGGGACCGAGGCATGAGGCCTTAAAGATTCTTCAAGAGCCAACAAATTTTATTGATAAAATTTGTTCCTTGGAGGCTCTCAAAAGTTTTAGCCACCTTTTGGTATAACAAAATATTATAGGTGGCTAACACATATACCAAAAGAAACTAGTGTATACTGATATAATTTTATTGTTTATAAAACAATATTTAATTTAGTTTATCAGTCATGCATATGTTAGATAATCAACAAATATGTGCACTAACAGCATAATAAAACATCACATAATAGAAACACACATGAACACCAAGATATAAGGTGGAAACTCAATCCAGGAGAAAACCACCGTTGTTGTCGTCTTTGTCTTCAATATTTATTATATGGAAACATGTTTACAATATTGTACTAATGCAGACTCATATCATTACGCAGGCATATACCTGCAGAAGGCTGCAACCTTCTCTCGTTTTCCAGCTGTTGCTGGAAGGGAGCTCCAACCCCCTGATCTCGTTTACCAGCCACTATTGGAATGGAGATTCAACCCCTGATCAGAACACCAGATTCTACTGGCAGGAAGTTTCTACTTCCATACTGAAGGCTTCAACCCTCAAAACCACTGCAGACCATGTTTCATCAATTTTCATACTAGATCAAACATCATCAACAAAACTCTTCATGAAAATCAATGATCATAAACTTTACCTAATACTTCATCCAGAACATTGAGATCACTGTAACCCGAACTCAGAAATAACCCAAACTTCAGAATAAATATCTAGATACAAAATCAACCCTGAAAATTCATCATCTTAAAATGCATATGCTACTTCGCTTCACTGAACCCGTGTGTATATGTGATTTCCTTCACACCAACCTGCGTATAGCTCTATAAATACTGATTTTGTAGAATGTAATCAGTCTCAGATCTAGATCTAAGGCTTTCAGTTAGAAATATTTCAGAAATGCATATCTCTTCATAAGTTAGTCACGATCCACCATGTTTATTCTCTCATTGATCAAATTTATATATAATCAACTAAGTAGCATATACAATATTCAAACAACCCAGATCTGCAAGAAGACTTCATTGGTAGATAACAAAAATATAGCAGGGATAACCAGAAAACTTCTGCCACAAGCTTCAGAAAACCCTAACTGCCATATGCACTTTTGCTAAGACAGATCCACATATATACGCGCTTTCACCACGACGAACTAGCATATAGATATGTGAATATGAAATTTGCAGAATGTATCAGATCTATAGGACTTACCCAGAATTATTCACTTTACTTCAGAAAGCATGCGCCAGATCACAGATCTAATCACTTCAATAAGTCATGCAGGTACATATGCATTTAATATCTAGAGATCTTGATCCATCATTTAATCCAAGGGTGCATCATAACTTCAGATTTTTCAATAAGAACAGAGTTCATCTCATGCATATATGTCTGAAAGAAAATATTTAGTAACAACCCTTACATATGCACACTTTGGACTATGATCTTCATCTCCTTATATATATTTAGCCTTTACCAATACCATGAGTCAAAACCACATAACAACCTATGTATTCTTGGACAGAATCAAATAGACAACTCAGCATTCAATACTGTGGGCTAATACCATGGTAGTACCCCTTAGTATCAAAATTTTTGGAGTGCAAAAGGCACACACGACTTGGAACATACTTATCCACGTGTATACACGACTTAGTCTTTACAAACCCGCATATATATCCTGAAAAATCAAAATTATCCAATCTTCTATTGGTCATTACACAATTCTTCTGATAGACTGCAGAGCCTCTCCAGGAAGACATGTACTCCATCCTTTGCCAGAGAGTTTCCATCAAGGACAACATTACAATATATTAGTACATAAGAAACATTTTTCCAACATGATGTGTATGTGGTGAATGCACCAAAGGTATGCATGGGGTATTGAATGGGCTATACTTCCATTGAGGAGAGACTTCTACTGAATCAAACAACGGATTCTGAGGAAACAAGATGTAGCTTACTGGCTCGTCAGGATGAGACTGAGTAGCAAGGGGTTGAACACTTTGGGCTCCAACCGATGGTGAAGTGTCAGAAGAGAATTGTGGTGATGTCCCCTCGGTGGTGGATGATGAAGGGGAAGCCGAACTTGATGGTTCAGCCACGATTTCTTTATCTCAGTAGCAAAAGAGGAGAAGAGGTGATTTATTCAAGGCTTTTAAAAATGTATTTATATGTAGTGACTCAAGATGTGGCCAAGAAATAACTTCATGGGTGTGCCATGTTATCGTGGGTAATTGATTTTAGAACTTAAAAACAAAATTAAATCAAGAAAGGATTGTTCTAGGCAAGAGGGTTTACCAAGTATCCGTGAACTGCAAAATACTTCATGGTAATCCAATAAGTACGGGCAGGCAATCTCCCCAAATGATGTGTTCGGTGTATCACGTTTACAATGCAGCAGACTCGGTTACCTATCGCTAAAGGATAGCAACCCAGTGGGGTCTCCCGTTATATACTCGACGGTATGGGGAGCACAAGTCCATGTTGGCACTATCTAATGTGTAACCGTTCAGTGAGAGTGTCCCCATATACTTATCATATGTGCCACAAGTTCTATGTACTTCCGTACGTGGGACATGGTTTCATTCCTGGAATGCAACATAGGTTGTTAATGACAGCTGTCAAGTTTATAGATGTCGGAACACGCCTCTAGCCTAGACCTCTAAATGTTTTGCGTTAAGTTCCAAATTCTCCTTAGATTCATTGAATTTTTTTTAAATTTTATCTCGAATTTAAGTCTCGTTTTTAAGGCCTTACCAATGTCACATGAATCCCTAAAATGAAACTATATGAGAAAAAGACAACTATTCATTTTGATGAAAAAGTACACTAATTAAGAGGAAGATGTTCACAGAATCAATGCAACAGTCAAACAAATGTACTAGATGGAAATTTTTCACTACTTATTTAAGTGCATAACCCAAAGAGAAAATGAAAATCTCTTTCACTTTCCCAGTTTTTCACTAAATGCACTAGAAGAAATCGAAATGAAGTTTTTCACTTTAGATGCAAAATGAATGCAATTTTTTTTGTTTTTACACAAACACAATGAAAAAAGGATGAAAAACTCACTTCAAATATAATCACTTGCTTTGAGTACTTATTTAATGAAATTCCTCAAAACGCTACAAGATGTAATAATCAAAGTACAAGAGAGAAATTTCAAAGCATTTCCTCAAAACAAAACATTATTCACTTTGCACACTGATTAACAGAGGAAGAAAGATATTTCAGTTGAATACAAGCAATATAATATAAGCTTGTTGATGGAAGAGACATCCAAATGCACACGGAATGGACACTTGAAAACTCCAGTGACAGAAATCAACTGAAAAACGACAGACAGCCAAATCAAAAGGTTCGAAATAAATGACAAAATTGACTCAATAGCAAGTCTGGTATTCAGTGAAGCATGCAACCATTCAAATGACACAAAGTGCCTAGAAGCCCTAGGATGATGAGGATGCACAATTCGAAAGAAAAGAGACCAAATATGAACTAATTGAGACAATCAAGTCACTGAAGAGAAGAGAACAAGAGTAATCTAAACATAGAAGGAAGCCTAGAAGGATAAAGCACACTGGAAATCAATGAAGATAAACCCTAAATTTTTTTTCTCAAAAATAGGCGCGCATGTGAGGTTGCACCTTGCGCTGGAAGGGGATAAGCACCTCTATTTTAAAACATATAGTGTCGTTCAGTGCTTCTGTTATGGAACAAGTAGCACCGATGAAGGAAAATTATAAAAAAAAAGGGTTTGTTCAAAGAAGACCAGGCTTATCACTTCAGAAAGGAAATGGATGACTGTAAGTAATCACAGAAGCCAGAAACAAATGAGAAATATACAATCGACAAAAGTGGATGAAAAATAAAAATCTCAAAGAGTTGAAGGAGACTAGAGGCAACTTCCCCAGTGGAGTCGCCAATTTGTTTTCTAGGTAAATCCTCTCTGCTGACATAGATGATCCCTCTAGCCCTAAAGTGGGTCTAGCTGCAAAGGGAACAAACAAATATCTACTTTACTAGATTACAATTGAAACATAGAACGAATAAGATGGCCTACCTCATCCTGATGCTATGATGTTGCTTCTCATTAAACCTTTTGGTCTTTCACTCTTCCAAGCTTGATCATCGTTGCTACCAATGTTCGACTACCTGAACAAATGACCAGAACACAACAACAAACATAAATATGCAACAAGCATATATCAAAAGTAATCTATCTAACTAATCAGGGAGTGTTATAATTCTTACGACAACCATAGACAAGAGTGGAAAGAAAATACCAATTTCATTATTTATTAATCAAAAAGGGGAGTTACAACCTGTGCCTTCATGTCGAAGCTCTCCTTCGACGGGTTTGAATCTGGGCACGTCTCCAAAGCACTCTTTTTACAACTCAATAACAGAAGGCTAAGGGTCTCAACTCTCTCCTTATATGCCTCTGACAATCTTCAAATATTTCTCTGCTGTTCTTCTCTTCTATTTTTTCTAACTAGTAGAGGCATTGGAAGGTGATCAATTTATAGTGATGGAGGAAGGGACATGGATCCACTTAAGATGGGAGAAATTATTATCTCCTTGGGTGGTGTTAGCCACCTGTGAAATTTGTTATACCAAAAGGTGGCTAAAACTTTTTTGGAGCCTTCAAGGAACAAATTTTATTGCTAAAAAGTGTTGGCTCTTGAAAACTCTTGAAAGTCCTCATGCCTCTGTCCAAATATTCACTACTGTGCTCATTTTACACTAAAAAATTCTGCTGATTTCAAAGCAAAAATACTGCTGCAAACGCCATTTTCCCCTCCCTTCCACCTCCAAAACTAACCTCGTTTTTATCCCTCCATTTCCCATGAAAATCCCTCATTTTCATGTTTCTCCCCTTTTCCACTTCATAAAAATCCCTTTGATAAGGTTTAAGGACTCCTTCTTGCCTTATCGAAACCCCAAACAACCATTGAAAGTCATTAAAAATCTATGAAAATCACATTTTCATAGTATTATAGACTTAAGCCCCCTTGGGCTAAGTCTTTAACCCTTCCCCTGCAAGTGCTTATCGCATCACTCGGTGCTGATTAGCCCTCCCTTCTAAAACCCCGGTCATATTATCTTCCATGTGCCCAAAGGCCCTGTAGTCGGGTGCCAAACCATATTGAAATTTAATATTTCGCTCCCCGAAGTTAAAACCTTTGCTTACATATAAATTCATCGGGTTTTATTATGTCCTAAGGTTTTCCGCCGGTTTTAAATCTAATCGTTCTCCACCATCGATCTGATCTGCATATCGACGGCGCGCAATCCATTGCCCTCGTGGTCCCCGCCAGCCACTTACCATTGCAAAACCACGCGGCATTCATCGCACCGCTTTCAAGAGGAAGGTGGTTTTTCCCCGATCGGCAGCGATTCCATTCACCGCCCGACGCGTGGCCTTGAAAATTGTTCACAAAACCGTTGCTCATCGCGCGTTAAATATCGGCGATGGAGCAGGTGCGATATTGACGTCCACCGTCCGATCTGAGGCCGCTCATCGGACGGTGGCCACGCTCCGAAAAAGCCCGTGCGATAACCACAAGTACGGTGCAGTCATAAAATATTTTCCGCCGTCAATTTGATCTGCAGATCGACGGCCCATACTCCATCGCCCCTGTCCCCAGTGCCACATTAACATCCACGCACCAGAGTTTAATTGGGGTGTACCTCCATATGTTTTCCATACAGTCACCCTCGATCCCGAAATTCGATCTCTGCGCGATCGACAGTTCTGATTTAATTTTATCCTCCACTTCCCTTTGACCCCTCTAATCAATCTCGACCGTTGGATGATGCCATCCAACGACCATGCTCCCTCCACGTGCCATCTGAAGCAGTTAGCCTATATATGCAGGATTTTATAATATTTGTTTGTATTTTGTGGGGTTTAATGGTTTTTTCTGCTATGTCTGAAGAAAATTTAAAGGCAGAGGGTGACGATCCTCCCGCCTTCGATTCATCAAACAAAATCCTTCGCAGGGTTCGAAATTCACGTTTGATCGGTGTTCCATGAGGCATTAATGCCATATCATCCCTATGCAACCCTGCACACCAGCAAAAAACACAGTAAATCAAACACATTCAAAGAGTATCAGTGACGAAGAAAAAATATATCAGGACAAAATATTGAAGACAAATCTATGGGGATTACAGCTAAGGTGGATTATCAGAAACCTAATCTCTCCCACTAAAACATAGTTTAAAGAAAATCATGAGTGTTTTATCAGACAAGAAGCATACGATGTCACATCAGGGGCTAATTAAATCCCCCAACCACCACAGAGCCACCTACAACCTCAAAGCAGTCAAAAGAAGGTCAAATTTATTACCAGACTAGGAGGTATTTTGCATCCATGCAGCTGAACAATTATTTCAACTAAAGGAACTTATTGTAAGTTGTCAGCAGAAGTTATTTCAAGATAACGAGGAGTCTTGAAGTCAAAAAATTCTTTCCAGCAAGCCTAATAGTTAATATAAATGATTTAATATAGAGGACACCTATGTAAGCTTCTTCATTGAGCCTGTTAAGGCTGAGAAGCCATTTAAGTCCGTATTAATTATATTTAGAGATATTTTTCAGATTCCACCTCCTCTTTCTTCTATAAATACTATTGCAGAAGAAGAGAAGGGGGTTATTTGATCACTAGTTGTAATACTGAAACTCTCCGAAATAATACATAGTCAGTTGAAGTTGAAGAATAAATTGAAGTCTTGGAAGCCCTGATGATGTTGTTGCATACTTGTTACTGAGAAGGCTCTATCATTGGATCCATGAGCTTGGCTGTTGGTGAAGTATTCTGAACTGTTTAATTTTTTCTCCTATTTTCATTCTGTTCCATAATTTCTTACTATAGTAGGTTGAAATTTTTAGGCTAAGAAATGACTCCTGGAAGCACCTTAGATCTTTTCATACTTCACTGTTTCATGTTTTCTTCTGCGGAAGTATTTCAGAGTCTTTAATCTATCTCTTTAGTCTTCATGCTTGTTTATTTACTTAATAGTTCGAATAGTTGGTTTCAACATGATTTATGGTTCTCCCTGCTTGTCTGCTGCTACTTAAAAACTTCTATTGAAGTCTCCCTTTGAAGTTTCTGTTTACAGTGAGTCAAGGAGGTCTGTTCTGATCTTGCCCTTTGTCCTTGCTTATACAGTTGTCTTAAAGGTCTTTATAGTTGTAATCATAGATGTGTTAAGTGTTCCCTCTTCTATGACTGCAATTATCAGTGAATATTTTATGTTTTCTAAGTCATTTGAAATAAAATATTTGAGCTAATAGGGTGTTCCCCGAATCTTAGGTTTCATTTTAAAATTTGTTTTGGAATCATTGTTTGCTCAAAGGTGTGATTTGTAGAATTCATGGTTAGCCCTGTCTATCAAAGAGCTCTTTATTGTTCAACCTATGTTTTCAAATTCCCTTTGTTGAGAATTAAACTTCTCTTTCCAAATCATTTATGTCCATCCCATTTCAAAAACCAAAGGATCCTGTGGCCAAGTTAGATTTTCCCTCTAATATCCCATATCCATTGATAAGTTTGTGATGACCTCTTTTTGACTCCATTTCCCAATGAACCAGATGTTTTTCCATTCTATATATCTTTCCTAGGCCTTTCATATTCTATTGTATCAACCCAACCAACCAAACAAAAAAACACTTGCACTTAATAACTAGTCTAAAATCCATATTCTAAGCACACAAGATAAACCTTTGCAAATAAACATTCGAGAAATCCCTCTCTGAGAATAGGAGGACTAGATCCTGGGACTTTAAAGATTGGTTTTGATGTTGCCTTGTCTTTTTATTTTCCAAACTATCAAAACACGGGACACCAACATAAATGGTGATCACGGTGGGACCTACTGAGAATAAATTGGTTTGAAAACACTTCTTAAAAACTCTTTAGGCCCTCAAACTTGATAATAACACCTTCTGGACTTATCCCACCGCTCACACCAACATAATGGCGATCACGGTGGGACCTTGAGTAAAATCTTCGAAACAAAACATTCACTGTCTGGTGTAACATAAGTAACCTTCTTCAAGTACTACCAAGCGTGATGGTAATCATGATAGGAATTTTTGAATTAGTGACAAACTAAGTAACCCTTAGGATTCTCATAAAACCTTATCAAAGCTTGAAGGAAACAGTTACCAAGCCATAAGAGTGAACTCTGTACGTTTAAACACCTTAGCTAAGTGTTAAATCAGATTTAGGACACTCTCATAACCTATAAGACCAGAATAACTCAGAAAAACCCAGAAACATTTCAGTTTGGCTTCATAAAAAGCATGGTGGTGGAACCATCTAATATTTTATCTTCATAAAGCTAAAAAATTTCCACCTGGCGACTCCACTAGCCCCAGTAGGCCTATTAATGATCTTGGTCTCCAGATCTCTTTAGGACTGTGTTAACCAGCCTACAAGAGGTTTAGGAGCCTAGTCCCATGCTAGATAAGACATTGTAAGAGGTAAAATTCCCAAAAACAGTCCCCAAAACCTCAACCTCTCTCATTTTTGAAAAATAGTCTGGCTTCACATAGGATCAACACTAGATCCCATCCAGACCCAAATCCTCCTTTAATCATTGACAATCCTGAGAGAATTATGTGGAAAACTTCTAACTCTGGAAAATCAGCTACTAATAGGAGCCTCTTAAGAACAAATTCCGTCCCTGAAAACCTTGTTGTCCTAGAGGATTCACACTTTGATTTACATCATACAAAGAAAATATTTAGAACCATATCTCAAGGTGATTTAAATAAGACTGATCTTAACTTTGCATATTTGCAACGGAGCTTTAGTAGAGAAGCTTCACCTTCCACTCCTCCTGACTCCCAGCTTCTTCATCACTTTAGTCTTTTCCATAACAAGTCTGCTCAAAATCAGTTTGCTGGCCCAAGTATTTCTTCCACTCCAATCCATACTACCACTGTTCAAAACACTCAATTTCAGCCCTCTTTCACTTTTGTAAATCCACCTCTTGTAAATCCACCCTTATTTCCAGCCATGGAAACATGGTATGCCCCATTAGTGTTACCACAACCTCTACTTCCCTTACCCAATGATTACCAATCCAAAATTCCTCACTTCACTGGAAAAGAGTCTACAACAGCCAAATATCATGTAGATAGGGTGGAAGATGCATTTGATTACATGGATATAGAAGAAGAAACTGTGAAGATGAGGATCTTCGCCCAAATTTTAGGAGGAGATGTAAAGAAATGGTTTAAAAACTTACCTCCTAACAACATAAATGATCTCCCTGCCTTGCATCAAACATTTATCAACAAATGGGAACTCAAAAGGAACCCTCTCCAAATAATAGCAGAGTATAGCAGCCTCAAGAGAAATAAAGGGGAGAGTGTCCATGATTACTCCACTAGGTTCAATAGCGTTTACAATGCTCTCCCACCTCACATGAAACCTCCTCAAGGCATGGCCTTGGTAAGGTATCCCGAAGGCCTTGATGCTGAAATGAATTATGAGTTAAGGGGGAGAGATTAATTAACCTGAGAAGACATGCAGAAAGGAGATTTGAGTGTAGAAGCAAACATAATCGAGAAAATAAATAGGTTGAGATTAGAGAAGAGGGTAACGTATAATGATGACCTACTATCCTCAACCTCAGCTTCTGACACAAAAATTGACAACCTAGTCAAGGTAATGGAGAGGATGCTTGAAAATATCAATTTGAATGAGAGAGTGTCACCAAGAGAACCTCAAAATAACCAAAACAGAAATAGAAATCAGAATTATAGAAGAGAAAACAACCAAGACAAGCAAAAGGAAAGCGACCAACAGATTAGACCTCCCTTCCAACAGAACTATGTAGATCAATATGAGGAAGATAGGGAGTTGGAAAGGTTGGAAGAATATCATGTAAACTTGATTGGATCAGACAGTGGAGATGATGTTTTCCTCACTGAGGAAGAACAAGGTTTTTTCTCTTATGATCAAAATACAAACACCTATGAAGATTCTGATGACTATAGATTTGGTTTTGAAAATGAAATCATGGAGGTGCATAAACAATACGATCTTAGGAGCAAGGGGAACATAGATAATTCAAAGGATAAGAACACTAATACTTCTATCAAGAAAAACACAGAAAATCAACCCAAAAAGACAGTAGAAAAAACCAACATTTTGACCAAGAAACCAGACATAAACAAAGACAAAAGTATCCAGCCGAATGTTGAGCAGAGTACCCCTAGCACTTCAGCTAGTGGTTCTAATAAAACTGTCCTGATTACCAGTCCAAACAAGGTTCAACAAATAAAAATTGCTGAAAAGAATTCATTTGAAAAGACAGATGTAAATATGAACAAGTTAATTGTTCCTTTCAGCCTTGAGGGAGAGATTGCTAAGATAAAAATTACAATTCCCCTAGTTGAACTAGTAACCCAAGAAGTGTACGAAAAACAAGTTTTGAAAGCTTTGAACTTTAGGAGGTGATACTGACACCTTGAACTTGACATATGACAAACCTGAGTTTTTGTTTGGTCCAGAAGTTGAAGGAAAATACCAAGAAGGGGCTGTCCCTCCCTTCTATGTTAGCTTGAACATACACGAGAAAATTTTACACAATGCCATGTTAGATTCAGGAGCTTCACACAATCTAATGCCCAAGGTGGTAATGGAAAGCTTAGGCTTAGAGATTACTAAACCATACAAAGATTTGTATTCCTTTGACTCAAGCAGAGTCAAACGTTTGGGTTTAATCAAATATTTATGTATTGGTCGCTCAAATGTTCTTAGAGTATAGTTATGGATATGGTTACTTGGCGCTTGTTCCCCTAAGTATGGCATGCTCTTATCAAGATCTTGGGGAGCCAAACTTCAAGGGAGCCTTCAAATGGACATGTCTTATGCCACCATCCCTGTTTTCAACCAAAATAGAAGACTATACAGGGAATCTCACATGAAGTACATGGCGAGCAACATAGACAAACCAAACAACACTCCAATCTATTCTATTCAATCAAGTTTAGATTCCTTTATATTATGTAACGAAGATGAAATCACCCAACCAGATAAGGAAAACATGTACCCAGTCAATTCACCAGAACAATCAAATATTCCCTTCAATCAAATTCAAAACATTGAGCTTTGTCGGCATAACGAGGGCCAGCAAGCGTGCGTGGTGTATGGTCATTTGTCAACGATTCAATCGAGGGAGGGGCCCGGGGCGCCCATGAAGGAGACGAGGGCGCGAGCGAGGTAGTTCCTAGTGGCGGTTCCACTGGTAACGGTCCCAGCATTAGGTGGGAGCCGTAGCGTTGCCCTGGATCAGACATAGTGAAGGTGACAGGGGGAGAACCAGAAGTAAAAGGAGAACCCAATGAATCAGAAGAGGAGTCGGAGTGCGGACTCGGAGGAGGACTAACTCGACGACGGTGGGAAGGAGTAGGTCGACCGACCGGAAACTAAGGGTGAAGGCCAAGAAGTCTCCGAGATGTGCGCCTTGGGGGCGCAATGGTGACAACACAAACACGGCACAAGGGGAAGAAGAACGACCAACAAAGGCAGGGAGGTGCGAAATCAAGTGATTACAATGTTGAAACAAGGGCAGAAAGGTGCAGTGTCAATTGAGTTTACAATGTTTTAAAGTCTTTGCCTGGCGGTATTAACCAGGCTCTTCTTCGCTTAGGGTGAGTGTGTAGCGTGCATTAATTTTAATTTTTAAACCCAGACGTTTTGAGAGCAAAAGAAAAAGTGTGCCGTGTAACTGAAAATAGATCTGCAGAGAACAGTATATGATGCGGAAATAACAGAAAATTAACAGCTAACAATGCATCGATCTAACCCAAAAAGGTGGGTCTCTAAAAACTAGTCTAAAAGAGGGAAAAAATTTAGTCAAAACACACTAAAAAGAGGCCAATAGATCTAAGGTCAGGAGGGACAGGGATCTAAAGGGACGAGGATCTAAAGGGAAATGTGAAAAGAGGTGCGAGAACATAGCAGCGGAAAGCCCAAGGTGGGCGCAAAAATCGACGAGGCGAAGGACAAGGGAGAGGAGGCCCTAAGAGTAGATCCAAAAAAAACTTGATGATTTAGAAAGGAGAAGAGGCTGATTAAAGGTACGAAAATGAGGTCTCAGATCTGAAAAAGAAATGGCTGAAAACTCTGAAAATTTAGACACTTACAGCAGCTAAAACTCTTCCACAAAAAGTGGAGGGTACTGAAGCCCTAGGGGGCTAGATTCTCACTTAGTTGAGTAAAATAGAGCAAGAATAGGTCTAAACGGGTGGAAACGGAGGTCAGACAACCCTGACAGAGGTTCAGACAAAACCCAGAAAAATTTCAGAAAAATTCCGGAAAAAAGTCCAGGTCGCAGTTTTTGACCTGTTTTTCGCTCAGGTCGCAGTTTTTGGGTTGTTTTCCGCTACCCAGGACGCAGTTTTTGGGCCAAAAAGTGCGACCTGCACTTCCGGCAATCTCGGCGGCAGATTTCAGAAAAAAATGTCGTCTCAGCTGCGGCTGATGTCTGTCACCTGCGCAATAGGGCCAGGAACACACGGAAGTTAAAAATTTTAATGTTGTAGGGTTTTATGAGTGAAAAACAACATAAAAATAGGAAAAACAAAAATATGAAGAGAAACCCTAGGTTTTGAAGCAGTTGGATATGCAGGAATATGAAAAACGATAGCGGTCGTAATTGAAAACCCGTGTGGAGTCGCCAGTTGTTAGTATGAATCTTTTGTCGAAGTGTACGAAAAAAGACCACTTTAGCTACGCATAACTTATAGCCCTAACATCAAATATGGCTGCCAATATCTTCGAATCTACAGTTAGTTGATCAAGACAAATGCTGCAAAAATCCAAATCTATGTGCATGGAAAGACATTAAGCAGTAAAAACAAGGGTTTGCTCCATATACCAATAGACAAGACAAGAACAATTTTGGAAAGAATTTTTGTATTAATTGGGCACCTGGGAGGAAAACAAGAAGGCGTATCCAATTCTCCTCAGTGGGATGGGTTCTTGGAAGTCCTCAGCACTTCAGATCTAGAATTTCTCTCTCTTGATGGTGTAGAAAACCCAGACAAACATAGAACCCAAAGGGAGCTCACAAATTAAATAATAGAAATTATGACAATGATAATGGCTCAAAATCAGACCAAGAGTTTAGATCCCGAGTGATCTAATAGGCAACAAAAGGTGAAGAATGATGGGGAAAACCCTCCTATTTATAACAAAATATTGGGTCATTCTAGATCTTGGTGCATGATTAAATTAATGTTAATCAAATCTAGATCCACCTCTATGGAATATTTTATTATTATTTGTTGGAGGGAAAGGGTGTTTGACTTGGGTCAAATCCCTTGATTAGTGAAAAATAAATAAATAAATGATTTATTTATCTTTTTAAGGAAGTGGTTGGGATCTAATCAAATAAATAATGATTTATTTGATTAATGGTGGTTGATTTGGTCATATTTAACAAGGAATATTATTTAAATAAGATTTAAATAATTATTCTGAGAAAATAACAAAATAAATAAAGATTTATCTGGTGTTTCTTTATTTTGGGTTAAACATGACCGAGGAAAATCAAGCAAATATAGATTTGTTTAATATTTCCCCTTGGGGTTTCCTATTTAGACCATAAACAACTTAACCAATGTGTTTTATTAAGTTATTTTACATAGTGAAAGAAATTTTACTTAGGGTAAAATTGGTCTTACGTGGTGTACTTGGGTCCATCTAATGATAGTAGGTTAGATGACCAAAAAATGGTGTAACAGCTCGCAAGGCTCATAGATTTCCAGAAGTGTTGGAAGAATGAAAGGGTTACACAGTGGACTCCAGAGCTGATCCAATAGTTAGAAAATACTGATAACACCATCACATGCACGGTAGATCACTGGGTGGACAATGTGATAGGAGGATTTGTGATGGAATTTGCAATGGATCAAGTTGTGTCCTACTCAGAGGTAGAGTGAAGATTCTTCAAGGGGTTCCGGGGTAAGTTTCTAAAAACTCTGCCATTACTGATTAAGATCTTGTTGTGCAAAAAAATCATCCTATGTAGTCACACGGAGTGAATGATCTCTGATCAAAGCGAGGGTACAACACGCAGTGGTAAATACTACATAACCAATCAGGAGGGAGATCGACCTGTCTACAGTCTAGTAAGAAATTCTGCTGCACATAGCTCTCCGTCTACGCCACCGTCGAACCCTCATAGGGGTAAGAACTCATCGCCTCCACCACCGAAAGACGATATGGCTTTGCACATGAAGCTACCCACCTTCAAGGGCATAGGAGATGAGGATATGGATCAGTTTTGGTTCGTCGCAGGATCAGTATGGACTGCGTAAAACGTAGCTAGTGATGCGGTGAAAAGGGTGCAGCTATCCCTTGCCTTTGAAGGATGGGCCTTGGACTGGTATATGGGGTACTTCAACCAGCATGCGAATGCAAATATTGAAGAAATTAAGAATGATTTGAAACAACATTATAAAAATCCCAAGTCCTACTCGCAGATAGTGAACGATCTGAAGGATTTCAAGCAAGGACCATCCGAGTCCGTATAAGAGGCAAACCAACGGTTAAAGAAGGTAATTAGAGAAGGAGGATTTTTTTATGATGACGGGCAGCACATGGAGTGGTTCATTTCTATGCTGCTGCCCCACCTGCGCATGCCAATGGGACATCAAGCCATTGAATCGCGAGAAAAGGCCTTGGAAATTGCGATGAAGCTATAAGCTACGCCAAGAGATGATACCCAGTTAGGAGTACAGAAGATACAAGGCCAGCTAAAATAAATTCATATGGAGATACAGAATCTGCGAAAGGAGTGAGGAACAGATGCTAGCCCTGAAATATGGTGCATATGATGCAGGGTGAATGGACACACCAAGGATAACTATCCTCTACTAGAAGACTACATACAGGTTGGGGGACCTAGTCTGTTGCGACCTAGGGAAAATGAAGGACCCAGTTCAATGCTTTGGTGCGATGATTGTCATGTTTTTGGGCTACACGATACCAACCACTTCCCCCGCCTTGCCGCATATGTCCCAGAAATAAAGCAAAAATGGTGCAAGTTCTGCAGATCTGTAGGCCATGATGAATAGAACTGCCGAACGTACGATCTAATGATAGATCGAGGAAATCTGTATAGGGTATAGGAAGATCCGTCATCGCCAAGATCCCCCACGGGAATAGGTGGTTCTCTAGTCAGGGGCAGGGGAGGGGGCTATGGTGGAAGCGCAGGTAGGAGGAGAGGACAACTAGTTTTCTATAACTGCGGAGAAATAGGGCACTTTGCTAGGGACTGCATAAACCCTGCAAGACAATCTTACATATACTCTAGATATTTAGATCATATGATCAAAGATTTCCCAATTATGATGGCCAAAATGTAGGAGAAGCAGCAGAAACCTACGCAGAATGTACAAAGAGTCAAGGTGGAACCTCCAAAAGAAGGACCAAGTGTTAATGTTATCACATGTAGCGACATGACCACTAAAGGAGCTGCGGAAAAAGCTGAGGTGGAGCCTCTCATCTATAAAGCGATTGTTAAACAAGAAGGTTTGGACTTACAGGAAGAAAAAGAAACCTTTTTCATAGCTTGCCAAGACTTTGCTAAGGCTGAGGCACCTACCCCTTAGGCCCCTGCGAACCTCAAGGCAGATGGTGAGGTCAAACCATTCCTTCAGGCATGTATGAAGCTGTTACACAACCAAAGGGTCATAGAAAACCTCCAAGCTTTGATAGATAGTTGTACAGAAAAGACAACCCCAGCTCTAGAAATTAAGGATGTACACAAAATCTATAAGCATAAGAGACGCACTGGCAGGGAGATGAGGATAACTGCACAGATTGGTGACTATGAGATGGATCATGTTATTTTGGACCTAGGCTCAGATGCAAACGTACTACCTAAGCAAACCTAGCAGCAAATGGGAGAACCTAATTTGGAATGGTCCACTATCCAGCTGTGCATGGCTAATCAGTAGAATATTATACCTTTAGGAAGATTATCAAAGATCGCGGTAGACATCACAGGGGTCAAATTTCAGGCTAATTTTGAGGTCATCCAGATTGTAGAATATGAAAACACCTATCGTGCACTCCTAGGATTAGACTGGGCCATAGATATGGGCAGTATTATCAACTTAAAAAAGAGGAGCATGGTATTTGAAAGTGAAGGAACATGGATGATAGTACCGCTAGATCCTGCAGAAGGAGAGAGATATATAGAGCCAGTGCACGAGGAAGAAGAGGTGGATCACATCTATAAGCTAACTGCGAGGGATGAAGACTGGATCAATCCTACGGCTGATGGTATGCTTTGCTGGGAGAGAGATAGCGAATGCTTCTCTGACTCCGACAAGGAAATGGAAAATTGGAAAAATCGGCTGCATGATGTCTCTGCGCTGCGTTGCTTGCGAATTACAAGGGACTTCCACTGCATATCTTCATATGTAAGAGAAATGCCCTACTTTGATGATTTCGACAGTATAAAAGAGTGTTATGATGATCCACGCAATGTCTCTATTGAACCTGAATCAAAGGGGGAGTGCACAGTTGTGGGACCTCCACTACCGACTGTGGATACGCCGAAGCATCAGAAACAACTGCGTTCGATCCTTGGACATACGGGATACTACAGAAAATTCATTTTGGGATACGTGCTGACCACCGCACCTTCGGGAAAACTACTTAAGAAAGATGTTTCATTCTTTTGGGATGACAAATGTTAGAAGAGATTAGAGCTACTCCAAGAAAAAATGGTATCTGTACCTATTCTTAATTGTCAAAATAGGGCGAAGGGATGCCTTGTACATGTTGATACATCGGGGATTTCCCTTGGGAATGGTCCTTACATGGCCTAGTGCCGGAGACATTGATCACCTAGTCACATTTTCTAGTCAAGAAATCTCGAGTGCGAAGAACAATTATGCCACCACAGAGAGGGAAGGGTTGGCCATGGTCCATGCACTACAGAAGTTTCATCACTACCTGTTGGCAGGACACTTTAAGATGTTTACAAATCATTCGGATTTAAAGTCCCTGATGAATAAGCCTGTGTTGGGAGGGGAACTCTGCAGGTGGCTATTGATGGTTCAGGAATACGATTTTGAAATCATGGTCAATCCAGCGAAGCTGAATGCTGGGCCGGATAACTTGTCCTGACTTGAGACGGGTGGGGAACCCACTAACTTGAGGAAAGGATTGCCTGATGCGTAGCAGTTCACCATTAGGGTCGTTTATGCGCACTTCATTGATATCATTCATCTCCTGACTACAGGCATGGCATCTGCAGAATATTTGGTACAACAAAAGGAGTTGGTTACCCGGGTGGCGGATTTTACCATTATCGCAGGTCCTTTATATAAAATAGGCACTGGTGAAGTGTTGTGCAGATACGTTCTGGAGCATGAAAGGCACACTTTCTTGGCAGAAGCTGGTGAAGGCATAGCAGGAGGTTACTACGCAAGCAAGGAAATGGAAAAAAAAATCTTGCGGGCTGGGCTATGGCGACATAGAATTACATTTCAAAGGAATAAGCTCAGGTTGTAGTCGATGCGCTGGGAATGCAAAAGGTATGCTCAAAGAACAGAGGTGCACTAGGAGTAGAGGGGTATGCTGAGCACACCCATGGTGCGAAAACTAGTCGTTGGAACAGTCAAATCAGGTAAAAAGAAAAAATTATCGTTGGATGGGATGGGAAGCCGACATTTAATGAGGCGATTTCTTGAGATTTTTTACCATTTACTTGATGGTAAGTTCCACGTGAAGTCTACCCTACCGTTGGGAGATCGCCTAAGCTATAAAACGGGTGGGCTAGAGTAGACAAGGGTTCTATATCGCTTGAATAGCTCATGCTTGGCATATTTTTCCTGGACGAATTTGTGCTGTAAGAATGTTTGTGCCTCTAGCGTCTCTTTCCTGTCTGAGCAACATGCTCCCTTGGACAGTAGAAATCTCGAGTTTGTATTTCGTGCCAAGATGATGGCTATGAATCTTGATGAACCCTCGGAACCAGTCATCTCAGTGGAACAGGGCACTGAGGAACTGGTGGAAATTGAGTTTGAGGCTAAAGACGTTTTCTCCACCCCAGTTACGAAGAAGGGCAAGGAAAAAGTAGAAGACTCTGGGAAACCCCTGAAACCCGTGAAATGGGTTAAGGGGAAACCTTGTGCTTCCCCACAGAATGTAACATCCCTGAAGATGGAACCCCAGGTGCAAGCTGCTCAAGAGGAGGCCCAGCCCGCTAGACCGATCAACTGGTTACCTCCCTTCGTTTGGCTGCACAAGACCTCAACGCACACGCTGAAGAACCTTAATGGCCTGATCACTTATTTGTAGATGCCGTTGACCCCAGGAGAAGTCCCTATCATTGGTGACCTCTTGGGAAGCTGCACGAGATCAAATTTGATGATTATGACTTGGCCAGTCTGGAGGCATTCCCTGAGCTCGCGCCTGAATTATACCTTGACATGATTTAGGAAGACAATGGGATCAAAAAATTTCCTCAACACTAGGTGTGTGGACTAACCAGGTCTGGACTCCTAAACTTGCTAAGGATGCCTCACTTCGGTCACTACAACGTTACGGACTGGCTAGCCCGATAGTTTCTTGCCCTAATTCATGATGGCTACCTGTGGATCCAGGACAGGATCCCCATAGACACTACTCTAGTGCAAAAAATTACTGGCCTTCCCATGCATGGCCCCAACCTTCTGGAGCACATGGGTAGAAAGTAAAAGGCGGAAATGGCTGAGTATGTGCACAAGACCTACCATGTGGAGTGCAATACTCATCCTTTTGTAATCAAGTCTATGAGTGACCAAGGCACGCAATTGGGCACGATGTTTTTGGCATGCATAATGATGAGAAAATGTTAGGTCTCCTCTGTCCCAGCCTACGTAATTCAGATAGCAGGCCAATGCAGGAAAGGGGTATGTTTTAACTGGGCCTGGTATTTATGTGATGAGTTTCTGACTAATGTTCGTGAGTCCCAGGAGTAGGGTCATGCCTTTTGTTATTCTTGGTTACTGTTCCTCATAGAATTGGTTTCCTAGAAGCCCCTGAGGAGTCAGTCCTTCCTGAACTTACCCCGGACAAGTGCGAAGGGGCTCACTATGCACACTTGTGGGATTCTAAGGACCTGCAGCGTCTCGAGGACAACCAAGTTTTCTGGGTCCTTCTTCAGAGTAGCTTGGCCGCAACCATTAACTCCTGACCACTATTTTCCCCTACCATGTATGAAAAATACAGGGAAATTGCAGCATTTCAGATCACCATGCACAACATTCAGATCAAAGCACACAAGGATAAAGCATGTACTTCACTCCCTTATATGGTGGCAGATGTGGAAATTAACAACGTCATTGCGCTCTAGCCTCCTCACTGGAATATCGGGTTCAAAATTGGCGCGAAGGGCATCGAAGGAGCCAACACATCAAAAGTCACCCCCTCTGTCGTCATCAAGGATACCAGAGGTGCGACCAAGAGTACCAGACAACACATGGTCACGGCCACACAAAAGGATGCGCAACAAAAACCGACCTTTGAGAAGGATGTCAAGGCAGAGACTCAGGTAGATTCACTACGAGACCTAGGAATAGAAGAAATAGATGTAGGAGGACCTGCCTCCCCCATGACACAAAGCGAACAAGCGAACCTGTCAAAACGCCCCGCAAGAAGCAGCGCTCCCAGTGAACGACACGTGATGAGACAGTCACATTGACTGATGGAGACCTTGAAAAAATAACTGATGCGATCATTCTAGCCATGGAGGACAGAAGGGTAGCCTTAGAGGAGCAACAGAAAGCTATGGTTGACACAATCTAGGCCGAGCTCTGGGTGCTACAGATGAAGACAGATACATTGTAGACCACCACGTAGCACGCAGAGTGCAAAAACGTGATTCAAAAACTTTGTGTAGATGTTACCACAGAGATCTCGGCCATAGCCACCCCTCAGGAAAGGGTTCAAAGGTTGGTCGTAGCACTGAAGGCCTCCCGCGAGGAAGTTTAGATGGTTAAGGCATGAACGGAGCAGTGGATCGCCGACCTCTAGGCTAAGTTGCAGCCTAAAACACCTCCGGAGGTATGGGCCCAACAAACTGCGCTAGTCACTGAGGCTACGAACGCCATTATAAGACAAATCACGTAGGGTGCCCAATTATTAGAAACGACCATGCAACTACGAACCAAGGTATAGCACAACCTGATCCTACTGCTTGAAGCCTTGGGCTGCTGAGGCCCTCAAGCTTTCACAAGATGTGAATGTCGCGGTTAAGCAGCTGAACCAGACTTTGGAGAGTGTCATCGCCGTGATGGAAGGCCCAATTTCAGAAAATTTGGTCGAAATCGCACAGAATTCCGCTGCTCAAAATGAAGGCATGCTCCCTCCATTAGCCAAGGCGATCAGATTTTTGCAGGCGCAGGTGGAGAACCCACCATATCCGTGACTTGGGATAAGTCACAAGATTCTGTTGGGGGACTATCCCTAAAAGATGTGATTTTGTATAAGTTTTGTATATTTTGGTCTTAATTAGTCTAACACAAGGGTTTTGGGGTGGGTCAATTCCCCTAATGCATTGTAACGGGTCAAGGGTAGACCAAGAGTCCACAAACCACGGTTTGTAGACTATTGGATGCATAGGCTAAATTGGTATAAATAGATGAACCTTTTTTATTCATAGGTAGAAAAGAATAGAGATTGATGATAGTTGCAAATTTTTAGATCTCTTTGGGTTGCTAGGGTAAGGACTCCTGCTGGTTGTGTGCGCGGAGATCCTCAGTCCTGCTGTCTGCGGACATTGCTGGCTGTGTGCGCAGGCTGTGTGGGATTGTATTGGGTTTTGGATGCTAATATATGTGGATCTAGTTAGAGTATCTCTGCATTGTATGAAGTTTATGTCTTACTATTGATGTGAACTGTTGAATCTAATATTGGTTATCTATTGTTGCTACGGATATGTCTTTGTTATACTACGAAGTATTCCTGGGATCCATTTTTCATGTGTTTATGATATTACATGTGATATTGTTGATACGAAGGTGTTGATTAGATCTATGACTGATAGTAAATCTGGTAGATGTTGATTATACTGATTAGCGAACCTGTGGATAGATTTGTTTTATAGCTGCGAGAGTATCCCTGTTTCTGTTATATGGATCTATGATCTGCTGATTACTAAAATTATAGTTTCTATACTGATAGATTGATGTTTCACACGTGGATGCGAAGGTAATCAGTAGATATGGAATCTGCGATATAATTCTATAGCTATATCTGTTAATTACAAAGCTGATAAACTGGGAACGCAGCTCTGTTGACTTAGCCTCTCTCTCTCAGGGTGCGGAAACCTGGTTCCAACACCCTCCCATACTGCTTTGGGTGAGACTTTGACCTGCACAAGTGGGTCACTGCCAAAAGGGCCAGTGGTATAGGGGTTTGTTGGCAAACCTTAACCTCTGAACCTGGGTTGGGACCCATCTAGCCAACACTATTGGATTGGGAGCGACTTTGGTCAGATCTTGTGCAGGAGGAGATAAGGCAGAATACCAAGGATGGCTCTTCATCGAAGAATGATGATGAAGAGAATTGCGCTTTTGTTGCAAAAGCAAGGAAAGGGAAGGGGAAGAAATCCCATCAAAAATCAAAGGCTAAAGGAAAGAAGCTGGATTTGTCCAAAGTGAAGTGTTTTCACTGTCACGAACATGGGCATCTCGCCACTAACTGCCCACAGAAAAATAAGAACAAGAAGGCTGTTGGAGCTGCAGTGGGTGAGGCCTTAGCCTCGCAATTTGAGCTTTATTTCTCTTTGATCGCATGCTTGGTTTCAAGCTCAATGGGATCAGTGTGGTATCTTGATAGTGGTGCTTCCTTCCATATGATGGGAGACAAGGAGTTTTTTAGTGACTTGGAGGAGAAGGATCTCCAAATTCATATAGAGATGGGAAAAAATGGTAGATACAGTGCGACCGGCATTGGAACCATTACCTTTGAGAGGAAGTCAGGTAAACCATTTCTGTTGAAAGATGTTAGGCATGTTCCAGGTCTGAAGAATAACTTGGTCTCAGTCGCAATGTTGGAGGATAGAGGTTATGACGTTGTTTTCAGCAAGGGAAAATATTTCTTGCGACATAAAACAACGGGTCAAACCAAGAGGATAGGGATTTGAGTTAAGAATATCTACAAGCTGGAGGTATATGGCTGCGTTGTAATGACGGGAAAAGGAGAAGAAGTGGTGAGCTGGGATGAGGGAAAATTATGGCACGAGATATTGGGCCATCTTAACCATCGTGCCTTGAATATTTTGTAGCAGATTTCTACTGGATTTCCCAAGGGTACTCTTGCACAGTTAGATCAGTGCAAGGGATGTAATATGGGTAAGTTTGTGAAGACCACCTTTAATGAGAAGGAGAACCATGCTTCGGTGATCCTGGAGAGAATTCACACAGACGTGTGTGGACCTTTCTCGGTTGCTTCAATAGAAAAACACAGGTATTATGTTATATTTTTTGATGAATATTCTCGTAGATGTTGGATATTCTTCATGCAAAAGAAGATCGAAACATTGTCAAAGTTTTGTGAGTTTAAAGCATTGGTGGAGAAGGAGTCGGGGAAGCAAGTGAAGGCTCTGCGGAGCGATAATGGTGGTGAATATATCTCGAACGAATTCAAAGACTTCTGTAGAAAATAAGGAATTCGAAGAGAACTCATAGCGCCTCATAACCCATAGCAGAATGGGGTTGTAGAGAGGAAGAACAGAACAATCATGGGTGCTTCACGAGCTATGCTGCATGACCAGGCCTACCGATGCACTTGTGGGCGGAAGCATGCAAAACTGTGGTTTATGTGCAAAAATGTTGTCCTCATAGAGTACTTGGCATGAGTACACCTAAAGAATCTTTTACTGCAAAGAAGCCTGATATTTCTCATTTGAATATTTTTGGCTTATCTGTTTACATTCATGTGACAAAGGACGCCAGGAAGAAGCTGGAGCTGACTGCAAAAGTTGGGATATTGTGGGGTACACAGAAACACCCCATAATTATCATGTGTATTTGTCAAATAGTCGAATGACTATGGTGTGATGGGATATAAAATTCAATGAGTTGAAAGCCAGGAAGTTGTCGCTTGAGAGGGAGCTACACTTGCATGCAAAGGAGGAGCTATTTGGTACCAAAGATGATTCTCTAGATGTGGATCAGCCACATGAGGAGATTCATGGAGTGGAGGAGTCCACTAATGTAGAACCAAACATCAGAACAGGCAGAAAGCGTACCATAGAAGCTGAGAGACTAAATCTTGATGTAGCAGAGAATGTAGGAGTCCCTACATCACAACACAGACAGAGACAGTCACCTGACCTATTTACTGGATACATGGCTGTTATGAGAAAGTGTATCGTGATAGATCCATATTTTTTTGAAGAATTAGTGCAGGATCCCACATGGGTAGATGCCATGGTGGAGGAGTATGACTCCATTGTCAGAAACAATTCTTTGGAGATTGTTCCAACATCGGTGGGTAAATCAGTGGTAGGTTCAATATGGATATACAAGGTGAAGAAAGTTGCTAATGGGAGTGTCGAGAAGTATAAGGCAAGATTTGTTTCCCGGGGCTTCTCACAGATCGAGTGGATTGATTATGAAGAAAAATTTGCACCTGTCGCACGGTATTCTTCCATAAGGACCATCCTTTTAGTCTTAGCGCAGATAGGTTGGCACATTCATCAGATGGATGTAAAGACTATGTTACTTAATGGGATCATTGAGGAAGATGTGTACATTGAGTAACTTGAAGGATTTTAGATCTTTAGCAATGAGTCACATCTGTGCAGACTCAAAAGAGTGTTGTATGGGCTGAAGCAAGCACCATGTGCTTGGTACACACGGATAGACAACTATTTCACTGGACTTAGCTTCACCAAGAGTGACGCAGATGCAAACTTATACCAAATTGTGGTGGAGGGTAAGATTTTCATTATTTTTCTTTATGTTGATGATTTAATACTAACAGGTAATGAGAAATTGATACACTCATGCAAGGCAGATCTTGCAAAGGTGTTTGAGATGAAGGATTTAGGCCTCCTTCATTATTTCCTTGGATTGGAAATATGGCAGTGAGAAGGTGAACTGTTTGTGTCTCAAGGCAAGTATGCTCGGGAGATATTTGGTAAGTTTCACATGCAGGACTGCAAGCCCATGGATACTCCTCTTCCAGGAAATTTGAGGAAAGAAGATGCTACATCAACAGAGGTAGTGGATGCCACTGTTTATTGACAGTTGGTGGGTTCGCTCATGTATTTAGTTAATACAATACTGAACATATGCTATGCAGTGAAACAACTTAGTCAAGCGATGGTTAAGCCTACCAAGATCTTTTGGAAGGTAGACAAGCATGTCATGAGATATCTCAGGGGCACATCTAAGTATGTCTTATGGTACATATAGACGGATGAGGTGAAGTTGCATGGCTTCACGGAGGCAGATGGGGCAAGTAGCCCAACATACAGAAAGAGCACATCAGGAGGGGTTTTCAGTATAGGATCAACAACAGTTTCTTTGTACAACACGAAACAAAGATCTGTGGCACTCATTTCAGCGGAAGCAGAATACATGGCAATAAGTCAAGCTTCATGTGAGGCTATCTAGATGAGGAAGATCCTGGTCGGTTTGTTCGATTCACATTTAGATCCTACAGAGATACATTGTGATAATCAGAGTTGCATTAAACTCTAGATTAATCATGTGTTTCATGATAGATCTAAACATATTGATATCAGGTATCATCATATTAGAGATTTTGTGAAGCGGAAGATCCTGTTGCTTCAGTACATTCCTACGGAAGATCAGGATGCAGATATTCTGACGAAGGCACTTAGCAAGAGTAAATTCGAATACCATAGATGCAGGATCGGGGTGAAGGATAATCCATAGCTTGTTGAGAGGGAGTGTTGAGATTCAACAAGATGATGAGCTTAGTGAAAAGTAAGCACCTTCACTAAGTGGGGCCCGCGGGATATTTTTAGGTGTATGTCTATTTTTAGACATGGTGAGCATATTCTATAAGTTGCAGGATGCTATTTGTAGATGGTTGATCAAATGTGAAAAATAGATGAAATTATATTTTTAGAATATTGGGCGAAGTCTATTTATAGATTGTCAGTCTAAAAATAGGTGCACGTCGATTATTATTATCCCTTAATAATAATCCGAAAATAAATATCAACTTATTCTCTTAGAGTACTTTATTTCAGTGAACAGATTTGTCAAATCAGTGGGCTGAAGGAATTACAAAATTCCTAGGGTTATTGGTGACTCATGCATGGAGGACTCAGTTAGAACTAAAGTGGCAAAGTTATGACAGAGTTGGAAGAGTAGTTAATGGAGTTGTTATTTAGTTTAACTCAGTTAAGTGAGTTAAAATCAGTTGAGATAGTTGTATCTAGTCTAACTGAAAGATACACTACTGAGAGTTTATTGAATTAATTAGTTAATTAATTCACAACTAATAACTCACTAACAACTGAACAAATACAACAGTTAAATTCTTGCATGTCAGTTCCAGTGGAGACCCAGTTGTAATGTTCCTTTTTCTGAATATCACAAGTCTATTCTAGAGATAGACTATGGGGGAATTTTCTAGATATGTCACCTTCACAAGGAAGTGTGAGATCCAGAGGCTACCTGACCCTTCACAAACTCTGTCTATAGCTATGTGAAATTCCTACCTCAGGAATTTCCCAAAGAATGGGGCTGCAATGATGTATGAACATACAAGAGAATCAACAGCATTATTTTATGAGCTGTGAGACAAGAATATGAACATATAGCCAAGAATAATGTTATAGCAGTAAAAGAGTACAATGTCTTGAGGAAACAACCTCTCAAGAAATGCAATGCAAGCCTCAACAATACGTGTACATGAATATAAAATAACACTGTTGTTTTTGCATAAAACTAGGCTATGAGGACGCAATCTATGATAGAATACTGCTGAAAAATGATGTCAATACATGAATATGACAATATATGGCTCAAATAAAATAGGGGAGCAAAGCTCTAACCCTTAGAAACAATAATACATCAATCCTCTAAAGGATTGGCTGAAATATACAAAATGGAAAAAATGCCGGAGTTGTTGGGTAGCAGCTGCAACTCAAATCTGGAACTAAGTAGAGAAGGCTGAAGATGATGAAAAATCTGAAGTAGACCTTCTCCAATGGATCTCCAAAGTGGAAGGCTGATCCTTACACTTGAGATCTCACCCTCCAATCAATCTACAAACCCTCACTGCAGATACTTCATGAAAATAACGCAGTCACTAAGAGGGACTGCGCAGTGAGTGGAATAGAACACTGTGGCCAAGTGCCAAGATCTTCAATTCAGCTCTCAAGCTTCCAAACTGATCCTCCAAAGGAAATAAAAGGAAATAAAGACTCTCCCTCCGAAAAACAATAAATGGAAGAGGTGTTGTGGAGTCTCCACTGCAACAACTACAACACAGTATTATGCTGCTACAGAAATAATGCTGTCCTGGAGGAGGATGCTTTGGCCTTTAGCCAAGATATGTGGAGAATAGAGAACCAAGCTTCAAGAGGCCTCTCAAGAAGGTGAGGAAATCCTAAGCAATAATCTCCCAGCAATTCTTGCTAAACAACAAAGAATGCACAATGTCTGAATAGACATGAAATCATAAACATATGCATGAATACAACACAGTATTATGTTGCTACATAAATAACGCTGTCCTGGAGGAGGATGCTTTGGCCTTTAGCCAAGATATGTGGAGAATAGAGAACCAAGCTTCAAGAGGCCTCTCAAGAAGGTGAGGAAATCCTAAACAAGAATCTCCCAGCAATTCTTGCTAAACAACAAAGAATGCACAATGTCTGAATAGACATGAAATCATAAACATATGCATGAATACAACACAGTATTATGCTGCTACAGAAATAACGCTGTCCTGGAGGAGGATGCTTTGGCCTTTAGCCAAGATATGTGGAGAATAGAGAACCAAGCTTCAAGAGGCCTCTCAAGAAGGTGAGGAAATCCTAAACAAGAATCTCCCAGCAATTCTTGCTAAACAACAAACAATGCACAATGTCTGAATAGACATGAAATCATAAACATATGCATGAATACAACACAGTATTATGCTGCTACAGAAATAACGCTGTCCTGAAGGAGGATGCTTTGGCCTTTAGCCAAGATATGTGGAGAACAGAGAACCAAGCTTCAAGAGGCCTCTCAAGAAGGTGAGGAAATCCTAAACAAGAATCTCCCAGCAATTCTTGCTAAACAACAAAGAATGCACAATGTCTGAATAGACATGAAATCATAAACATATGCATGAATAACAATGGCTCTCCTCCTCTCCATAAATAGCAAGTTAAGACTCTTTCTCCATGGGCCCCATCCATTATGGTTTCCTCCTTAAAGGAATATTCCCTCCTCTATCTCTGCACTGTCCTATGTAGTGCTTTCCACCTCATACCTTGCGCTGGTTGACTTGGTAAAATCTCTTTGCAAATGTCTCCTTTCACACATGAGGGTGTGAAATCTGGTTCCATGGCTGATCCATTTTCATACTAGAGGTATTTTCTCTATGTTTTTATTGTATTTGGGCCTCCTAAATCAATTATTCATCTTGTAAGTGAAAATAGACAAAATTAATGTTCAAATTTGTTGAAGCAAAAATTAGGAACATTACAGTTCTCCCCTCCCAAATTTTTCTTGTCCTCAAGGAAATGCAAGGATAGAAATGAGAAGTCTCCACTCGAGCCATGGAGCCTAAAATGTGATGAGGAACATATCCCCCACATGGATCCTCCATCCGCAAGCAATCATCCACACAAAATGAGCCACCTCCCAATAAGGCAACTCCTGAAAATCTCCTTCCACCTCAAGCTCCGGAAATGAAGGTGGGTTGAAAATCTGAACTTGGAAAACATCATAGCTTACCCCATGTTTTCCTTCTCTCCACTCATGACAATTTTAGAGTGTATGTTGATCCTGGGCTGCAAAATTATTGCCCTCAAATGGAAAAATGAAGAAAAATCCTCCAAAGAGTTCCCTTCCGACAATGAAGAACAAGCTGGTCCAAAACATATCATCCATGATGAATAGGACATGGTCATCATAGAATATCCGAATGAGAATTTTTCTGTAGGTTTTTCATGATGCTACAAAGTTCAAACAACATCTCAAGAGGACACAACGCAGTTTCATCCACTGCAACTTTAGGAAATTACATGGCAAGCAATGTACAAGATTCATCACATATACTAATAGATAGTAAATGGTTGAATGTAACAACAATACATGATCAAGAACTTGCCCATGGCTGTACAATGGATGAATACCAATCTCATGGCCCACCTCAAAAGAGAACAAACATGTGGTTGTGGTGGCCATATCTCCTCCCATGCTCCCATTAGAAAAAGTAGTGCAAAAAATGTGAGAATCCTTCCCACTCAAGGACACATCCAACTCATGTGCCTCTCTCATAATAATTATTCCTTTACAAATATGATCTATATCAGCAAATGAAGTCATGATCAGTAATAATATTAAGAGAATGCTGAAGGTTTCATGTGGTGCAAGAAGGTACCAACAACTTCCCAAACAAGTACAATGCATTTTTACAAGCTGCTGCTTGAGGAAAATACAAGGAAAAACGTTTTTTTCTACATGGTTGATCATGCATGTCTTCATATGATACATATTATAGTGTAGCAACTAAACATACATGTGATGATAAAACATTTTCCCAAGGCCACAAAAGAGATGGTTGCCTCCATCATGTATATTGGCCCAATAAAACTCATGGAGCAATGTGACAAGCTTGCCCTCTTGTGAAGTAATGCACTACATAAGAATGGTAAGAGTGTGCAAATCAATGAATGTATATACACAATTCTCACCATATGCTGGAAGTAAGATGATACATGGATCCATGAATGAGTCCTCCATAGTGTGTGGGCATGCTATGAAGAAGAATGAACCATGTGCTGCTAGAAGATAATCCTCCTCATGCTTGGAAACCCAAGTTAAGAAGAATATGCCATAGTGATAGATATCTCTTTCATCATTACCTCCTATTTGTTCATCAAGTGCAATAATTGTGGAATGATCTTGGGACCTGTGGGTTATGTATCGACCACGTCTCTGCTGGGCACACTTCATCCATAAAGCTCTACTCCAAAGTGACAACGTTGTGAGCTCATGCAAATAAGCTCCTGTCAATACAAAGCTCTGTTCTTTGACATGCTCCTTGTCAAAGACTCCTCTAATAATGCTGCAACAAACGTGGAATACCTCCCAAGTTGGAAGTGATTCCAAGCCATCATCAAAGATCAAGGAGATAATTCCATCTCCTCTTCCTGCAACATCATACAAAGTGTGAGAGAAAATCTGCGCTTGCTCTCCCAAGAAAAGCAACAAAGTATTTTGCTACCTCCTCATACTTCCATCATACAACTCATGTGATGAAGACACAATGAATGATATGAGTAACACATCAACACCATGCATCCATACTCTATGTTGCTCAATGATGCAAGTATCATGCCTCCTACTCTTAGGAAGAGTGTTTGCCAAGTGATGGCCAAAGTCTTTCAAGAGCACTAGCGTAGCCAAGCCTCCTCCTGCCCGGTATCATAAATCTGCAAGTAGCCTCCCAGCTCATTGCTCATCAACCACATCCACTCAACCACTTGTGGATGCTTTCTTCTTCTCTTCACCTTGGTACTCCTCCCATGAGGGCTACCATCCTCCCAAATCAAGTTCATGTCTTTGCACTTCATGGGATTCTGAAATGCAATCTTCTCAGGGATCAATGAGACCCTATCAAGAACCAAATAGGTGGTAGGAAAAAACCTCCCATCATGATTTGTATGGCTCAAGGAATGTCCAACACAACCATAAGAGATGTTATCCATCCTAAGATTTCCTCCATCTTCTATATGCTCTTGTGAGAAAGGAAGAAAATCTTTGCACTCCATGGTGTGTTGAAGTGCACCTCTAATGAGATCTCTCCTTGAGACCTCCCTCTCATCAATATTTTTCCAAAACCAGTGAGGTCTTGGATCTGAAAGTAGAGTTTTCTCTTTGAGCTGAGAGGAGCTCATTGAGAAAGTGTCATCTTGAAGGGAGAAAGGGTTTCTCACTGCAAGATGTCTACTACCATCCTTCAAGGCTTCAAACCCTAACCTCCAATGTGATGTACAATGAAAAAATGGCTCATGAGAGTGATGGTTTGCTTCTTCCTTGAATGTTTCCATGTTGCACAGTGCAGTGCAACCAAGTTGCTCTATGATAGCAGTGTGATTTTACCCTTGGTCATGCAAAAGTAAATCTCCACATTGATTAAAAGAATTTGTTGTAACAATGGAATGCGGAAATCTTTTCATACCTTGATGTGTATTTGGAACTTCTTGTAGGGCTGCAAGAGTTCCTTCCTCCAAAGTGTTGGCTGCTCCAGTTGTTGATGCATGTGGCTGCTCCTCTATGAGTGTGACAGCGTTATCACAAGCCTCCTCAAGAGGTGGTGTGATCCTTTCTTCCCTTGCCCCTTCATCATCAGAGGTTTTGATCAACCCTTGGATGAACTTTGCAAAAGTTTTCACCTCTTCATGGATCAAGTGGTTGCTCCACCAAACATAGGCTTCACCCTCCAAGTGCAGCGCTGAGATTTCAACAGCTTCTTTCTCTACTATAGGATGTAGAAAGAAAAATGCTACCAACTCTTTCACCCAAGTTTTTGCATTAGATGACCCATCAAAGGTAGATAACAAAAATCTATTGCCTTTGATTTCTTTTCTGCTACATCGTCTCTTCTCTTCCTTCAGCTGGATGAAATGAGGAAAATATAGAGTCTCCTTGAAGGCTCTAGGTTGAGATCTATACTCAGAAAGGTAATCAATTAGAATTTGGTGATCCAAGTGTCTTCCATGCTCAATGTCTTCTTCTGGATGAGAATAGGAAGTGCATGGTACTTCCTCTTCTTCTTCTTCAATCTTCTTGACCTCCTTGGAGAGGTCTCCTCTAGATCTGAACATAAAAGAGAATAAACTCATCTTCTTCAACATTCTGATCTTCTTGGGCTTAGACTCACAGGCTGAGCCAAGAAAGTTGCTTTGATACCACTGTAATGTTCCTTTTTCTGAATATCACAAGTATATTCCAGAGATAGACTGTGGGGGCATTTTTCGGATTTGTCACACAAGAAATTGTGAGATCCAGAGGCTACCTGGCCCTTCACAGTCTCTCTCTATAGCTATGTGAAATTACTACCTCAAGAATTGCCCAAAGAATGGGGCTTCAATGATGTATGTGTTAGCCCCCCTATGAAATTCTTGACAAGCAAGCTGGGGGCTAATTTTTTTTGGAGCCTTCAAGGAATGTCTTTCCCTTGAAAACCCATTCTCCTTGAAGCCTCTGAGTGCTTTGCATTATATAAATTCTATCTGCTGCCCCATTTCTCAAAAGGGCCTATATTACCTCTCATATCCCTGCAAAATACCACTTTTCCCCTCTCCCCCTTGAAATCCCATTCCTGCCCCTGTTCTGGCCTCTCCTACCCCTCATTGCCCTATCGTTACCCTGGTTGGCCTCAAATTGCATTAAAAATGAATAAAACCCATGTATTTCATTATAAAAGGCCTAACACCTTTGGCCAGAGCCCCGCGCCCTTTCGCTTTCCACAGGACCTAGTGCCAGAACCACCCGTTAAATCCGTCAGGCGCTTGCTTTCCCCAATGCTTTCCCGCCCAAAATCCTAAAACCTTTGATAATTCATATTTTCGGGTCCTTACATAATTTCCAAAGGTTGCGCGCCGGTTATAAAAGTTGTTATAAGGTTTTGATTAAATATTTGGGGTCGCAGATCTACCGTCCATTACTCCCACAGATCCAACGGTGCGGCACGAAACTCTTCATATGGACCCCGCCTGCCATACGTCATAACTCCAAACCCACCGGTATTTTCCGCACCACCATTTGCGAGCCGACGGTATTCTTCCATCGCCCAGCGATTCCACTGGGCACCCGCCGCATGTCCTCTCTACGATGGCAAAACCACTATCTTCCTGCGCGTTATTTTTCAGCCCAAACCATGCAACGAAATCATCGTGCGCCGTTGGATCTCGCGCGTCCCATCTGACGGTCGACATTCACCGAAGCTGCACACTGCTTAACCCCGTCCATCGTGCCCACTGGCCCACTGTCCGCTACTCTCCGCTGTCGATCTCCACCATAATCGACGGTCCCGATCTGTCCCTCCATTGTTGACCGCTCCATTGCCCCGGGTCTCCATGTCACCCGTCCACCATTTTCCGCCCCGCCACATTGCTCCACGTGCATCCCCCGTACAGTCTCTCATTCCGTTGCATATATACGTCCAAAGTTCGTGCTTTTTAATGTTTTTCATGCGTTTTTACTCTGTGGATCGTCGAACCTCCGCTAGAGCTCATTTCACCATTCTGTCACGATTTCTTCCCAGTTCTCCATCTGCATGGCTATTCTCCTCGTCCACAGTGTGCCCTCGCCTCCTCCGTCATTCACACCCATGGATTTCTTCACAGGTTTGTTGTTTTGCAGGGTTTTCAAAGGTAAAAGATCTTCATGTATCTACATGGCACGCTGTGCAGACATAATTAAATCTGAGGGCCGGCGCTGTTATGAAATTGTCAAAGAAAGCGGCTGATGGGATTCGCACTAAGGGAAAGAAGGTTTCCAAACTCTGAAAATATCCCATCACCATTAAAGCCTGAGCTACCCTGTCAGAAGCAAAATGGAGCGGCAGAGTGTTACAGTACAGAGCAACAGGAAGATTAAAACAAGCTAACGAAGAGCTAGATCCTTTAATCAGAGGTTTAGAAGGCAAAGCAGCAATTTGAAGACCCCGAGGATCGATCAAAGGATCTTGTGCACAAGTAAAAGGTACCATCAGGGTTATTTGTCAGCAGAATGTTTCTCTTTATCAAAGTACAGGGCGCCCATACAACTTTTATTATACATAACATCCCTGAAAGAATTTCCGCCCTAAATACAGCTCAAAAACAGTCAGACATTTATGAGACAGACCTTCCTAGCAGTTTATTTCATTTTTGTTCAAATCATCCAGGAGTACTTCAGCCAAAATATATCAAGATCAAATCTGGAGCAGATCATTCTCTCACAAGGAAGGTGACAAAGATTAAATATACAGCATGTCAAGCAGAATGGGTTTCGGCCCTGCATTCATTGTTGTGTTTAAAGATACATTTAATTTTCACCTACTCCTTCAATCGATCTTAGGCTCACCCTTTGCTATAAATCACAGAAGGGAACATTGTAATGGTTGTTGATGAGATATCAGTGAAACGCGAGTATTTTCCTCTTGAGACAAGTTCTCTGAGTATTATTGTAAGATAGACTGAGACTAGATGTATTCAGACTGAATGTTCAAGCTATGGGCTATGATGTACCTTATTGGTGTTGTTTTTAATATGACAAGCATGTTTATTTGGATCCTGATATAAAGCAGCTGGTGATGTTTCCTCTTTCTCTGTACTTGTGATTGAATTTATCTCATTGCATGCTACATTTCATTTCATTTCTGCTGGTAGGCAACAGAAGTATAATATAGGACTCACCCTTAATAGGTGCCTTATATTTCCTGCTCTCCCTGCCTCAATGTTTTCTGCTTATACGTGTATCTGAATACTGATTTCGATTGATTTAACCAGTTTAGTGGATGTTTTTGCCTGCTCTCTGATGTATGAGTTGATAAAATCCGTGTTCAGATGTTCTTGGTAGGATTTAGCTGGAAGGTTTGGGAACACTGGGGATTAGCGTTAGCCCTGTCCACTAGGATCCTTGCGCGACCAGTTAACCTTTCTAAGATCCCTTGTATTGCCTTCTGATTTTGTCCAAGCAATTCTGGAGTTAAATGACCTCTGATTTGATCTATAGACAGAGTTGGTCGGTTCTCCTCCTTTCATTTTCTGTCCTTAATGTCCCATTCCTAGTATCTCCTTTAAGATCCAAATGCTCTAGATGACTAGCCCAACTGAAAGCTTGCACATTGAACACAAATAAACCTTTTCTTGACTCCATAGCCCAATAGCTTTGATGCTCTCTGAGTTATCTGTCTCTGCCTAAGCTTCCTCTTCGCTCATCCTTGTCTTATATTGGTCCTTCTTTTCCTGATTCCCTCCAACCAAACCTAAACAAACAAACCAACAACCCCAAGCCTACAACTAGCCTAAAATCATAACTTAGAGTTTCAAAGATATATCCTTTGACTTGTATAGAGAGATCCCTCTCTGGACCTAGGAGGGCTATATCCTAAGGTCCCAAAGTGGTTCTATGTTGTCTCATCTTTTGGTCTCTGTCAACCTGGCCAAAACATGGGAACCCCAACATAATGGCGACTCCGCTGGGGACTTTCTGAGTACTTTCATCTTGATACATCTCCAAACCTCAGAAAACCCAGAATCTCTGGTTAGGTTGGTAGTAAAACACTTATCCTTCCCATTCCACTTACCTCTTGTGTGTTTTACCCCATACTCTTAGACAGAGCCTGGAAGGGGCTAGGTAGCCTCCGGATCTAATCCTCTTCTTTGAGGTGACATATCTGGTAAATTCCCTCCCAGTCAATCTCTGGTTAGAGTTTGCTGTGTTTAGTGGGATATCCTTGAAAAGGGATATTTCATCAGCACTGTGGTGGACAGTGTATCCCCTGAAATACCTTAAACCTTTCCACCTGGCGACTCCATAGCTCCTAAACGTTAAAAGACTCCACTGGTGATCAGTAGGCCTGCTGATCATCTTGGTTTCGCAATCAGACTCCACTGGGAGACCAGTCCCTAAGACAACATTAACCACAGTAGAAGTGACAAATAGGGTTAAGCTGCTTGGCTTATAAACAACATTCTGGCTTTCAGAACCATCCACACAATAGCTTATCCCAACCCTGACCCACCAGAAATAGTTGAAAATCCAGAGAGTATCCTCAAAGGAGCTCCTACACCTAAAATACCAACCATTTCCAGCCACATTCTTAGAGCTAATTCTGCACCAGATAACCTAACAGCTCTAGCCCCTTTTATCCCTAACCTAGACCTACTTAACAGTTTATCAAGAACTAGGTCATTCAATCATCTAGACCAGCAAGACCTTGAACCTCATAGCACACCGTCTAATCGTGGTCACAACACTGGGGACAGTGGAACTCCTCCATCTACACCACCTGATTTTCACTTCCTTCAAAACTTGGGGCTCTCTCACCCTAGATCTGCTCAACATACTTCTGCTAGTCCAAACATCCCTGTCATCCAAATACCAGCTGCTCAAGCTAACCCTTTACCCCATCAGAACATCATTATGGCAGCTTGGTATGCGCCTTTGCTTTTACCTCAACCCCTGTTACCCTTGCCCAATGATTATCAGTCCCACACTTCACTGCTAAAGAGTCCATAACAGCTCAGCAACATGTAGATAATATGGAGGATTCTTTTGATTATATGGAAATTGATGATGAAACCATCAAAATGAGAATTTTTTCCCAAAGCTTAGGGGGTGAGGTGAAAAAGTGGTTTAAAAATCTGCCTCCTGGAAGTATTCAAGATCTCCCTACATTATACCAGACCTTCATAAAAAAATGGGAGGTTAGAGAAAACCCTCGCCAGGTCCTAGCAGAATACATGTCCCTTAAGAGAAACGTGGGAGAGAGTGTTCATGATTACACCACTAGATTCAACAACATTTACAATGCTCTCCCTCCACACATGAAACCTCCTCAAGGCATGGCCCTGGCTAAATATCCTGATGGATTTGATGCTGACATGGCCTATGAGCTCATGGATAAAGAGTACACCACCCTGGAAGACATGCAGAAAGGAGCCATAACCATAGAGGCAAACTTGATGGAAAAAAGGGCAAGACTAAAAGCTGAAAAAAGGGTAACATACAGGGATGACAACGTAGCTTCCACATCTGATCCCAAATATGACAGACTGTCCAAAAACGTGGAAGAGCTTCAACAAATGATAAAGAGGATGGTTGTCCAAAACAACAACCAAAACAGAAACCAGAACCAAAACATTAGAGGAAACAATGCCGCCCCCAACAGACAAAGAGAATCAGATCAGCAGATCATTCCCCCATTTCAAGAAAACTTCTTAGATGAGGATGAGGGAATCATTGAAGAGTTTGAAGGGAATACAAAAAATATGTTTGAAGCAGAGGATTCGGTCCTTAATTGTGATTCAGAGGAAGATCAGCCCTCACCCTCATATTGGGATGAGGAATGGTTAGAAACTGAAGATTACAGACTAGGATTTGAAAGTGCCATGATGCAGGTCCGAGAATAGTACGAACTTAGGAGCAAGAAAAGCCAAGATACTTCCAAAACAAAGACTCCTGAGGTAACCATCAAGAAAATACCTGATAAATCCTCTAAAGCATCTGCTGCAGACAACAAAACAGTAGCTAAAGTTTCTGGGAAACATAAAGAAAAAGACAACCAAAACACTGAAAAACAAGGTCAACCAACTAGCAGTACTAGCACCACAGTTAGTGCTCCTGATACAACATTTCCCAACCCTGTACATAGTGAAAAATCACAAACTGATTCAGCTACTAAGGTAGTAACAAATAAGACAGAGTTGAACATTCCAAAGACCCAGTCCACTTTCAATTTAGAGAGTGAGATTGCGAAAATTAAAATCTCTGTACCATTATCTGAGTTGGCCACTCAGGATATATATAAAGGCCAGATTTTGAAAGCATTAAATCTGAGTGTAAATAGTGACACTGTAAATCTGAGTGATGATCAACTCGCCCTGCTGTTTGGTCCAAAGATTGAGGGAAAGTTTCAGGAAGGGGTAGTTCCACCTTTTTATATCAGTCTCAACATTCATGACAAGATCTTGCACAATGCAATGCATGATTCTAGAGCATCTCACAACTTAATGCCCAAGGTAGTGATGGAGAGGCTAGGCCTAGAAATAACCAGACCCTACAAAGACTTTTATTCATTTGACTCTAGCAGAGTAAAATGCCCAGGCCTCATCAAAGACTTATGTGTGAGTTTAACCCAGATTCCTGCTAAATGTATGGTCATGGATGTTGTGGTGGAAGATGTGCCACCTAAGTATGGCATGCTATTATCAAGATCATGGGGAGCCAAACTGCAAGGTACAATGCAGATGGATGGTTCATATGCCACCATCCCTATACTCGGCCAGCTTAGAAGGCTGCATAGAGAATCTCAAATGAAATTCCTAGTCAGTAGCCTCGAGAAACCTGAAAACTCACCACTATACCGTGTACATACAGATCTGGACTCTTTCATTCTCTACAATGACCAACCCTTAGAAGAGCCAAGATCAGAAAATGGAGATACAAACGTAAAGCCCATGGATTTCAACATAATGGCTACTCTAGAAGAATACGATGAAGAGACCATGGGAAAAATGCAGAAAATGTAACTCTGAGTGAACCAGAAACAAAATCAAAATGCAATCAGCTGATCAGTCACCCTGATCGAACTGATACCCTACATGAAAAACAAAATAACCCCTCTCCTAGTACAGACCTTACAACTCAACATAATGGCGAACCCAGCTGTAGGGGAGGGGATGAAAACGAATTAAACATAGAACCCCTGTGGGAAATGAATTTCGATGGGTCCTGTACTAGGAAAAATGCTAGAGCAGGGGTATGGATACGTAACATAGAGAGTAACCACACAGAGAGTCATGCTGTCAATCTGCATTTCAAATGTACAAATAACATTGTAGAATATGAGGCTCTCATTTTGGGCTTGAATCTGTTGAAGAAATTAGGAGCCCATAGGATAGCTGTACAAGGAGACTCAGAGTTAGTTATGAAACAGGTGAATGGTGAGTATTCAGCAAAACATCCCAGACTAAGAGCATATAGGAATGACACTCTGGATCTGTTGAAAACATTCGTTGAATATAAATTAGTGTTCATTCCTAGGGATCAAAACGTTGTTTCTAATGGATTAGCTTGCCTAGATAGTTCGTATCCTAAGGCCCCCAATGACCAAAAGATCATCATCCAGACCAAATTCAGACCTGCGGTGCCAGACAATGAAAAATACTGGCAGGTTTTCGAAGGAGACAAACAGATTGAGGATTTCCTGATAGGCAGAAATGAGTTTGAATTTTTTGATTCAGACTCCAAATCTGATAGCTTCTTCCTAGATGAAGATTCCTCAGATGAGGAAGAAACACCCTGTAACGTAGAAACTCCCTGTAACATAGCAATGAATCTTTTTTCTGATAAAACTGGAAATTTTAACGAAAATAGTGAAAACGCAGAAAACGAAGAGGTTGAGGTATTGCAGGCCAAAGACAAGAATATACCCAGAGGCCTGGCACCCTTAGAGGACCTCTTTGATTTCGATGATGTAGCAAAGAAGCCCACCATAGAACATGCTGATTCTGATGTGGAAGAATGCAACGTTGGCACTGAAGACAGACCCAAAATGATAAAACTGGCTAAGTCTACACCTGCAAACATGAAGGAAAAATACATCGACCTGTTTAAGGAGTTCATTGATGTGTTTGCATGGAGCTATGAAGACTTAAAGGCCTATGACACAAACATCATACAACACGAAATAACCTTGAAGGAAAATCAGAAGCCTTTCAGACAAAAACTCTGTAGGATTAATCCAAAAAAATTGCCTGCAGTTGAGAAAGAAATCAAGAAGATGTATGATGCAGGCATAATAGTTCCTGTGAGGTTTTCTGATTGGGTGTCAAATCTAGTGGCTGTAAGAAAGAAAACAGGAGAGATCAGATTATGCATAGACTTTAGAAACCTCAACAGAGCCTCCCTGAAAGACAACTACCCCTTGCCTAGAATGGAACACATCTTACAGAAGGTAGTGGGCTCAAAGAGGATTTCCCTATTAGATGGCTTTTCAGGATATAACCAAGTGTTGGTACTCCCAGAAGATCAACTCAAAACAACATTTACCACTCCCTGGGGCACTTTCATGTATGTGAATATGCCTTTTGGATTGATGAATGCTGGAGCTACCTTCCAGAGAGCTATGGATATAGCTTTCTCAGATGAGATAGGACATTTCATAGTTATCTACTTGGATGACTTAACTGTCTTTTCTAAAACTGAAGAAGAACATCTCAGACATCTGAGGAGAGTTTTTGAAAAATGCAGAAGGTATGGTCTGTCCTTAAATCCTAAGAAAACTGTCTTTGGGCTGCAGGAAGGTAAACTTCTATGCCATATTATTTCTGAGAAAGGGATCAGGATAGACCTGCAGAGAGTTGAGGGAATACTCCAAATCACACACCCAAGAAACATCAAGGAGTTACAGTCCTTCATTGGGAAGATCAACTTCCTTAGGAGGTTCATTCCAAACCTTGCTGAGCACCTTAGAAAAATGACTGAAATGCTGAATAAAGGTGCAGGGATTAAGTGGATTGTTGAAGCCAAGAAATATTCTGAGTCAGTAAAACTTGCACTCACTCAGGCCCCTATCCTTATCAGCCCTGACTTCTCAAAATATTTTCTGATCTTTTCATTTGCTTCCCAACACACAATAGCTGCAGTCTTGCTGCAAAAAAATTCGGAAGGTAATGAATAGCCCATCACCTTTTTCAGCAAAGCCTTAAGAGATGCACCCTTAAAGTACAACATCATGGAAAAACAGGCCTATGCCCTGGTTAAGGCCTTAAAAGACTTTAGGGTGTACATTCTGCATTCTCACACCGTTGCTTTCGTGCCTAGTATAGTGGTCAAAGATATTTTGTCCCAAGACCCTGATGGGAAAAGGGGAAAATGGATTGCTACCATCTTGGAATACGACCTTGAAATAAAACCCACCAAGCTGATCAAAGGTCAAGGCCTAGCTCAATTAATGGCTGAATCAAACTTGCAGGCCCTTGACATTAACATGATAAATGCCTTAGATGAGCAGGGAGGATTGTCCCATCCAACTGTTGAGGAGCAGTTTCGGAACTCTCCTTGGTATACTGATATCCTTTACGTGCTCACAAACCTCAATGCCCCTCCAGAACTGTCCAAAACAAAGGCCAGATTCATAAAACTCAAAGCTAGAAATTACTGCATTATGAATGAGAGTCTATATTGGAAAAATCCAAATGGCCTATTGCTAAAATGTCTGTCTGGAACTGAAGCTGAAAGAATCAAACAAGAATTCCATGCTGGGGAGTGTGGAGGCCACCTGAGTTGGAAAACCACTGCAAATAAGATACTCAGGGCTGGTTACTATTGGCCTACACTCTTTAGTGATTTCCATAAAATGATTCTTACCTTCCAAAAATGCCAAATCTTTGAGGGCAAAAGAAAGCTCCTTCCCCTCCCTCTGCAACCTATCACCATAGAAGGCCCTTTCATACAATGGGGCCTAGAATTTATAGGAGAAATTCACCCTGCCTCCTCTGGACAACATAAATGGATCTTAACTGCTACAGATTACTTCACCAAATGGATAGAAGCTATACCCACTAGGAATGCCACCGATTCTGTCATCATTAGGTTCCTAGAGGACTTCATCTTATCTCGTTTTGGTTGTCCAATGAAAATAATCACTGACAATGTTGCTGCTTTCAGATCCAAAAGAATGGTTGATTTTTGTCACAGGTACGGAATAGCACTTGGACATTCAACTGCCTATTACCCCTAGGGTAATGGCCTAGCTGAATCATCAAATAAAAGCCTGGTTACAATCATTAAGAAGTTGCTGGAAGAGAAAAAAAGGTCATGGCACAAAAGGTTGATACATGCTCTATGGGCTGACAGGCTCACAACAAAGAAATCCATTGGCATGTCACCGTTCCAGCTGGTTTATAGAATAGAAGCCGTTTTTCCTACTAGTTGGGAGTTCCAGTGATCAAACTTGTCCGGGAGATTCAATCAGAGGAAGAAAGCATGATAAGGAGAATCAATGAAAATGTCCATTTGCAGCAAACTAGAGAGCAGGTTTATGGAAGAGCTGTCAGAGTCCAAGAAAACATAAAAAGGCAGTTCGACAAAAGAACCAAAGCTTCATATTTCAAAATTGGTGACAAGGTTCTAAAATGGGACTTGAGAAGAGAGGACAAAGGTAAACATGGAAAATTTGACAGCCTGTGGCAGGGTCCATACATAATCCAGGCCACTGTGGGTCCTAATGCGTTTTTTCTACAAGAACTTGATGGCACAGAATTGTTTGGGGGTCCTGTCAATGGCAGGATGCTCAAACATTACTTCTATTGATTTTCCATTTCCAGTTTCATCTCCATTGTACATACCATTGCAAGTTTTCATTTTCAGAAAAAGAGAAAATGTTCCAAAAAACAGAATGAAAAGAGAGGTTCAGACATGCTCAAAACATGACCTCTGAAGTAAAAAGCATGGCTCAAACCTGATCAAAATCCGAGCCAAAGGAAGCAGAATAGCTGGTCCTAATAAGCTCAAAATATGGATCAGCAGCGAAAGAAGAACCAACTCTAATATGCCCAAAACCAGAGCTGAAGCAAAGAAAAGAGGTGACTCAAATATGCTCAAAACCTGAGTCACAAGAAAGAAAGAAGAATGTTTCAAAGTTGCAGAATCCCATGCCTTCACAGTTTTGTCTTCTACAAGTTTCTGTCCAGCAAGTCAGACAGTCTAATCCTGGCTTGGCTGTGTTTAAATTTCCTGTCTTAGAATGTAGGTGAAGAAACCTGTTGGATAGTTTAATCCCAACAGGTAGTAGATTAGGTAGAGAAATAGATGAGGCCAACAGTTTAATCTGGCCTCATGGAGAAATAAGGGTAGATTTAGAGTAGGTTTGTTTTTGCTTTCAAAATAAAAATAATGTAAAGGGTCTGCTAGTTCAAATGCACCCAAAGGGAACAGTTAGGACTACAGTTGGGTAGGTAGTTTGGTTGGGAAAATGTTTCTGTTGATATATCATGTTTGTGGCAGCTAAAAATCAACGAAGAAAGATGGCTTATGATAGCAGGCGTCTGGCCTACTCCAAAGATCATATATGGTTTCTTGACTCCTCCAAGGAGAATCCATCCCCATGTGGAGCAACTGTTAGCCCCCCTATGAAATTCTTGACAAGCAAGCTGGGGGCTGAATTGTTTTGGAGCCTTCAAGGAATGTCTTTCCCTTGAAAACCCATTCCCCTTGAAGCCTCTGAGTGCTTTGCCTTATATAAATTCTATCTGCTGCCCCATTTCTCAATAGGGCCTATATTACCTCTCATATCCCTGCAAAATACCACTTTTCCCCTCTCCCCCTTGAAATCCCATTCCTGCCCCTGTTCTGGCCTCTCCTACCCCTCATTGCCCTATCGTTACCCTGGCAGGCCTCAAATTGCATTAAAAACGAATAAAACCCATGTATTTCATTATAAAAGGCCTAACACCTTTGGCCAAAGCCCCACGCCCTTCCGCTTTCCACAGGACCTAGCGCCAGAACCACCCGTTAAATCCGTCAGGCGCTTGCTTTCCCCAATGCTTTCCCGCCCAAAATCCTAAAACCTTTGATAATTCATAATTTCGGGTCCTTACATAATTTCCAAAGGTTGCGCGCCGGTTATAAACGTTGTTATAAGGTTTTGATTAAATATTCGAGGTCGCAGATCTACCGTCCATTACTCCCACAGATCCAACGGTGTGGCACGCAACTCTTCATATGGACCCCGCCTGCCATACGTCATACCTCCAAACCCACCGGTATTTTCCGCACCACCATTTGCGAGCCGGCGGTATTCTTCCATCGCCTAGCGATTCCACTAGGCGCCCGCCGCGTGTCCTCTGTATGGTGGCAAAACCACTATCTTCTCACGCGTTATTGTTCAGCCCAAACCATGCAGCGAAATCATCGTGCGCCATTGGATCTCGCGCGTCCTATCTGACAGTCGACATTCACCGAAGCTGCACACTGCTTAACCTCGTCCATCGTGCCCACTGGCCCACTATCCGCTACTCTCCGCCGTCGATCTCCACCATAATCGACGGTCCCGATCTGTCCCTCCATTATTGACCGCTCCATTGCCCCGGGTCTCCACGTCACCCGTCCACCGTTTTCCGCCCCGCCACGTCGCTCCACGTGCGCCCCCCGTATAGTCTCTCATTCCGTTGCATATATACGTCCAAAGTTCATGCTTTTTAATTTTTTCATGCGTTTTTACTCTGCGGATCGTCGAACCTCCGCCAAAGCTCGTTTCACCATTCTGTCATGATTTCTTCTCAGTTCTCCATCTACATGGCTATTCTCCTCATCCACAGTGTGCCCTCGCCTCCTCCGTCATTCACACCCATGGATTTCTTCACAGGTTTGTTGTTTTGCAGGGTTTTCAAAGGTAAAAGATCGTCATGTATCTACATGGCACGCTGTGTAGACAGAATTAAATCTGAGGGCCGACGCTGTTATGAAATTGTCAAAGAAAGCGACTGACGGGATTCGCACTAAGGGAAAGCAGGTTTCCAAACTCTGAAAATCTCCCATCACCATTAAAGCCCAAGCTACCCTGTCAGAAGCAAAATGGAGCGGCAGAGTGTTACATTACAGAGCAACAGGAAGATTAAGACAAGCTAACGAAGAGCTAGAGCCTTTAATCAGAGGTTTAGAAGGCAAAGCAGCAGTTTGAAGACCCCGAGGATCGATCAAAGGATCCTGTGCACAAGTAAAAGGTACCATCAGGGTTATTTGTTAGGAGAATGTTTCTCTTTATCAAAGTACAGGGCACCCATACAAATTTTATTATACATAACTTCCCTGAAAGAATTTCTGCCCTAACTACAGCTCAAAAACAGTCAGACATTTATGAGACAGACCTTCCTAGCAGTTTATTTCATTTTTGTTCAAATCATCCAGGAGTACTTCAGCCAAAAGATATCAAGATCAAATCTGGAGCAGATCATTCTCTCACAAGGAAGGCGACAGAGATTAAATATACAGCATGTCAAGCAGAATGGGTTTCGGCCCTGCATTCATTGTTGTGTTTAAAGATACATTTAATTTTCACCTACTCCTTCAATCGATCTTAGGCTCACCCTTTGCTATAAAGCACAGAAGGGAACATTGTAATGGTTGTTGATGAGATATCAGTGAAACGCAAGTATTTTCCTCTTGAGACAAGTTCTCTGAGTAATATTGTAAGATAAACTGAGACTAGATGTATTCAGACTGAATGTTCAAGCTATGGGCTATGATGTACCTGACTGGTGTTGTTTTTAATATGACAAGCATGTTTATTTGGATCCTGATCTAAAGCAGCTAGTGATGTTTCCTCTTTCTCTGTACTTGTGATTGAATTGCTCTCATTGCATGCTACATTTCATTTCATTTCTGCTGGTAGGCAACAAAAGTATAATATAGGACTCACCCTAGATAGGTGCCTTATATTTCCTGCTCTCCCTGCCTCAATGTTTTCTGCTTATACGTGTATCTGAATACTGATTTCGATTGATTTAACCAGTGTAGTGGATGTTGTTGCCTGCTCTCTGATGTATGAGTTGATAAAATCCGTGTTCAGATGTTCTTGGTAGGATTTAGCTGGAAGGTTTGGGAACACTGGGGATTAGCATTAGCCCTGTCCACTAGGATCCTTGCGCGACCAGTTAACCTTTCTAAGATCCCTTGTATTGCCTTCTGATTTTGTCCAAGCAAGTCTGGAGTTAAATGACCTCTGATCTGATCTATAGACAGAGTTAGTCGGTTCTCCTCCTTTCATTTTCTGTCCTTAATGTCCCATTCCAAGTATCTCCTTTAAGATCCAAATGCTCTAGATGACTAGCCCAACTGAAAGCTTGCACATTGAACACAAATAAACCCTTTCTTGAATTCAGAGCCCAATGGCTTTGATGCTCTCTAATTTATCTATCTCTTCCTAAGCTTCCTCTTCGCTCATCCTTGTCTTATATTGGTCCTTCTTTTTCTGATTCCCTCCAACCAAACCTAAACAAACAAACCAACAACCCCGAGCCTACAACTAGCCTAAAATCATAACTTAGAGTTTCAAATATATATCCTTTGAATTGTATAGAGAGATCCCTCTCTGGACCTAGGAGGGCTAGATCCTAAGGTCCCAAAGTGGTTCTATGTTGTCTCATCTTTTGGTCTTTGTCAACTTGGCCAAAACATGGGAACCCCCACAGTATGAACATACAAGAGAATCAACAACGTTATTTTATGAGTTGTGAGACAAGAAGATGAATATATAGCAAAGAATAATGTTATATCAGTAAAAGAGTACAATTTATTGAGGAAACAACCACTCAAGAAAGGCAATGCAAGACTCAACAATACATGTACATGAATTTAAAAGAACACTGTTGTTTCTGCATAAAACCAGGCTATGAGGACGTAGTCTATGATAGAATACTGCTGCAAAAGTATGTCAATACATTAATATGAAAATATATGGCTCAAATACAATAGGGGATCAAATCTCTAACCCTTAGAAACAATAATACATCAGTCCTCTAAAGGATTGGCTGAAATATACAAAATGGAAAAAATGCCGGAGTTGCTGGCAACAGTTGCAACTCAAATCTGGAACTAAGTAGAGAAGGCTGAAGATGATGAACAATCTGAAGTAGACCTTCTCCAATGGATCTCAAAAGTGGAAGGCTGATCCTTACACTTGAGATATCACCCTCCAATCAATCTGCAAACCCTCACTGCAGATACTCCATGAAAATAACGCAGTCACTAAGAGGGACTGCGCAGTGAGTGGAATAGAAAATTGTGGCCAAGTGCCAAGATCTACAATTCAGCTCTCAAGCTTCCAAACTGATCCTCCAAAGGCAAGAAAGACTCTCCCTCTGAAAAAAAAGCAATGGAAGAGGTGTTGTGGAGTATCCACTGCAACACCCTACAACACAGTATTATGTTGTTGCAGCAATAACGCTGTCCCGGAGGAGGATGCTTTGGCCTTCAGCCAAGAGAATGAAGAACCAACTTTCAAGAGGCCTCTCAAGAAGGTGAGGAAATCCTAAACATGAATCTCCGAGCAATTCCTTCTAAACAACAAATAATACACAATGTCTGATTAGACATGAAATCATAAACATATGCATGAATAACAATGGCTCTCCTCCTCTCCATATATAGCAAGTAAAGGCTCTTTCTCCATGGGCCCCATCCATTAGGGTTTCCTCCATAAAGGAATATTCCCTCCTCTATCTTTGCACTATCCTATGTAGTGCTTTCCACCTCATACCCTGCGCTGGTTGACTTGGTCAAACCTCTTTGCAAATGTCTCCTTTCACACACGAGGGTGTGAAATCTGGTTCCATGGCTGATCCCTTTTCATACTAGAAGGATTTTATCTATGTTTTTATTGTCTTTGGGCCTCCTAACCCAATTATTCATCTTCTAAGTGAAAATGGAAAAAATTAATGTTCCAATTTATTGAAGCAAAAATTAGGAACATTACACCAGTGGAGAGGTAGTTGAAAGGGTGAGATGGACTATATGTTGTGATTATAGTGATGCATTCAATGCATCTGACACACATTGGAGATGCCAATGAGGATTGCGCAATCAAGGTAGGGCCAATTCAAATTCATTATGGGGTCTTCTTCATTAGGGATTGCGCAGTGGAGGCATGCTGTTAGGAGGCAAGAAATTAGTGCATAGATATGCAAATTTCTGCATGACAGTGTCTAATGATTGTTGATTGTACTAAGAGCTTGATGTACTAATATTTGTATGATATTATTACATGATCCATTGATATACATAATATATGATAGTTGTGTTTTTTAGCTTTAAGCTTTCCCGTTAAACAACTATGTTTATGTGCGATTGATTTTATTCACATGTGTTTGCAAATTGGCAATTTAATTTCCACAAAATTAACAGTGGAAGGATTATGTATTTAACATAAGATTAATTTGTTAGATCGAGAGAATCCAGTAATACATCAGTATTAATAAATTTATACATTGCGAAGGATTTGAAATTGTTTTGGAGGGTGGACAGTTCTCCCAAGAGGTTGTCACAGCCCTAGATTGGGTTGTTGAAGGGTATTGCAATCCTCTTAGGGAGACAGTCCCATAGTTTGGGTTTTAAACTACCATAGGAGAGCAACATAAAGGGCAGAAATACTTGGAGGAGAAACTGTAGCAAGAGGGGAAAATTATGGGCTAGTTCGTTGGTTAGTTAGTGCCCTAACCAGTCCCAAAAATTGCAGCGTTGCTGCAAGTCAGAACAATAGTGTTTCATATGTGTTGGGTCAAATTTTGGTGACCAAATTTGGTTCATTTATTTCATCCTGTTGGTGTCATGTTGAGGAACTTCTGTGATGGTGAAGAGACTATCCTAGGATAAGAATCGATAGTGTAGTATTTTGTGCCATTGATCCGGTGTAGGGAAGTGTGTTGGCCACCCAAAGTAGCACTAGACATGCTAACTTGACGTGACAAAGGGGAGATGAAGGTTGGGTGAAGTTTGGTGCCGAAACGCAACACCTTGATGGAAAAAGGTGGTTGTTAGAATGGAATTTTGGAGCTTGTTAATCAGGCCTACCAGAGATCAGATTCGATCAGCCCATGTACACTCTATAGAAGTTACTTGCAACAGTATTAGGAGGCAGCCCTCCTGGAGTCTCGCTGTTTTGTAGCCTTGATGGACTAAGGGACAACTAGTGAGAAGTATAGAAGTGAAGGACATGCAAGACAATATATGACATCGAGTTTCTCATTTTATCTTGTATACCATATACTGTTGTATTATTCATATTTTGGTTTAATATAACAAAGATTGGTGACTTTACATTATTGTACATTTTTGTTAAAACTGTGTATATTTGTGCATGTGTGATTTACTGCTTTATATTTCTGCTATGCAAAGTAGTTCATGGTTTATATTCTTGTTTTGGTAGCTTCATTGATATTAATACTCTAAGCTATATCCAAGCACGATGGGCTTGTAAAACAAGGTTCTTGACAAGATTTTCGAAAAAAATTCAAGTCAAGTCTTTTTACACTTCTTTAGGTATATTTTAGACATGTTTCATGGAAAACATATTTTGCGACACTGGTGGCATGATGAGACAAAATGGAGTGTGTCAAAATAATGTATAATAATATTCCAACTGGGTTATACTATTAAAACAAAAGAGATACAATAGGCAAGATATAACTTACCGTGGAAGGTAAGGATAAAAAACTATCCTATTTCTCAACAATAGGTAGGATATGACTTACCATGCTAGGTAAGGATCACAAACTATCCTATTATATAGATTTCCCTCAACCCCAGGAGCTCTTCAACTCAATTCCTTTTTCTATGAGCTCAAACAGGGGGGAAGATCATCACTCAATTTTCTTAATCATTTGGGACCCATAGCCGAGAGCGTTGTTAGGTCTCTGTAATTTGCAAGATTGGAAAATACAAACTGCAAAGCCTACATATGAACCACTTTGGGATTCTAGGATCTATCCCTCCTGAATCCAGAGAGGGATCTCTCTTATAAGTGCAAATATTGATTTATCTTTAAGGCTTTTAGGTGTGATATTAGGCTAGTTATGAAGAACAAGGTTTTTTGTTTGGTTTTGGTTTGGAAAAGATAAATGAAGGTGAAGGAAGTCTATATGAAGGGTGAAGGTATATGCAAGTGAAGGAATGATTCAGCTAACAAGATGGGCCATAAGCAGCTTCAATCCATTAGGCTATGGAGTCATAGTAGGATTTAATTTAAACAACAAGGTTCAAGAGTGGTCCATAGGGAAATTCATCTATGTCAAAGGATCTCTTTAAGTTGATTTTATGGAATGAAAACAATAAGAAATGGGGAACAAACAAATGAAGAACAAAGAGAAGCCTAAGATCAAGTAATTACTTTGAAAATATCCTACTTTTGGCATGCACTTAAGAAGAGACATAAAAGTTATCTAAGATCAGGAAAGTACTTTGAAACTAGATTGCTTTTGATGCACTTTCAATAGAAAACATTTAAAAACATCAAGAATAGCTTAAGATCAAGTAAGGACTTTGAACCTATCCTGCTTTCAGCATATTCAAAGGGAAACTTTTCAAAGCAACTGTTGGAGAAGAAACTAGAGGACAGGGCTAACCATAGACTTCCCTAGTTCATTCTTTAATTAGCAAACTTTTCAAGACAACATTTAAGACAAAAAAAGAATAGTCTAAGATCAGGTAAGGACTTTGAACCTATCCTGCTTTCAACATACTCTTAGAGAAACTTTTAGACAACCTTTAGAGATAAAATTAGAGGACAGGGCTAACCATAGACTTCCCTAGTTCAACTTTACTTAGCATAAACTGAAAATCACATTCAAGAACAATGTTTAAAGTTTAGATAGTAAGACATGGGCTCACTAGCATTCCTTGACTGCTTGGACTGTTTTAAATCATTTTTAAACACACAATTGGAATAAAACATTAAGATAAATCTTATGAGTGAGAGTAGGGTATTGTAAACAGTAAATCCTAGCTCTATATTTGATGCTCTTTATCAAAGAAAGTGGAAAAAATGGAAACAAAGGAAAATAAAAATTTATAATAAGAAAAACATCACCATTGACATAGACCAGGATCTCATAAATCAACTTTTATTTGAATGCTTCAAACCAGTAACAATCATCGAGTCCAGTGGGTATCTACAGCTTCAAAATTCTCATCTCAACATAGCTATCTTCAATTACAAACAGAGCTTACAGTAGCTTCAGAAAGCTATTTACATGCAACAGATATTCAGAGACCAACATTTTACAATGTGCTCCTCAAGGAAATTTTATAAGAAAATGAGGAGGTGGAAGAGTTTATAGGGTTCAAGTATCATTAATTTCATAATTAATGCAATTACTAGCCTTGAAAACCATGCAAGGCATAAGGCAGGAATGCATTCTATCTATATCTCTGTTTCATTACTCTGTTCTGCATTTTGAGGCTTAATAGACGAGAAAATTGACTTTAGGGTTGTTTCTTATCTTTATAATAACTTTGCTGAAAGTTTGTAATAAGTTTCTTTGGTGAATTAACTATTCAGTTGTCTTTAGGCAAATATCTTTGAAATAGGAAATAACTATGCCTTCTTTGATTGCTTTGAGGTCGTAGGTGGCTTTTGGTAGCTGGAGAGGATTCAATTAGCCTCTGATGTGGCAGTGGAGGCTTCTCGGACTGATAGATTTCTTTGTTTTTCCCTAAAACACCTTCAATTTACTTTAGATCTATGTTTTAGGCCTAAATAGGCTTAATTTATGTCTTTTGATCTTCATACTGTCTTCATTTCAGGATTAGGCCATTTGGTTTACTGAGTTTGTGCCTTAATCCCTCAAAACTATGTTAAAAAACCTTTAATCCTTGATTTTTCATCTCTGCTTCGATCCCACCCTTTGACACTGATACTCTCTGTATAATTAAGGTTCACTGTGTTTTTTTTGTTCTTGAAGGCACGCAGAGGGCTTTATAATGTTATCAGTGCTCATGAGGCATGGATAAATCGTAGGTCAAACCCTGCAAATTTTCTTTCTTCATTGATATCAGCCTGAGGGATCGTCATCCCTGGCCATTTATTTCTTCTTAAAACAATGGAAAACCCTTAAAAACCTGCACAAAACAAGAGAAATTAAGAAAAAAACCCTTAAAAATATAGGTTTAGCACTGTTTGGAAGATTTTGGATCAAGATTAGATCGTGGCCGTTGCATGAGAAAAACCAACGGCCGAGATCACTTATTGGGGTCAATCGGGAGGGGGAAAAGTCATAGAGAAAATGGAGAAAAATGTAATAAACAGGGAGAAGACCTTTATCAGAAGTGAAAAAGGGTTTAAATGGAGTTTGGGAACAAATTTGAACAAGAACCATTAGATTAGGGCATCCAACGACGGAGATTGCTCGATAAGTTCTTTCGGTGGGCAGATGGAGGCAGATGCATTGAGACAAGGATATGATCTAAGCCGTCAGATGTTATGAAATGGACGACGAAGATTTCATGATGAAGGATTTTGGAGAATAGGTGGAGGGAAAACATAATGGAGATGTGGTGTAAGGAGAACCGTAGATTTGTATTAATCGACGGTCAGGATCATTCAGAGGATTATATCGGGGAGGAGTGGGTTTTAGCAGAAAAACGCTAGTTTCGCGTGGCTCTGAAGTGGTTTCAAAAATCTTTAAAAAAAACGTGATATGCCTTGTTGCCTGACATGCGTCCCTTTTAAAACCACCTGTTACGGACCTTTTTCAGGCGTTAAACCCCTGATGTAAAAAAAATGCGAAATGCGCTGCAAGCCGTCGGATGGAGGGGTGCAGATCCAACGGTGTGGATCGCACGCGACGGGGGAAGCTGCGCATCGGGGAGGTAGTGGAGTCCAGGTGTCGGCTTGTGAGTGGTCAAGAGTTTAACAAGGCGGGGGTAGGTCCTAAAGGAGTCGGGCTTCTCGGATTCAATCTAGACCATGGAATTTACTGAATTGATGGCTTAGATTTAATCTCAGGGTAATGAAAGCAATGTGAGATGGGGGGTTGGGTGGAGATCGGGCATAATGAGGACCGTTGATCTGCAAAGATCAACGGTGGATCTTTACCGAAAATTTTAAACTGTCGGGCTTGTGGAATAACAAAGGAGAGTCGGGTTCAATCCTGAACATTGCATTTTATCAACGGACGATCAGGATTTCGTAAAGAGGCGGAGTTAAGTGAGCGGAGGAAAGGGTGATAAAGGGGATCGGGTTTGATAATGACCATTGATCTGCAAAGATCAACGGTGAATATTCACCGATAACTCTAACCATAGGGTTTTATGAAATAACGAAGAAGTAAAGGGAATGAGGGTTTATGGAGGTGTTCTAAGACCTTAGCACCCGGTTGTGGGGCTTATGGTCTCATGAAGGTGGAGGGCTACAGATTTTAAGCCCTCGGGGGCTGAAGAAAATTTATATGGTTTTAGACTGTTTTAGGCCTAAAAACAGAGTTTTTAAGGGAAATTGAGGGTTCTGGTAGAAGGAAAAGGAGTTTTTAAAACCAAATGGGAGGAGACCAAATGGTTTTAAAAGGGTCTTGGAGTGAATTTAAAGGTTAAATGAAGGCTTATGAAGGGGTTTTATGAAGAAAAGGGGATGAAAAATGGGGTTATTCATGAGTGAAATGAGGGGTAAAATGAAGGGAAAAATGGGTTTTTCAACAGTCTTCTTTAGGAAAACAACAAATTTTTCAGGATTATGAGGGAAACATTAGTGAAGATTAAATCAAAGGATAAATATCATCACAAGACTTTAAGAACCAACAATTTTGAACATGAAATGTTTCTTGAAGGCTACAAAAAAATTTTAGCCACCATTTGATATGACAAATTTTATAGGTGGCTAACAAAGGTCACATCCATTATTCCAATTTTCTCTCTAAAGACCAATAACATCCCTTTCGGAAAAGCCTTGGTGAGTATATCCACTATCTTCTCATTAGTCAAAATGTGATGAAGTCTCATTGGTACTCTCTGCACCATGTCTCAAATATAATGATACTTGATCTCAATATGCTTGGACTTGTCATTGAACACAAGTTTCTCTGCTAATCGGATCCCACACTTGTTATCACAATAGATCATTTTTGTGGCTAGGGTCTGCTCAAACAACTCTCCAAATATATTTCTCAACTATACTACCTCACATCTAGTCATGCTAGTAGCAACGTACTCTACGACGATTGTGCTCAAAGCTACAAACTTTTGCATCATGTTCATCCAATATATCATGGGAGAACCCAAAATAAAGCAACAACCTTATGTGCTCTTGTTATCAATAACATTTATGTCCCATTCAACATAATTGTATCCATTTAGTCTCATGTCTCTGACATTATACGTCAAACCAAGATTGATCATCCTATGCAAATACATCCACACATGCTTAGAAACAACACAGTGAACATGAAGAGGTTATGTCATGAATTGAATCAAAGTATTAATTGAAAAACATATGTCCAAATGGGTGTTCACTAGGAACATCAATGCTCCATTCAACTGTCGATACTCATAGGGGTTTCCCAAGTCAGGTCCAATAATATCTACGCATAAATTATTCAATTTTTTTCCCATTGCAGTAGAGACTTGAATTCTACCATTCCAAACATTTCCAATAGTTTCACGACATATTTTCCATGATAAAGGAAAATATCCCCAAGTCTTTGCCACACTTCTAATCCCATGACGTAATGCATCAAACCAATATCCTTCATTACAAAATCATAGGCCAACTCCCTCTTACACTCGAGCATCATAGGATCACTACTTGCTAGGAATAAATCGTCAACATATAAAACCAAAACCAAAGGCATACCTCAGACCACTTTAAAGTAGAGGTTCAGGTCAGCATTGCTTCTTGTGAATCCAGGCTTCACCAGATAACTACCAATGTGGGCATACCAGGATCTAGTTGCTTGCTTCAAACCATAAAGTTCCTTGTTCAACCTGCAAACATGAGTCTTCATGTCCTTCACTTCAAATTGCTATGGATGGTCAATGAATACTTCTTCCTATAGTATGCAATGAATAAATGCAGTCTTCACATCCATATGGTGAAGGGTCCATCCTTAACTAGTAGAAATGGAAACAATGGATCTAATAGTGGTATAGTGGGAAATGTTAGCCCCCCTATGAAATTTTTGACAAGCAAAACGGGGGCTAAGATTGTTTTTGAGCCTTCAAGGAGTGCATTTCCCTTGTAAACACATCATCCTTGAAGCCTCTATGTGCCTTTTTCCTCTGTCAAAATCCCCCTGCTGATTTCCATTATAGACCTCTCTGTATGAGAAGAAATGCCCAGGAGCCTCCTTTTCCCTCTTATTTCCCCCCACATAGCCTCAATTTTATTCCCCCTTGTCTTCCCCTTCTATTTCCCTTCTTACCCTTCAAATCTCCCCAAAATCCCCTCTAAATTTCTCCCCCTACACTTTGTTAACCATTTTCCCCCCTTATTCCTCTATCGTTCCCCCCTCTAACCTTTAAATTCCATTGAAATGGGTTTAAAACCCACTTCCGACCTTATAGTAAGGCTAAACCCCTTTTCCCCTCTCTTTCGATTATAAGTCCCGCCCTTTATAACCACTTCCCCTTTTATACTCGTAACTTTATAACAAAGTTATATCATATATATAACCCCCGCCGCATGCCAATCGCATCGCAAATAAGTTCCAATCGCAATGTTTATGTGTTGACCTCCGATTAATCGCATCGCAAGTGTTTGCGATTGTGTTGATCAGACCCTGTCTGCCGATCCCCCGATCCACTTCTCCGCCGTCGATCTTCCCGCCAGATCGGACGGTCAGCGCTCAATCACGCCCCGACCTCCGATTGCAATTGCAACTGCCTGTGGCGCCTCCCCGATTGAAATCTCCCGACCAAATCTGGGCCATTCATCCTCCCCGCGATCCGATGGCCAACGCTCTATCGCAATTCCCCTCCCGATCGCAATCGCAAGTCTTGTCTTCCGATCCCCGATCGCGCCGTCTCCCGATTTAATCCTGGCTGTCCATCTCCCTGCTGATCCTACGGCCCAGCACTAATCGCTTCACACCCATTGCGCCTCCCGTTTCTCCCTCCGATTGAATGAGAGCCGTCGATCTGGCCTTCGGATCCAACGGTCAGCGCTCAATCACGCTCCCACCGCCGATCGCAATCGAAACATTTGAAATGTGTGTTGCGATTGACACCCGCTCCGATCTCCGATTGCGATTAGACCCCCGGGCCCACCGTACTACCCTTCCGTCTTTTCATATGAATAAAGGGTTTTTCCTTTGTAAATGGGGAAATTGTTATATTTTGGTTATTACAAAGGATTTCTCAATCGCATCGGAAGTTTTGTTATGTGACATTCCGCCCTCCTCCCTCTCCCAATTTGCGATTGCGATTCATGCCGGGCCCGCCTCGTGCTACTCCTCGCTTCATCGTTTTTTCCGTCCATTCCATTGCATTTCACGTTTTTCCCTTGTATTTTCCCCAAAAGTTTAACCTTTGGGTCTCGCACCAATAACCGTTTCTTCCACCATTCTTCATTATTCCATCGCTCTCAACTGTTCCGCCACCATTCCTTCAGCCTCCACAGCATTTCTCCACCACTGCCCGGTTTGTAACATGGTTTATTTTACGGTGCATATAGCACAGAGGGGCCGTTTCAACATTTTCCAGCGGACCAGCAGAAGAGATTAAAAGGGGGTTTATGCCTGTTATTGGTATAATTAATTTTCAACCCCACTTTCAAAGGAAAAGGGACGCAGTTGAAGACCAACGCACACGCAATAAGATTCATCCGTGTTTAATGTTCAGTAGAGTACTTTTCTCCAAACGTACACCATTCTCACAGCGCACTCCATGCCTCCTCGAGCCATTAAACGAAGGCTACAGACATAAGATTCCTTAAGAAGTCTTTGAGCAATAGTTATTGAGGTATGGAGAAGACTTGCAGATTTTTATCCATGTCATTTATTCCAGAAGGCAGCGAAAAGCTCCAGATGACGTCAAGATTTAAAGAACATATCAGAGGTCAATCTCGACCTGATAGGGATCACCAAAACAGCCTGCAGAGTACAGAAGAACGCCATTAAGCAGAATGGGCTCGGCCTCCTCCGCCATTTTGTCTTAATGAGACTCATTTAATTTGTATTTACTCATGTTTATTCCTCTTCTCCTATAAGAAATTCCCGAGAACATATTGAAAAGGTTGTTGTTGTTGTTCAGTTGTTGGGCATCTTGTTGTTAGAGGGATTCATTAGACTGTTAGAACAGTCTTGGGAGGGAATAGCAGAGTAGTTGAATGTAATAGGCTGGGAGGAGAAGTCTGGACTGTATTAGCCATTGAGCTTATTGTACATGACTGGTTTTGCATCAATTAATCAAAGCACATTTCACAGTATCCTGGTCTATTACTATTGGTGATGTTTTTCCTAACTCTATTTATTACATTTTCATACTGTTTCATGTTCTTCTGGTAGGCAACAGAAGTATAACATAGGATTCACCCTTGCTAGGTGCCCTATGTTTCCTGCTCTCCCTACCTTTAATGTTTTCTGCTTTATGTGGTATCTAATAGTGAATCCATGTGGTTTAACCAGCGTAGTGGATGTTATTGCCTGCTGGCTGATGTATGAACTTGGGGGTTTGCTGCTTGGATGTTCCTTTGTCAAATTTATCTCTGTTTTTTCCCTGGGAGTTGCTAAAGCAGACCTGGAGTTAAATGACCTCTGGTCCGATCTATAAGCAGCCCCTTTGTCTCTTTGAGAGTTGCCTTAGATTATGTCCAACCAGGTCTGGAGTTAAATGACCTCTGACCTGATCTATAGATAGAAATCTGGTTGTCTTTCCTTCTTTCACTTTCTCTCCTTAATGCTCCATCCCATCATCTATCTAAAAATATCATTTAGTATAGATGACTTGCCCTCTGAAAGCTTTGGCTAGTTGTTGCATGTAATTACCTTTCATGACTCCATAGCCCAATGGATGGCACTTTCTTGGCCTATCCTCTTTGCTGAAACATTCTGCTATTTTGTTCCTTTCCTTCCATTACTTTCCCAGTCCATGATCTCATAACCAACCCAGCAACCCACCAACCAAAATCATTTTAAACCCCCCTTTGTGCTTCATAACTAGCCTAACATCTCAATTCAAGCTTCAAAGATATATCATTCTTTGTTTTATTGGAGAGATCCCTCTCCGGGTCCAGGAGGGCTAGATCCTAGGGCCCCAAAGTGGTTTGATGTTGTCTTATCTTTTGGTATTTCCAAATCTTCCAAAACATAGGAACCCCAACATAATGGCGACTCCACTAGGGACGAATCTGAAAGTCCAGAACTGCTAATATTTGGTCTATTTCCCATTGTCGTCACCAACATAATGGCGACTCCGCTGGGGAAGAGACCAATCAGCCTTGATTTGGTAAACCACTATGGTGGACAGTAAGTTGTAAATCATCCACCTGGAGACTCCACAATTCCTAAATGATGAAAGACTCCACTGGTGATCAGTAGGCCGCTGATTATATTGGTTTCACGTGACTCCACTGGGAGAAAATGTCGCAGTACAGCATCATCCATGCCGAGGACCAAGCCACGTCACTAATGGAAGACCCTGAACGGTTTGCGGAAATGTTTCCAGATTTCATGGCAATGTGTCGTGATACATTTTCTAGTGGCCTGGAAGAATATAAGGTGGAGGACCTTTCTGGGGTTATTCCTCTCAGCTCAAGAGGTGGACCCGTGATCAAGAAAGTCATCTTGGAGCTGGTGGTTGAGAGGTATGAAGCTCAGCTCGAAATTTTGAAATCACAAGAGAAATCATACGAGTTCAGAGACCCCAGAGCATTTTTGGAAAGTCTCCCGCCCCCTAAAAGAGAAGAAATTCCGCTGCTGTTTGATGTGCAAGTAGAAGATGATTCGGCTCCCAAGAGCCACTTTGAAGACGCAATGGAAAATGCAATAACCAAAGCTGCCCAGGACGTAGACAGCCTACCAATCATGGTAGGCCAGAGAGAATAATGTGTACATCATGCGTTCGTCGATCCTGTGGCAGAGTACATGGAGGCCCTGACTTGCTCAAATACTCCAGTGATAATCTCCAGCATGGGCCAGATTTATCAGGAATGGTCACTACTGATGGTGACCGTAGTTTTGAAGAACCACATGCAGAGCACCCTGTGGTTATCTCTGACAAGCAGCCAATGCTCATATCCTTTTTTGCTGTTATTAGACTGGCTACATTGGCATTATTGCATCACCTAGAGCATCAGAGATTTCCAGTTAGGGTAGGGTAGGTAGGAAAAGCTCAATAAAGCTCAGTCTATGAGCATGTAGTTAGCTGTTTCATTTTCTGTCTTAGAATGCAGAGAAGGAACATGCTAGACAGTTTAATCCTGGCAGGTAGTAGTGTAGGTAGAGAAACATATGAGACCAACAGTCTAATCTGGTCTCATGGAGCAATAAGGGTAGAAGTAGAATAGGGTTATTTTCCTGTTTGTAAAAAATTGATGATGTAAAGGGTCTGCAAGTCCAAATGCACCCAAGAAGAAAAAATGCTAGGACTATAGTGTGGGTAGGTAGTTGTTTGGGAGATTTTTACTGCTGATATGATGTCTTCCTGGTTTGTGGCAGCTGATCCAAAGAAAGAAATGGATGGTTCAAGCAGCAGGCACCTGGCCTACACCAAGAGATCAATTTCTAAATTCTTGACTCCTTCAAGAAGAAGCCATCCCCATGTGGAGCCACTGTTAGCCCCCCTATGAAATTTTTGACAAGAAAAACGGGGGCTAAGATTGTTTTTGAGCCTTCAAGGAGTGCATTTCCCTTGTAAACACATCATCCTTGAAGCCTCTATGTGCCTTTGTCCTCCATCAAAATCCCCCTGCTGATTTCCATTATAGATCTCTCTGTATGAGAAGAAATGCCCAGGAGCCTCCTTTTCCCTCTTATTTCCCCCCACATAGCCTCAATTTTATTCCCCCTTTTCTTCTCCTTCTATTTCCCTTCTTACCCTTCAAATCTCCCCAAAATCCCCTCTAAATTTCTCCCCCTACCCTTTGTTGACCATTTTCCCCCCTTATTCCTCTATCGTTCCCCCCTCTAACCTTTAAATTCCATTGAAATGGGTTTAAAACCCACTTCCGAACTTATAGTAAGGCTAAACCCCTTTTCCCCTCTCTTCCGATTATAAGTCCCGCCCTTTATAACCACTTCCCCTTTTATACCCGTAACTTTATAACAAAGTTATATCATATATATAACCCCCGCCGCATGCCAATCGCATCGCAAATAAGTTCCAATCGCAATGTTTATGTGTTGACCTCCGATTAATCGCATCGCAAGTGTTTGCGATTGCGTTGATCACACCCTGTCTGTCGATCCCCCGATCCACTTCTCCGCCGTCGATCTTCCCGCCAGATCGGACGGTCAGCGCTCAATCGTGCCCCGACCTCCGATTGCAATCGCAACTGCCTGTGGCGCCACCCCGATTGAAATCTCCCGACCAAATCTGGGCCATTCATCCTCCCCACGATCCGACGGCCAGCGCTCTATCGCAATTCCCCTCCCGATCGCAATCGCAAGTCTTGTCTTTCGATCCCCGATTGCGCCGTCTCCCGATTTAATCCTGGCCGTCCATCTCCCTGCTGATCCTACGACCCAGCACTAATCGCTTCACACCCATCGTGCCTCCCGTTTCTCCCTCCGATTGAATGAGAGCCATCAATCTGGCCTTCGGATCCAACGGTCAGCGCTCAATCGCGCTCCCACCGCCGATCGAAATTGCAACATTTGAAATGTGTGTTGCGATTGACACCCGCTCCGATCTCCGATTGCGATTAGACCCCCGGGCCCACCGTACTACCCTTCCTCCTTTTCATATGAATAAAGGGTTTTTCCTTTGTAAATGGGGAAATTGTTATATTTTGGTTATTACAAAGGATTTCTCAATCGCATCGGAAGTTTTGTTATGTGACATTCCGCCCTCCTCCCTCTCCCAATTTGCGATTGCGATTCATGCCGGGCCCGCCTCGTGCTACTCCTCGCTTCATCGTTTTTTCCGTCCATTCCATTGCATTTCACGTTTTTCCCTTGTATTTTCCCCAAATGTTTAACCTTTGGGTCTCGCACCAATAACCGTTTCTTCCACCATTCTTCATTATCCCATCTCTCTCAACTGTTCCGCCACCATTCCTTCGGCCTCCACAGCATTTCTCCACCACTGCCCGGTTTGTAACATGGTTTATTTTACGGTGCAGATAGCACAGAGGGGCCGTTTCAAAATTTTCCAGCGGACCAGCAGAAGAGATTAAAAGGGGGTTTATGCCTGTTATTGGTATAATTAATGTTCAATCCTACTTTCAAAGGAAAAGGGACGCAGTTGAAGACCAACGCACACGCAATAAGATTCATCTGTGTTTAATGTTCAGCAAAGTACTTTTCTCCAAACGTACACCATTCTCACAGCGCACTCCATGCCTCCTCGAGCCATTAAACGAAGGTTACGGACATAAGATTCTTTAAGAAGTCTCTGAGCAACAGTTATTGAGGTATGGAGAAGACTTGCAGATTTTTATCCATGTCATTTATTCCAGAAGGCAGCGAAAATCTCCAGACGACGTCAGGATTTAAAGAACATATCAGAGGTCAATCTCGACCTGACAGGGATCACCAAAACAACCTACAGAATATAGTAGAACGCCATTAAGCAGAATGGGCTCGGCCTCCTCCGCCATTTTGTCTTAATGAGACTCATTTAATTTTTATTTACTCCTGTTTCTTCCTCTTCTCCTATAAGAAATTCCCGAGAAGATATTGAAAAGGTTGTTGTTGTTGTTCAGTTGTTGGGCATCTTGTTGTTAGAGGGATTCATTAGACTGTTAGAACAGTCTTGGGAGGGAATAGCAGAGTAGTTGTATGTAATAGGCTGGGAGGATAAGTCTGGACTGTATTAGCCATTGAGCTTATTGTACATGACTGGTTTTGCATCAATTAATCAAAGAACATTTCACAGGATCCTGGTCTATTACTATTGGTGATGTTTTTCCTAACTCTGTTTATTACATTTTCATACTGTTTCATGTTCTTCTGGTAGGCAACAGAAGTATAACATAGGATTCACCCTTGCTAGGTGCCCTATATTTCCTGCTCTCCCTACCTTTAATTTTTTCTGCTTTATGTGGTATCTAATAGTGAATCCATGTGGTTTAACCAGCGCAGTGGATGTTATTGCCTGCTGGCTGATGTATGAACTTGGGGGTTTGCTGCTTGGATGTTCCTTTGTCAAATTTATCTCTGTTTTTTCCTTGGGAGTTGCTAAAGCAGAACTGGAGTTAAATGACCTTTGGTCCGATCTATAAGTAGCCCCTTTGTCTCTTTGAGAGCTGCCTTAGAGTATGTCCAAGCAGGTCTGGAGTTAAATGACCTCTGACCTGATCTATAGACAGAAATCTGGTTGTCTTTCCTTCTTTCACTTTCTCTCCTTAATGTTCCATCCCATCATCTATCTAAAAAGATCCTTTAGAATAGATGACTTTTCCTCTGAAAGCTTTGGCTAGTTGTTGCATGTAATTACCTTTCATGACTCCATAGCCCAATGGATGGCACTTTCTTGGCCTATCCTCTTTGCTGAAACATTCTGCTATTTTGTTCCTTTCCTTCCATTACTTTCCCAGTCCATGATCTCATAACCAACCCAGCAACCCACCAACCAAAATCATTTTAAACCCCCCTTTGTGCTTCATAACTAGCCTAACATCTCAATTCAAGCTTCAAAGATATATCATTCTTTGTTTTATTGGAGAGATCCCTCTCCGGGTCCAGGAGGGCTAGATCCTAGGGCCCCAAAGTGGTTTGATGTTGTCTTATCTTTTGGTATTGCCAAATCTGCCAAAACATAGGAACCCCAACAGGAAACACGTGCAAATATGTCATCATAGTCTTCTACCTCTTTCTTGGAGAAGCCTCTAGCCATGAACATCACTTTGTATTTTTGAATACTTTCATTAGCTCCATGTTTGATTTTGTACAACCATTTCAAGGTCAAAAAATAATTTCCTTTAGCTCTCAGAAAAACATCCCACACATCATTCTTCATAATGGATTCATTCTTCAGCCATAGCATCCTTCCAAACCTTCTCTATCACTACTTCTTCAAAAGTGAGAGGCTCAACCTAGATGATGGATCTTATAGCTACAATGTACCCCTGGTATCGTCATGGATTATTGCTTTCTCTAAAGGTACTTCTAGAAGTGGAATCTCTCTCAGCATACTATGATTCATAAATTGTCATGGATATTCCATTAGACAGTTTTTCACAACAGATCTGACAATATTATATTAAAAATACGAAATTATACACTATTGTAGTTTTATTTAATTTCTAGCTTTGTATATTTTACTGTAATTAGTGCATGCATGCAAATGGAAATAATGTAGAAAATTATAGAACTAAAAACTAAGCTCACAAATGCACATAAGACACAAAATATTCTTTGGGAAACCCTTTCGAGAGAAAACCCATCTAGAAGGTGAGGTCACTTCGCCCTCTTTCTTTGTATGGGCAATAATGTTGCAAGTACAAATAAGTAATTCCTATGGCGCGTGGGTTGCTAAAGTGCATAGATACTCTCTATGTGCTCTACCTCCTATCTCTCTTGGCTGTCTTTGCTCATCCATGGAACAAATTTCTCTCAAAATAATGGAATTCCTCTTCCTCCTAGTGGCCCGGTTATAACACAACCTGATAGCCTATTAGTGGTTAAGTTTGAGTACATCAACTCTTAATTAGAATTACAATATAGAATCTTATAGAGTATTTTACATCAAAAACACATGGATAGCCCCTTTTCCATGAATAATGGGGCTAACGTGGCATCCTATTGAATTATAGGTGTGAAAACGGGAAGGCAACTTCTGAGTGGCATAAATTTTGCATACAAACTCCGATTGACGTGCTTCTTGCACTATTGGAAATATATGTGTGTGTGGAATATCATGAAATGGTGCAATGTTGTAGCAGAAAATTTTTGACCCCAAAAAACATTGTTTTTTTCCTCAAAACACTCCCAAAATGTTTCAGACCTTATTTTGCCAAACTGGGTCTCGCTGATAAAAAGTGTCTCATGAGTTTATTCCTCCACTTTTTCCACTCTGAATTCATCAGGATGGATGAAAAAATATATAATGATCCAATCTAGATAATCCTATAATGTATCACTAAGCCAAATGGGTCTCTTCTTGGCAGGGGGATCACATGGAGGAAGATTCAAGGGGTCCATAGGCTCCATGGGATCATCAATGACATCTTTCTCAGATTCCAGCACAAAAGACCTTCTAGTATATCCATCTCATCATATTTCTTCTCAACAGGAAGAGGCACAGGAAGTTCCCTTTCTTTTCCAAGGGAAACATCTTCATCAAAGGTTACATCCCTGCTAAACTTGATTTTACTTTGACCAAATATATCTATTTTCAAGGCTTTATAATTTTCACAATATCCAACAAATGTACCTTTATTTCTAGTGCCTTCCAGCTTGTTCTTTTTGTCCTTCAGAACATGAAAAAATACGGGGCAGCCAAATATCCTTAGATGACCAACATTGAGCTTCATATCTATAAACACTTCTTCGTGATTTTTGTTACCATAGACTGTTGCATTTGAGGATTCTCCCCAACAGAACTTCAATAGCTTTAAATCATGCAACATGGCTCAGGCAGCTTCCATGATGGACATGCTCTTTCTTTCATCCATGCCATTATGCTTGGGATTATATGTTACAATAGTCTATTTCTTGATTCTAACCTCCTTGTAAAAATCAACGAACTCATTTGAGGTATATTATCCACTATTTTTTACCTTGAAAACTTTGATTCTCTTCGTTGTTTGATCTTCTATTAACGCCTTGAAATCCTCGAATATGTCAAATGATTTCTTCCTATGCTTCAAATAAAATATTTGTGTTTTCTTGGAGAAGTCATCAATAAAGATAATATAATAGAGGTATCCAACAAGGGAGTTCACACACATGGGTCCACATAGGTTAGGGTGGATGAGATGTAGAATATCATTAGTCATGTTTTTTTTGGAGGGGAATGATCCCCTAGTCTTCTTTCCAATAGCACACCTCGGACATGCACCATCATGACTAGCTTGAAAATCAGGCATCCCATAAACCAACTTTCTTACTTTAGGTAGGGCTTCATAATGTAGATGTTCCAACCTTCAATGTCATAGCTCACTTTGATGATTGATATCATGGAACATATCTTGCAATGGTCTCTCATTGACACTATAGAATCCTTTAATTCTAGATCCCAAGATGAAAGCATCATTCATGCAAGACTCCATAGGCCAGGTGAGGACCTTACCTCTTATGAAATCAACTCTCATTCCTTTGTCTTCCAAGGAAGATATAGATACCAAGTTATTCTTTAATACGAGAACATACAAAACATCATGAAGAAGAATAGATTCCCTAGAGTCCAAATGAAATATAATAGAACCAAATTCCTTCACATGATATGTAGATTTATCCCCAAGGATTATCTTTATATTTGTCTCCCTCTTAACTAGATTTGAGAGGACTTCATGATACCTAGAGAAATGTCTAGAAGCCCCACTATCTACCAACTAGCTATCACAAGAATCTGGAGGAGAGGAACTAGAAAGAGTAGAAATAAGAATATATTCAAATTGTGAAGCAACAACATTGTTTTCATACCTTGTGTTCCTTGATCTATTTTGAGGATTATATTCTTCTTCATGATCGTCAGAGGCATCTCTCCTTCTTCTATCATCACATCTTCTTTTATCATTGAACTTGTTATTGTTGAAGCCACGATTGTTCTTGTAATTGGACCTTCGAGGATCTCTCTTCTTAGGAAAATCCATTAGAGGAAATTTAAGCCTAAAAGTGCCTATGAAATTTTCATGTAATTTCCATGTCATAATATGTAAAACAATAAATATTCTTTAAATTTAAAAAGAGGTACATGTAAATATTTTGGAGGGAAAAGAAGAAAAACTACTTTTTGTAATTGTAATTTTGGCTTATATGCTTATATATTTACTCAAATTTCAACTTTAAACACTCATTAGATGCAAAATTAAATTACACATCCAACGAGTACCCATTATGCATACTTTTGAGAGGACCCACATTGATAAAAATTGCAGATACATTAAAAAACATGTTAAAACATGTTTTTTTAATGTATCTGCAAGTTTTATCAAGGTGGGTCTTCTCAAAAGTATGCATAATGGGTACTCGTTGGATGTGGAATTTAATTCCACATCTAATGAGTGTCTAAACTTGAAATTTGAGTAAACAATTAAGGAGATAAGTCAAAAATACAATTAAAAAAAAAGTAGTTTTTTTGTTTTCCCTCCAAAATACATAAATCTTATTTTATTATTTTAACT